>JADBJO010000135.1:350000-395000 GCA_016801955.1 Conus betulinus | reverse complement strand
TGTGGCGGGCAGCGTCTGTCAGCTGATCGGTGGCCAATCACAATCCGCTCTCGTGACACTGCAAACCCATGATGCTTCACCACCCGTGGCTTTATAACGAAGGATCCCCCATATGGAGACTCACCCCAGTTCAAGAATTCGTCTGTCAGCTCTTCGCTTTGGTCAAGTTCTGCGTCCTCTTTTCCCACCAGCGCCTGCACAAGCTTTGGTCCAGATAGAAACTTGGCCCGAAGTGTTTGTCGCCGTCTCACCAGAGCAGAAGTTTGACCACGGTATGTTTGTACACTTCCTTATTTCTTTGCAGAACTTTTAAAAAAAAATGACGTCATTTTGAGACTTAGAATTGTCACGGAAATGATGAAATCCATTGCCTTATCGGAATACATCTTTGACATTGTTAAAACCAACCTTTCCTTGTCTCAAACCTGTTTTAAATTTAGCAGGAACTTTCAATTCGTTTTAACAATATACAAACACGTTAACTGTTGCTCCCACACAGAAACGGAACACAGAATAACTTTTATTTAAGACTGGCACAGCCTTTTAATTCAACACTTGAAACAGTCAGAGAAACACAAAGACGAACGATCAAATCGTAGAGAGAAAACAAACGCAAGCCAACAAACGTGCTTCGTCACAGTAACGATGTGGCAAAGGTTTGAAAGAAAGTAAGGTGGTAGAGTGAGTATTGAAGATGAAAAAAAAAAACGGGATCATTAAATTACGAATAAAAATAATATATATTATAAAAATTGAAAGTCTTCGCTAGCTGTAGCAGAGAACCATTGTATATTTGTTTCGCCACCAGCTCCTGGAGCCTAGGCTCCTAGGCTGGAACGGACTCATTGGGATGACACGGCAAACGATGTCTATTCTGCTTGCGGCAAATAGAGACACACCACCGTCCATAATACTGTGGTGTTCTCACCACCAAGTGAAGAGTTCAAAAAGAATCCAACAGCATCCCCAAAGCAGCCAGCGAAGGGTTTATAAATGAAAACAGAAGTGTGGGGAGGAAAAAAGTTGCTGAAAAACTAAAGACATTATGCAAACAGTATAAAAAATGTAGGGGACAATCTTTTGAACCTACGCCTGAGGGACCACCTAAGGATGCAAGGGAGATCAAAAGACAAACACAAAGACGGACAGAAACAAATACAAGTAGTCTCGATTTAATTGAAACGAAGTTGAACATTAAATTAGACAGGGAACAACAGTAAAAAACCAAAACGCAACTTGTTTATTGTTTACTGTTCCCTACCTCATTTTCTTTCCAACTTCTAGTTCGTTTGTTCTTTTCGGTTGTTAGTGTGACGGGAAGAGGGGGCCTTTGGATGAGAACCAGAGAGCGGAAGCACTCGGTGTCATACCCGTACTGTCTGATAGTGCCATGTTCTGAATGTTCAGAATGCGTCTTACTCATGTTAATGTATCTACTTTGTGAGCAACTTGGGGAATTTTTATCTCTCTCGTAATTTATTCCCTATTCACCGTTTTATAGAGGAGGTATTCTTATTTGAGCTTACGTCGACGAAGACTTTCAATTCAGTGACATTGATTTTATTGTGCTCTACGTATGGAGTCGGACCTTTTTGTGAAATATTTTTATCCTGCCAAGTTACTGTTACGCTGGCACGTTAAAAAAAGAAAAGCAGGATAAAACATTATATACTTATGTTACATGGAATAAATAAACATCCTAGTCATCATCATTATCATCATATAATCATATTCCTCTCTATTATCATTATCATATGTAGTGTCATGTACATTCTCTGTAGTGTCATATTCTCTCTCTCTCTCTCTCTCTCTCTCTTGCTCGCTCGCTCGCTCGTTCGCTCACATTGTAGCACGCGGGCACGCGTGTTTGCGTGTGTGTGGGCACGAAAGTACCGAACAGTTTCCCATCCATGCTGTGAATCTGTATCTGCTTACATTACTTTTGGTTGTTTCATCTCTTTGAGAAATGCCCAGTGTCAACGTGCAATGTTCTGTGGTGAAAACATGCTCCAACGTCGCAAATACTAACGCCTCATTACAGGAAAGTTGGCCAATCTGGAATAATCGGGTTCATTTGAACACACCGGTTTTTAAGTGAAAACGATAGTATGTGAAGGCAAATGCCTGAATCGACATATAACATAACCCAGAATTCTGAATGAATGAACAGTGCAAAAAATGAACAGAGGCAGATACTCGATTATGCTGTAGACGTTTTGAAGTGAAAAGAACATTTATTTTTCTTTTATTGCTTCCTGATTTTTGCTGTGCAGTAAAGGAGCAATTCTTTATAGATCTGTATACATTCTACACCTTGCGTTATAATGTGTGTTGTGGTGTCAGCGACAGACGCACACTGCAGTTCCAAATAGTATGGAATTGTGTGTGTGTGTGTGTTGTTTTTTTTCGTGTCTAGTGTTCCGTGTTATCCGACCCGAGTTTACAGAACTGACATTTGTTTTACTTGTAACTCTTGTCCACAGTGATTTAAAAAAAAAAAGTTTTGAAAGGAAAATAATTTTTTTTTCCTCGACTGGTTTGCTGCTCATTTGGCCATAATCGCTTCTCTTTAAAATGCCGAGATCATCATTTACAAGAAATACATTGTCTTACGTGTTCCGTGCAGGCAGACCTGTCCGTCAACAAGCTACAGAACACATTTATCTCACGACTTATCACCGATCCGTTTGAGGTGAATCTCTCTTTTTCAGCTTTCAAAAATAGTAAGTGCGGCAGTATTTTGGCATGTGTAGACTTAATTCATTTAAACGCATCGCTTATCGAACTATTTTGTGAAATTCTTTAATGTGATGAGTGTTTTTGCGTATGTTCCGACTTTGCTAAATCTCTCTCCCCCTGCAGGTTTGGTCTTGTCGACAACGCCACTTTGCTTATTTGATGTGGAGATCTTTGTTGTCACTCTTTCTTGTTCTCTGTGCAGACAGACGTGTTGCTTCCAGAAAGCACCCATCACTATATCACACCTCCCTACTACGTGGTGCTTTTGAAATTTTGCCATTTCATTTGAGGTGAGCCTCTCTTTCTCTTTCTTGCGCGCAATACCATTTTTGAAACGCATTAGTGTGAAGTGTCGATGATCACTTGAAATAATTTGTTTGAAAATACTTTGCAAACTTTTACTTTAGAACAAATGCAAAAAAAGAGGAAACCGATAAGTGTGGGAAACAATTACCAAGTAATCGATGTATGAGAACCACGTCAAACCAAACCAAAGTCTATATAAAGCATCATTTGTTACTCCGCAGTTGGAACGAGTTTAATTATGAACAACTTAAATATTGCTAAAAAAAAATATCGTTGGGCATTCCATCTCGAGCCACATTTAGCATTAATTTTTCCTTCCAAAAAGTTCGTATCATACATGATTAGGTGGTTCCAATGACTCACAGAATATTCTTGATTTATTCTTTACTATTGCTTGTTATGCTTTTGTCTCCAGATTCAATTTCGCACCATTTATTTTTATATTTAAAGGTAAATGACTTTTGTTTGGACGATTTCAGCTCACGTAATTTAAGTGAGTGACGGTGAGGGAATAGATTTCAAAGAATGATAGGTAACTTGGAAAGCAGTCGCTATTATGAAGTCTCTTACCAAGAATGTCTTTGTATGTTTCTGTTTAAAGTAGAATGTTATAACCAATTTTGAACTCGTCATTACAAAACAACGAAATGTCTTTCCAAAAATGTCTTCGTATTATAAGCAATTCTGAACTCATTACAAAACAACAAAATGTCTCACCAAGAATGTCTTTTTGCATCCACTGTCTAAAATGGAGTTTATCAAAACTAGTCCTGAAATCTCTCACAAAGAATGTCATTTTGTGCCCACTGTTTTAAAGTAGAATGCACCATAAACAATTCTAAAGTCAAGGTTCGGCTAGTACTTTTTATGCCTCTCTTTGCTTTATATTTATTTTTTTTTATGCCTGTTCTTGCTTTATATTGCTTTTTATGCCTCTTCTTGCTTTATATTTCTTTGGACGAACGCACATGAGATGGACACGCATCCTTCCAAACTTTTTTTAAGTTCCAAAACGGAGTGACTGAGGGTGGAAAACAGCAAAATTTAGAGAAGGAGTTAGTTACCACGAAGGACATAAGACAAGGTACAGGACGACGCAATGCATTTCGACCTTTTAGGTCTTCAGGCAAAAAGCAAGAAACAAAAACAGGGAACGAGAAATCACTTATCTGGTCATGTTTGACTCATATCTTGCCAGCGACTCGATGGGGTGACAATCTATGTGCAACGTGTTTGTTTAGGAATTTAAAATATTTGCTTAGGCTTATTGTTTTCTTATGGTTTTCGGGAGATGTTTCCTTTGTCATTTTCTCGTTATTCTTTCCTTTTACTCTCTCTTCTCAATTCCACCCGCATCCCCTCTTCCACTCACACACACACACACACACACACACACTAGCAATGCCTGTAAGAACACACACGTTGGTTATAGCATTGAAGACGGGAAGAACACAAAGAGACTTTGTCACACAACACAGTGGCTGCATCACACAAAGGGGCAAGTCCAGACAACTCTTGATGTCAAGGTCTACCCTAGTTAGTGACTGGGTTACCGCACCTGTTCACAGCGTCTTCCCAATTATCTCCCGGCTGTAGCTGGAGGCTCGGACATTCAGAGCTCTGGAGAATGGGGTGGAATGGGGGGAGGAGGAGGGGGAAGGGAAAGGGGAGACCATTGTGACCATTGTGACAGCACCTTCTCCCACACCCAGGTCCCATTTCCTGCTGGGGCAATACTTTGATTACGTTTGAGAGCAGTCACCATGAAAATAACAAACGCGGTTTCTTTGTACATGTCAAATTACTGAACCCTTGGAGGATGCAGAGAGAAGTGGGGAGGTTTAGATGTGTCAAGAAATGGTCAGTACGTCCCGGTCTAGCTCCGAGACAAAAGAGAGGGAGAGAGAGCAACACACTGTGTGGTTCTATACTGCTAAAAGAAATGCATTAATAGCTTACATTCACTGACATCGTCACCAGTTGGCCAACTTATTCATGCGACTTCTGAAACATCACACGCACTCAAGAATGCAAATGCGAACAATTTTTATGGTAGTTAAAGATGACGCTTACACGTGCCAATCACAATTGTGATAGTAAATAAAATGAAGGTATGGTAAAAGCTCTACTCTCACAAAATGAATCATGACATTACAATGGATTGTCAGGCAAATCCAGACTTGAAAATAAAATCGCAGGTATTTCTTTTTATCTTAGGTTTCAAACGAATGCTTAGGTTACCAAGTTTTGGTTACATTCGGTTACTCTCTCTCGAGTTTTAGTGTGTGTGTGAATAAGGAAAACTGGACCAGACGTTTTTTTTTTGTTTTTTTTTTGAGCAGCATACTTTGCCTGGAGTTAAACTTGGCCTTTCCCCTTCCAATTTCCACCAATTTAGAAAATAAAAACGCGCTTAAGAATAGTTTATTTCTGTAGAGGCTATACTCGACGTCCTTGCCTTCAATTTTCCACACATTCAGTAAACTGAGTGTGGTCTTTATTGAGCAGACACCACTAGATGCTGCCTCACCAACTCCCTTTAGCGTTTCATCCATTGTAGTGCCTCTCTTGCATGCATCGTGCCGCTCTTGTATATTGAAGGTGAAAAATGGGTATGGAAAGAGTTGCATTGTTTACTTGACAATTCAGAGAAGATCCCAGAAAAAGGCCACATGAGTTTCCAAAGCCTCTGATGTGTTAAATCACACGTCCAATTCTAACCATTGTACCCAATCCCATTAACAACTTTAAGTTGTCAGTGAGTCTCTTCCTCCTCCGTCCAGTCCAACAATACCTGAAACAACTCGCATATTGGTTGTTGTATTCTTCCAGCTGTAGGAAAATGAAACTAAGATCACCCTCATAGGAAATGTATTGTCCAGTTGTTGAAGTCGGGTAGTAACAAGTGGCCAGTTCTTAGACCTGAGACGCATTTTTTAAGGGGCGAGATGGCAAGAATTCTCGCTCGTTTGACGTGTTAGCGTTTCGTATCATGCCCCTGGGGTGAGAGGGGTTACAAATAGGCGGGAATTCGCTGGACTTGGGGCTTTCTTGCATGTGAAACAAAATGGCCGACAGTTGTAACATCTTTTAATTGGTGCACAAAAAGTAGTATCGTTCTTTGATTGGTACGGAATGGGCAAGACCTAGACCCCTTCAGGAAGAACAGAGCTTCAAGCAGTCGCACTGTGAATCTGAATTTTGTCTGGCGTCCGTTTCTTTAGAGACGAGGACAGGAAGACAGGCAGTCTCTTTGGTTGGGGGTACTTCCCTCCCGTCCATCCAGACAACTTGTTCTGCACGCCTGGGAACGCTTTTATTCTCACGAACGTGTCAAAACACCACAGAACTCATGCGACACTTGTCTTGCCCTGGAAGAGGGAAACGAATGAGAGGCTTGGCTTTTCTGAGAGGAAATTGTCTTACTGGGCGTGCAAGCCCAGCTGATGTCACATCCGCATCTGTCCATTGACTGCGTTGCAGAGTTCTATCAACAACCTCCGTCCTTTCAGGCAGGACTTCTTTGCCCGCGCCTTGTTCCCACAGGCCCTAGTTGGTTGCACAGAATGGAAGGCAGGCTCAGTTGTAGCCACCTCCCCTCAGGCTGGGTGGGTGACAAGCGCGAGTAAAACACACTGTCCGGTGAAGACTTAGAGTCGCCCGAACAATTAATGGTTTCCTAGGCAAGGGGCTGTAGACGAGAGGTAGTGGTGTGCAGAGAGTGAGTCAGAGTGGTGCTTTGACTTGTACAGTGGATATGGATCTGATTGACATACTGTTATGATGTGATAATAGCAAGATAGGCATTAAAGTCCTCATCCCCGTTTCCCACCTAGAGAGAGGGAAGACAAAGAGAGAGGAAGAGAGAGGGTCGGGCGGCAAAAAAAAATAACTGGTCTGAGTGGAAGACCTAAAGACTTGCCAGGAAAGGGAAACGGACATGGTGCTTTTTCAGGTTTTAACCTGAATTCAGACGTTTTGGAGGTCTCGAAGGCCGTTCTTCAGATCTGCATAAATCTACTGAGAAACTTGGAGGGGGGAGGGGGGGGGGGGGGGGGGGGAGGTGAGGGGATGTTAAAAACCATCGGGTTTCAAAAGTTCAGAATCCAATCCATTACCAACTACATTCTAGTTCGGTTTGCTAGTGCTTCGACCAACAAAATATTTCGGGGCTCAAAATTTCAAAGTCCGAGGAAAAATCTGGTTAAAAGTATTGAATCATGTAAGAATTGTTAGAACGCAGGATGGTTTGAACGAACCGTCAGAACTCCTAGTTTGTTTGCAAGTCAGTTGGGAAAAAAAAAAAAAGCAACAGCTTCTGGGATATTCCGCCTCCTGACCTGTTGCATTGAGGCCATTTGCCCTTGGAGCCTTTCTGAGGAGTCCGATGCCAGCAACCTTGACCCTCTGAACTTTTTAAAGGCTTTGTCCACATGCTGAGGTCTGGGGACTAAAAAAAAAGGAAACAGAAAACGATGACAGTTTTAACCATATGCCATTTTTTTCTTTGTTCACAGCTTTCAATCGTCATCAGCATGTGGGACGAAAAGTCGTTTGAAATGGCAAGCACAATTGTGTTCGTCATTGTGCTGCTTACTGGGCTCGTAGGCAACAGTCTGACGATGTACGGGCTCAAGAAGACCGAGGTGAGAATCAGTTTCTTCTTTGGCGGAAATTTTTTTTTTTGTATGGTTGAATTTTATACTCGTTACGTATGGATATTTTAAGCGCACGTTATTTTAAAAAAAAAATCCTTATTTCATACCGTTTGCGGCTTTTTTTTCAGGTGTCAAGTGTAACATCATGCCACTTGATAGTTAAGGACTGTTACACGGCAAGCAAGTTACAGAATAACACCTTTGCATAGCGAAAACTCGAAATTATCACAAAAAAAAAATCGATGAACATTTAATCTGTTATTATACTTGTGTTCATGTAATAGGTGTGTAAAATTCTGCCCTGGTTCATGTAATAGGTGTAAAATTCTGCCCTGGCTATAGAGTTCTTCTAAGCCCTGATAATACCGCCCGGTCACGGCCGGAAGATGAACCTCACGCCGAAAATATCGTCACCAGAACAAAAGCACGTGCAAATCAAATGTTGTGGTTGATTGTAAATGTAATGTCAGAATTACAACTTGTTGCTTGTCTTTCTTGTGTTTTCAACACCCCTGTGTTTTAATTTAATCAGACATTAGTCGCTAGATTATTGATGCTTCTTTTCTGATAATGTTAAAAAATGCATCAATGAGCAGCGGACAGTTCACTGTTTAAATCGCAGAAATAAAAACTAGTCACAGAATTTCGACTTGTTGAATATCTTGTGACGAGTCCTCAAAACTGACCGAAACCCCCCCTACTGGTTTAATAACTCAAAAATATCATCACCAAAGGGAACGAAGTCGTAGTTTCCTCAACCAGAAAGAACGAAGCTAGGCCTATCTTGGCCAGGATAACCATTCTTGCTTTTATACTCCAAAACTGTCTTCGTCTTCTCAATCTTTAATAATCCTCCCTACCGTCTCGCCCCCTCCCCCCCCCTTTTTTTTCTGTTTAACTGTACTTACCTGAACTCTACTGATCTTCATAGTCGACTTTACCCTTCCTTGTTTACATTCCTAACTGTACTATTTCCACCTTTCCCCGCCTGTCTGTGAACCATTCTTATCTTAGACACTATAATATCCTAAGTTTATTCACTGTCTTAATCTATTCATCGTAATCATAGCACTTCTTGCCTGTGTCATTAACTTTAGCCTTCTTCCTTTACATTCCTACTTTAACAGTTACCATTTCAACCATTCTTATTTTCACCATTTCTGCCTTTCCATCCTACACGACACTCGTTCTGCTTTTGTTATTCCTACCATTATCCCTTCTAGTGATTCCGACCAAAAGACTTGTTATCAGCAGGGGTGCCTGTCGGAAATTTTTTTTTAGTAATGCCGCTCACGCTGCAATGAGAATATCAATTCAATGTTACATGTGGTTCCCACATGACATGGACTCGTCAGTGGACATGATCACATCAGTGAAGGTAAGAGCGGGGAAATTGCATGTTGGAAATGCTTATGAACCAGACGCTTAATGCTCGGCGTTGAATCGACACGCCAAAAGCCAAACATCATGTCGTAATGAAGACGATGGGGAACACAAAACCACCGAATGCCATCAGTGATCACCGTGCTTGCAGATGGCATGATTTGACATTTAGTATTTACAGTTATCTGAACTTCATTTCTGACTAAAACATGTCGGGGAAAAAAAATTGTTTTAATAGAAAGGTTAAGATAACGCAGGCTAGTCGACACAAGTGATGAAGAGAAGGTACATGAAGTAGGAAGAAGAATATTTAGTGTTTGCTTAACAAACTTCGTATGATGAAAACGTGTCTTGAGGTTTGGCTTTCTTTTATTCCTGACATGATCTAAGTTAGTTGTTATCACCTTGTGAGTTTAACCATCACAGACTTTCTCTTCTGTGGTTGGTGTTACTGATGAGTTCCTCCTGTTTGCAGGACATGTCCTGCGCCGCTCGGACCTTCCACGCTGTGGTGACCGGGGTGGACCTCGTGGCTCTGGCCCTGTCCATCACGCGTTTCGGGGTCCTAGGAGCGTCGGTGAAGGACGTCTTCACTTCTCCAGTGGCAGCATGTAAAATTCTGCCCTGGCTGGAGTTCAGTGCCCTGACCATACCGCCATGGGTCATAGTGGTCATGGCCCTGCAGGTGTATCAGGGCCTGAAGATGAACCTCGATGCTGGAAGGAACGTGACCAAATGGAAGGCACGCGTTTTTCTGTTTGTTTGTGGCTTCCATGTCACTGATGGGAAACGGCCACCTCATGTATTTTTTTGGACACACCCCGATGAGGAGGAGAAGACGAACAGCGGGACGACTGTTTCCCCGGGAAACACGACGACTGGCGCTTTTGATAAAGCTACTCGGGAGTGTGCGCCCATGTCTAGTAGCTATTCCACGTTTTATCACCAGGTGTGGCCGTGGGTGAGTCTGTGTGCCTCGCTCTTTATCCCCGTGGTCACTCTCGTTGTACTGTCCGTTCTCACCCTGCGACTTTTAATCGTAGGGAGCAGGCAGAGTGACCACGTTCCTCTCCTGGCCTCATTCAGACAGCTGGTCATCTCTGTCCTAGTGCTGTCCCTTTTCACCGTTGTGATGTCTGCTCCCTTGACGGGCGTAGCCTTCATGGACGCGGGGAAGTACTGGACAGACTATCCAGCCACCCTCATGGACGAGGACTCCAGGCTGCAGGGCGACCGGTTCAGACTATGGTTCATAGTCCGACTGGTATTTTACGCCCAGTTTGCCTTGCGGTGGGTCTTGACCTGCGGGTGCTGGCATCTGTGGTCCAAGATCCCGTGCTGCCGCCGAAAGTCCAGCACAGAAACCTGAATCGGCAGGACTGTGTGTCACGGACTGCCTGGACCACCCTGCCTTTAGTCTGTCTGAGACTGGGAGAAGTTTGAACACAACGACAGTTCAAGGCCGTGCCTTTCCTGAGCATGCGCAGCGGTTAAGATTCATCGCGTACTGTTGCTGCATCTCGGAGTGATGCTTGATCATGTTTTACCATTTCAAAAATTGATCAAAAGCAATATCGCTGCCGAATTTGTCTCAGGACACAAATTTGTTTTGCAGATTATCGCCCCCCCCCTCCACCACACACACACACACACACACACACACACACACACACATATACACACACATTAAGCGTGCCATTTGTACTCATTTTGTGAACAAGATTTGTCCCATATTTACTCGGTTAAAATGTTCTCTTTCACTTAAAACTTTCAATAGAAGACCTAAACGAGTGAGGCAAAATTGTACACTCCTACGGTCGCACGTGCCCACTGTCGTGTTGACAGAATCCTGTGGAATGAAAAAGCGTCAGTCGTCGTCATCTCGCTGCTTTGCCTATCCCCCTCTCGGGGTTTGTCGCTGCCGTACCTTTATATGGTATCAGCATAGTACGGCCTTAAAGAAGTTTGGGGTTGGGCCTTTCATTTGGTCACGTTTCTTTGGCTTGTGAGAGTTCGGTTTTCACTATGACGCCACATATGAGGATGTTTTTTTATTCGACCATATCATATACCTGTTCAGTATTTTGTGTATTGTTTGTTTGAATTATTGTACAGATTTCCTTACGCGACTGTCGCTCAAATGACTTTTTTTCTTTTTGTTATTGGTATGCTGTGTTTTTTTTGCCTGTCCGTTGACGACATTGGTTAATCATATTTTCATATTTGTTGAGAGTCAGATGTCAAAAAGCTGACTATGCTCACCTCACTTCCTCTAATTAAAACTCTCTCTCTCTCTCTCTCTCTCTCTCTCTCTCTCTCTCTCTCTCTCTCATTTGCTAGTCACATTGTCATATTCCTTATTGATGTGCTTCATTTGTTTTCTGATCTGTGCCCTGGTCATCCAGAGACCCGTGTATGCTGTCTTTTCTTGAAGTGCAATACTTCACCATGCCCATTTGTTAACTTTCCGAAACAAGCTGGTGTGCTTTATATACTGGCCTTTATATAGACATGGATTGTTGTTTTTTTCACCTTCTCATTGCTAGCTTTTCCTCTGGATGAATCTGGCATTTGATATTAATTTTGATGGTGAAATCCTGCTCGTTCCAGTGGGAGCAGACGTATACGTTGAACTTTGACCTGATGCACAGTCAGACCTCTTCAACGTAATAACGTCCATTATCTTATTGGACAAACGAACAAAAATGATCTCAAGTGCAGTTGTGATGACACTAGATGTTTAAAAATTCTTACATCTGATAAATGCACACCTCAAGTGCTATGAACATAACTCAAAATGTTAGAAAAGTTCCTATGTCTCGTGCATGCGTGCACTCGAGAGTGTGTGTGTGTGTGTGTGTGTGTGTGTGTGAGTGAGAGAGAGAGAGAGAGAGAGAGAGAAAAGAGAGATTTTTTTGCTGTGTTCAGTTTTGTTTCAAAAGGAAATTTCTGAACATGCATAACATTGCATAATTTCAGTCAAACCCTGTACACATGGAAAATATCAGAATCTGGTTAATACATGGGTTTGAGGGTGTTTCCAACACGGATGTATTTAGTGTTTGCGCACACACGCACTATGGAAGCATGCGATTATTTTGTATATTCTGCTACCTGAAAAATAGAACGTACATCACGATGTATATTCTGCCTAAATCTTGCCATCTAAAGACATCGAAAGTACGTGATGATATTGTACACTCTGTCAACATGGTGCTATCTGAGAAATAAAAACTTCTAATGAATGTACAGATTCTGGATGCAACGACGACGGTGACTTCCATATGTGAGAATGAAAACTGTAGGATATACATGCAGTTTGTATGTGTATGCAGTTGCGCGAGCGCGTGCGCACGCGTGTGTATATGTGTGCATGTCCGTGTGCTCTGTGTGTGTGTGTGTGTGTGTGTGTGTGTGTGTGTGTGTTTGAGAGATAGACCGAAAGAATGTGTATGTGTGCTTCATGTCGATGATACATCGTAACTTAAAGACAAAACTAACCTATTCAGGAAATGATCTAAAGCACTGCAGACGTGACATCAACCAATGGAAAATAACCGCACAAAAAAGTTAACTACAACAAAGGATAAGCTATTCCATCCACAAATCTCTAAAACCAGTATTTTCACTCACATTTTGCAAACCTGTTTAGAAAATTTCCTGGGCATTTTTAGACTCAAAAAGTTGAACATTGGCTCGCCTATGGACACTGGGTTCTACATACTGAGGAATCTTGGAAACTGGTTCTACATACTGAGGAAATCTTGGAAACTGGTTCTACATACTGAGGAAATCTTAAAAAGATCTAAAAACTGAACTGTAGATACTGAACCTGTAAACAACCCTAGAACCCAGAGAGCTGAAAACTGACTTAACTGCAGACATCGCACTGGTTCCACAAGCAAGCCCCGAAACCAAGAGATGTGAACATTGACTGACTTGTAGACACTGATCCTACGAAAAATCCTGAAATAGACTGCATACAAATGTGACTGTTTTTGGTATACCTTGCTTGCACACTCGCACACAAATACACCCATGCACGCACTCACAAAGTGTGTGTGTGTGTGTGTGTGTGTGTGTGTGTACACATGCATGCACGTACGCACGCGCAAACACACACACACGCACATAGATATACATACATTCGTGTGTGTGTGTGGAGAGAGAGAGAGAGAGAGAGAGAGAGAGAGAGAGAGAGAGAGAGAGAGAGATGTTGTTCAAAATGGGCCAAGTCCCCCTTTGAAGTGGGACATGCAGATCTAAGACTAAATGTCACAACCATAACCATGAATATGTGGCAAATGACAAAAAAAGCAGTAGACTGGCATCAATGTTACACGTTCACATATGCATACATCATGTTTGTCATAGTCCATAACAACTTGACAATGTCACTTGAAAAAAGACTTTAAAAAAATTCTGACAGTTTTCAAATACATTGGAAAAAAAAGAAAAGATTGAACTCAAAAGTGAGAGCTCAGTCTTATGATAGTCTTTTCTGAAAAAAAAAATCCCGATCTTTTTACCCATTTTATGACAAAGGTGACAAACATGAAAGAGAGAGAGAGACGAACAATCTTCAGGAAGTCATGTCAGTGCAAAACCATGACAGGGAGACAATTGTTTTTGACCTGCTACAGACTAGTCAAGACGCAATACATTTTGAATACGAGCAAGCGCTATCTGCTGCTACGGAGTTTTAAAAAAAAAAAAAGAGAAAGAGAGAGAAAAAAAAAGCGAGAAAAAGACAACAACAACTACCCATATTTAACATGGGGAAACTGAGGTGCGGATCATCGAAGAGGACTTGAAACACGACAGAAATGAACAGCAAACTGGACCATTCTTTTCAGAAAAGATGGTCCAGCGAAAAACATAGGCCATACTCGGTGCCGGCAACGTACAACATGGAATTCATCCAGCTTATGACACATCAAAATCTGAAACGTACTGAACCATTAGGTAAGGAATCCAACACGTACTGAGCTCGGGACGTATGGACTCTGCAATTTAGGAACTGTAACCCATTGAATTTGGGACAGCTAAGACATGTGGGACGTATTGTCCATGGGATAATCGGAATGAACACTCCGCCTTACACACACACATACACATCACACATCACCATTACCACCATCACCACCACCACTGAATTTATTGGTTATTTCCTCTATTAATGTTTCTCCACTTTTTCCCCTGTTCAGCAATAGTGATGATGACGATGATAATGACATGATGATGCTGTTGCTGCTGCTCTTGATAATCATATTGATAATGAAATAGCAATGATGATGATGGTAATGGTAACTTATTTATAAATGCCCCTTACCTTAGACTCTAGGCATATACACACGCCCACTCTTAAGCCTTCAAATTTAATGCCCATGTCATGTAAATGTATAATACACATACACACCTGGATTAACATAAAACCGATGACTGTCTTGGCTGTTGCACCAGAAAGTTGCAAAACTTTTCTCTGGAAAGTCACAAAACGAGACGCTATATCATTGGCTTAAAGAGTCAAATCACCACACATCACCCCCCCCCCCTCTTCCCCCCCCCCCCCCTTTCCACCTCTTCGTTAACATGTTTCTTTTTTTTTAATTGGATAGGTCTGCTCCCTCTTCCTCACTCTTCCTCTGGTGCCACCTTGTACTTCACTTGGCGTCTGCTTAGACACCTACTCCCCACTCCCCTCTTCCCCAACCCCTGCGATCCACCTCCTCCTTTTAATAAAGACTTTTTAACAAAGTGATTTATTCAAGAATGAGAACGTTTTAAAGATACATAACGGTGTTTTTGCAGACTGCAGAACAAACATGCTTTCAACAGTTTCAACGAAACCTACAAGAACAGATAGCAAGTTGACAAGCGTTGGCCTGATCATCAAAACTAGAAGAATCAGCATTCTTGGTGACCAGGAAACATGCTTGTGATCCAGCCCAGAGTAGGACCATCTCCCCAAATTAATTACTTCAGCTGTGCAGAAAAATAACCTTCTTCATCACCACCTTCGGTGAAGAAAAAAACAAAACCGTCATAATCCTTAGCCATAAGACCAAAAGCTGGCTTGACAGAGCGTTAAAAAGAACGAAAGGAACCAACCACAATAGAATTTGTCCTTTCAGGTCCATTTGTCTGGAGGTGTAATAACTCAGTTTTCCCGGTTCCAACTGACATGTGAATGCCGACAGGTCTTCCTACCCGTCACAAGGACACTTGGCAGAAAAATCGACAAATGATGGATCTCGACATTGATTGTGTATCAATGTCTACATTGAAAAAAAAAAAAAAAATCCCACAAAACACAAAAAATGACAAAGAAGTTCATAAACCTATTTTTTGTCACATTCTGTTCAAAATCGATATTCATTCATCCTCAACAGAAACAAGTGAAATCTTGCAATAAAGGGCTATGTATTTTTTTCTTCCTATTTGAAAAAAAAATTTTTTTTTTGATCAGAAGAAAGATTTTAAATGAATTTTCTGTGTGTTTTTAAAAGGTGTATTTTTTAAGAGAGATGAATGAAAGGTGCTTTTTGTTGTTGTTGCTGTTGTTGTTTGTTGTTGTTTGATAACTTGTGAGTTGATTTCAACATGATGACAGCCCTGATATGGCCCTTTGCGGTCGATTGGGCTATAAACAACATTATCTTAACTTTGTGTTTGATTTGTTTGTTTTTCTCTTTTCTTCTTCTTCGATTTTTTCTTGTGTTTGTAATATGTTTCTGTTTCTGTCGGCAAATTGACACAGGCGATGAAAAGAAGGTACGCGAAGAACAATCATTTAGTGCTTGTTTTCCATGACATGAGGTTTGCCTGTCTTTCTTTATATGATTGAAGTTTTCTGTATGATCCTGTGAGTTTAGAACCATAGACTTTCTCCTCTGTGGCCGATAGGACTGAAGTCTTCATCCAATTGGCAGGGCATGTCTTCCAGCGCTAGGACCTTCCACACTGTGGTGATATTGTAGTTCTGATCCTGTCCATCACACACGTCTCGTGGTCTTAGGAGCGTCGCTCAAGGACATCTTCACTTCTCCTGTGGCAGTGTGCAAACCCTGGCCAGTGTCTGTCAAATCCACTCTGGACCATACCCAGTCCCATATTCTCAACGCCACTGTGTTCGTGATGAAGTGGACATGATGCTGAGAATGGGAGTCATTGAGAAGTCTGTATCTCCATATTACTTACCTATAGTGCTCGTGAAAAAGAAAGATGGAAAGATTCACTTTTGTGTTGACTTTCGTCGATTGAACAAGATCGTCGTGTTTGATGCAGAGCCGATGCCAGAAATAGAGTATTTATTCGCAAAGCTGGGAGAGCGACGGGTTTTCAGTAAGCTCGACCTATCAAAAGGGTTTTCAGTAAGCTGGCCTAGGGTACTGGCAGATACCCGTTGACGAAAATGACCGTCCCAAGACAGCGTTCTCGACACCACAGGGTCATTATCAGTGGGTTAAGATGCCTTTTGGTCTGTGTACTTCGGGAGCAGTGTTTACCCGTATGATGAGGAAGTTGCTTCAGCCACTGGAGTCGGACGATGTTGATAACTTCATCGATGATGTGTTGGTGTCAACCGTCGATACTGAAGAACATTTATCTGTGCTGCAAGCAGTTCTGAATCGCATTCGAGAGTGTGGTCTTACTGCCAGGCCTTCCAAGTGTGAGCTAGGAAAGCCGAGGTGTCCTACCTGGGGTACAGGATTGGAAGAGGAGTTATCAAGCCTGAGGAGGACAAAATGGAGCGCATTCAGTCAGCTTACGCGTCCGGCTACTAAGAACAGGTACACAGTTTCCTGGGGTTGGTAGGGTTCGACCGACGATTCATCCCAAGGTTGTCTGAAATAGCGTTGCCACTCACTGACCTGACCGAGTGAAATCAGTCCCGCATCATGGTGTGGAATTCGGAGTGTGAGGAGGCGTTCCAGAATCTGAAAGATTGTTTCTGCACGCTGAAAGATTGTTTCTGCACGCCGTCCGTATGCCATTTACCAGTTCCTGGACGTCGCTTCATCCTAAAGACTGACGCCTCTGAGGTCGGCGTAGGAGCTGTGCTGTGTCAGGAACACGACGATGGAGTCCATCCTGTAGTGTGTACCAGCAAGAAGCTCAATCCCAGCTGAGTGCAACTATTCCGTCGTAGAGAAAGAATGTTTGGCTCTGGTGTGGGCGGTTCAGAAGTTTGAACCCTACCTTTATGGGGTAGAATTCACCCTACAGACAGACCACTCGCCACTTCAATATTTGGAGAGGGTCAAGTCGCCCAGTGGTCGGATCACCAGATGGGCGTTGTTGCTTCAGCCCTTCCTTCCAGTTTGTAGTGGAGGCAATGCCGGGACGTGAAAATGTGGTTGCAGATTTCTGGAGTATGGAATAAGGGCTATATGCCGAGAGCTTAAGGCAGTAGAGGAAGAGAGGGTTTTATTGTTATTTTCCAAATGCTGTAACACTAAGGACTTGTTCGTGCGTTCCTTCAGTTTTTTTTAATTTAAAGGTATGCTTTAAATCTTGGGGGAAGGGTATTGTCATGCACGAGCTGGTTACAGGTCGCCTCAGCGCGACAATTGTGGAGTGTGGCCTGTCCGTTTCTGGGTGGGCAGTGGACATGAAGTACGTGATTCCTGTCGGAGGTATGCTTACCTGTCAACTCTTGGAGGGGGGAAAAGAAGAACGCATAAACTCACTGGAATAGTGGGTTTTACGTGCATAAACGAACGCTCGTGGAACTGGAGTTCTTCGATGTGACCGGGGGAATTCCGTGCATGTGAGTGCTGTCCTGTGAATTCCCGAGGTGAATTCGGAGTGTCGTCGTGTGTCTGCAAATCAGTACGAATTGAGGCTTCATCAACGAAGGTTGGGTTAGCCTTGTGCTCAAGTTTATTTCTGATGTTGAGGCAGGGGTTCTTGGTATGCCCTCGACCGACTTGTGAAGGTTTGGCTACCTGAGTTTTGACTGTCGGTGTTTCGATGTTCAGTGACGGGTTCTGCATCTACTCGGGCGTTGGCTGTCTGGCAGTGTCCCGGTGACTGAGGGTGTCGTCCAGTGTGTGTCGTTTCTGTTTTAACCAAGGTGAGCGTGTAAAGTAGCGGAAATTCGGGAGGGCTGTAAAGTTGGTTGTTTGCAGATAGCATGGTTTCATCAACTTTTGTATTCCGGTCCCCAGAACTGGAGGATTTTTTGTTTTTCATTCGCAAAGTTTTCTTTTTATGTGAGTTCGACTAAAAGGAAAATTCTGTGGGAGAGAGAGAGAGAGTGAGGAAATTTAAATGCGCGGAAGTTTGAAGGAAAAAAAAAGATATAATTTGAACGTACAGTCAAGGAAAACATAGGGCGTAGGAATAAAATGTGTGTTTTCTGATCTACATTGATGCAGATAGGTGGATTAGTTACAGTGGTATTGATGTGCTAAGACATATGTTGATGTACTTGGTAGTGATCGTAGGTGTACAGAAATATTGTTTTCAAGTTTGGTAAAGATTGGTCATTTTCTGCGGGTTTAGGCTGGTGTCGGAGGACCGAAACTTTTAGTATTAAAAAGGGAAGTGTCTGGCACGCAGCGTGTGGCAGGTGCAGTGGGCGTACTGCTTGCGCGGGGTCCGAGCGTGTGTGAGGATTATCGATCGATAGGTGACGGGTGATGGTACCTCGGATAGATACTTGTAGAGGTTTCACTTTTGGTGTTTGAGTGTGGAACCCCAAACTGGGCTGGATGGGCGGAAAGGTAAATTAGGGATTATTACATCAATAATTTTTTTTTTTTTCTAATTATTATTACAGATTTGCAGGTGGATTAATGATTATGTTAAATACAATAGTAGTATCAGTTAGACTACTTAGTATAGTTTATCACAATTGAAATAAAAGAGAGAAATAGCAGATGATAACAAAGATGTTTCAGATTCTTAGGAATTGTGCCTCAGAAGTCTACTCTTGATGTATATATATATATATATATATATATATATATATATATATATATGTGTGTGTGTGTGTGTGTGTGTGTGTGTGTGTGTGTGTGTGTGTGTGTGGAAGAAACAAAAGTTGACTGCAGGATTCGTGGTAAAATGAAAAAGTAATAAAGCTTATAAAAACCTTTCGGTGGTAGTTGAATTCCTTGGAGTCAGTTTCCTCTCCTACTCCAAGGGATTCAACTACCACCAAAAGGTTTTTATAAACTTTATTATTTTTTCATATATATATATATGGTTCTTGTTTTAGTCGACGGGGTGCGCCAGTATTCAAAAGGTTTTCCTCAGCATTGTGGTGTCAGTAGGCAATGTGTAAGGTAATGTATAGCAGCGCTCGGAAATCCTTGTCGAGCTTATGTAATTGGTGATTGTCCTAACGCTTGATAATTTCCAATAACATTTGCGGGGGTATGATTGTACCTGCTAGGAAATTAGGGATACCCGGGTTCAATTCTATTATTTTGTTTTGCTTGAGATGTGTTGATGATTCTCTATTAAGCATGTTATTAGGTAATAGGCCCTGAACTGTAACTGGTACTGGTAGTCACTAACGGTCGGTTGTTCGCTGGAGTTAATATGATTTATGATCTTACTGAATCATTGTGTCTGGAGACTTCGATGGAGGCTGAAGTCGTAGAAATATGACTCGGACAGTGTAATCACTGTTATGAAGGAACGGGTACAATTATGTTAGCGGCCATTGATGGAAATGGAAAGTCAATTGAGTCGGTTTAAATTTGTGATGCAAAGTTTCTAGTCAGAGAGAATTTTGATGTCAAGGTGGCTGATCGTATAAGTTAAGGTTTAAAATTCCAATCAGCTGTCGCATTTTGGCTGTGACGTGTACGTCTCAGGACTGTATTCAATGAGTCAATGTGAAATGCTAAAGAAAAAAAAAAAAAAAACACTCAGAACCGTTTACTAAGTGAAGCAGCAAATAACTTTATTCTTCTGTGGTAGTAAGACATTTCCTTTTTCACAGGCTCCGGCGAGTTTTCTTTCTTTCCCCTGCACAGTGAATCCGTGAGGGTCGTTCTCTCGGGTTGGGGGGTCGCCTTACCTCCACCTCCCCTGTCATCCCTGCCCATTCCTCTGCCTGGAGTGGGGACGCACCTAGATCGGGCAGGGTGGGTTCTGGACTGGGTACCAACTTCGTCTTCTGCAGTCCCAGTGGTTGCAGTTCCTCCGACCTCGGTTCTATCTATCCTTTCGGGGTGGGCAAGCACCTCAAGGGCCCACTGCGGTACATCATCTGCGTGTGAATTGTGAGTGGTGTAGTTGGTGCACTGTAGGTAGGGGACCGGACTCTTCGATTCATCACTTTGTTCCAGCTGCTTCGTCGTCTCAAGCGCTTCAGAGTAGGTCCTGTTTTGTTGTTGTTGTTGTTGTTGTTGTTGTTGTTGTTTTTTTGTTTTTGTCGGTACAGTGATGTGAGGACGTGGTGCACCAGAGACAGACTTTTACGTGGTGATATTGAAAAAAAAAAACTTACTGTATTGCCGTGGTTTTGTTGTTGTTGTTGTTGTTGTTTGTTTTTTTTTTTAATTTTTTTGTGAGTGCATGTGTCGAGTGTCCTCCAGGAACTTGAGTGAGATACTTAAAGCGCAAGATTGGGTTTCGGGTCACTTGAACAATTTAAGTGTTTTGAATGATATTTTGGGGATTGAGTTTGGGTGTACGGATAGTCTGACAGCAGTAGAGAAAATTTAGTATAAGGAATACAGCTTGGGAGAAGGAGGGTGTACGCTGAAGCATCGCGTGGGCATCTCGGGTTCGGTGGAATATCAACCTTGTTTGATATATCAGCCCGGGATTACCAGGTGATGTAGTATTCACCTTTGTCCCTTATGGTATTGGCCTTCAGTGGGCTGAGGTGTGTGTGTGTGTGTGTGCCTCTTGGGGGAAGGGTCCTTACACGTGAATGCGCAGCACATGCGTGCACAGGTATGCATAAGGGACTATGTGATGATGGACGCGCATTGGTGTTATTAGTAGAGTTGGATCCCTTTTGCTTTGTTTCTTTTGCGTGTGGGGAAGCTGCGTGTGTGTGCTGGACGAAAAAAATACTGTTTTCATCTGCTATTCCGTTGGTGAGACTGCGTGTGTGAATGCAAATAAAGCCTTCTGTTTGTGCACCATATTTCCCTTTGTCTGTGTGTTTTTGTTGTGTGGCGTTTCGTACTCTTAGGTAAAAGAGGAAGGGGGGGGGGGGGGGGGGGGTATTCATACATATGTCCCTGTCTACTGTCTTATACCTCCCATAGGATCACAACCTTGCCGTGGTTGGGGGGCTTGCGTGTCTCCGATGACCCTGAGAGCTATGCCGGCGGGAGATTCGTCTCCTGGTAGGGCCACCTATGCCGGACAGGTCAAAGGGTAGGGACCAGACGAAGAGTGATCCACTGGTCCTCCAGGTTGGGGGTTGGGCACAGGGCTAACAACTCTGTCCCGTAAAAAAAATCTCTTGTTACGGAAACCGCAACAAAGGAACCCAAACTCGGGTGTGATGTGATGGCTTCCAGAGTCATCGGAAGATACTCGTATGAATGACAGTGGTGAAAGCCGAAAGGAAGCCACTGACAGGAAGATGGAAGTACTGAACACCAAATGCAAAACCAGGATTGGATTCTGGAATGTGAGAACGATGTATGACACACAGGAAAACTAGCACAGGTTACAGCAGAGATGAGACGATACAAACTACACATCCTTGGGATAGGTGAAAGTAGGTGGACAGGTTCTGGAAGACTAAAAACTAGCACAGGTGAGACAGTGCTATACTCAGGTAGGGATGACGACCAACACTTTCAAGGAGTAGCCATGATCCTAAAGAAAGGAGTAGAAAAAACAGTTTGATAGAGTGGGAACCTGTCAATAGCAGAATCATCAAGATCAGGATGAAGGGGAAACAGATCAACACTACTATCATCCAGTGTTATGCCCCCACAAATGACAGCGACGAACAAGACAAAGATGAATTCTACGAGCAGCTACAAGCTGAATTAGAAAATATTCCAAGGCACGATTTAAAAATGTCATGGGAGACATGAATGCGAAGGTAGGAAGTGACAACACCAACTACGACAGAGCCATGGGAAAAGAGGGCTGTGGCATCATGAATGCAAATGGTGAGAGGCTGCTAGAACTATGTACCACCTACAATCTTGTTATTGGAGGGACCCTCTTTCCACACAGAGACATCCATAAGCTGACATGGCATTCCCCTAATGGAAGGGACAGAAATCAAATTGATCATCTAATGATAAACGGGACTTGGAGACGCTCACTCCATGATGTCAGGGTGAACCGGGGAGCAGATGTTGGCAGCGATCACCACCTTGTGGTAGCAGTACTGAAAGTGAAACTCAGGAAAAAACAGGAATCAGGAAAACGGGAAGCAACGGTTTGACACAGAAAAGTTGAAAGACCCCACAGTAAAGAATACTTTTGTTCTGCAGCTGAAGAACAGATTTCAAGCACTGGCAGATCTAGATCACCACACACAGCCAGATTCGGATGAAGTCAACACCAATGGGGAACATGTAAAGACAGCTTACCTGAAAACCAGTGAGACCTGTCTCAGAACACAACAACAGAAAAAGAAAGAATGGATAACAGCAAACACATGGAGCTCATTGAAAAACGCAGAGCCCTGAAGGTGCAGAAGATGGAGGCAAAATCTAAACGATTGAAGGAAAAGTATGAACAGCTGTACCAGGAAACAAATGAAGCTGTGAAGAAGAAATCAAGGGCTGACAAACGTGAATTCATGGAATCCCTTGCAGATGAAGCAGAAGATGCAGCCAACAAAGGAGAACAAGGAAAGTATATAAGATCACCAAGATAATCTGCGGCAAATATCGTGGAACAACAGATACACCGATCATGGACAACAGGGGCGACTGCTAACAACAGAAGCAGAGCAGGAAACTCGATGGGCAGAACATTTCAGTGAGACACTGAATAGACCACCACCTCTTAGAGAAGCCGACATTCCAGTTGCGGAAGATGACCTTGACATCAATGCTGAACCACCAACAAAAGAAGAAATCGTGACTGCCATTAAAGCTCTAAAAAACGGAAAAGCCCCTGGACAAGACAACCTCAGTGCTGAAGTGTTCAAAGCAGATCCAGATCTTGCGGCCCAAATACTTCTGCCACTCTTTATAACTATATGGGAAGAAAAGAAGATACCAAATGATTGGTCAGAGGGAATAATTGTGAAGATCCCCAAGAAAGGAACACTTAAAGATTGCAACAACTGGCGTGGAATCACCCTCCTGTCAATTCCAAGCAAGATCCTTGCAAAGATCATCATTCAGCGAATATCAGATGCAGTGGATAAACAACTGAGAAAAGAACAAGCAGGATTTCGAAAAGGAAGAGGATGCACTGACCAGATATTTGTACTGCGTAACATAATTGAGCAGTGCACAGAGTGGCAGAGACAACTGTACATCAACTTTGTGGATTTTGAGAAAGCCTTTGATAGCATCCACAGAGACAGCTTATGGCGCATACTACGAATGTATGGGATACCGCAGCAGATAGTCCTTCTCATCAAAAGCTTCTATGACAACTTCACATGCAGAGTCGGAAACAGTGACCACAGTTTTGAAGTGAAAACAGGAGTGAGACAAGGCTGTGTGATGTCAGCAATGCTCTTTAATCTTGCCATAGAGATTGGGTGATGCGTCGAACAACTGAAGACCAGACAAGAGGCATACGATGGACACTCTTCTCAGCCTTAGAAGACCTTGACTTTGCTGATGATCTGGCATTGGTCTCCCACACTCACCAACATGCAGGAAAAGACATCCCGCCTCAGCAGCTTTGCACAACAGATTGGACTAAAGATCAGTCAAAGAAAACACAGAGGTAATGACCTTGAATGTCCCAAACCCCTCATCAATTCAAGTGAATGGAGAAACCCCCTCCCTACAACTGAGAAATTCACCTACCTGGGCAGCATTGTCAGACACGACGGAGGAGCAGGCAATGACATCAAGAACCGTCTAAACAAAGCCCAGAAATGCTTTCAGAATGCTAAGCAATGTATGGAGGTCCCAACAATACAGCATCAAAACCAAGCTCAAACTATATCAGAGCTGCATTATTTCTACCCTTCTGTATGGCTCAGAATGCTGGAGAATGACAGAGAGTGACCTAAATAAGCTATCAGTCTTCCACACAAAGAACCTTAGAAATATTAAGAATTTTCTGGCCAAACACCATCTCAAATGAAGAACTACTCTCCCAATGCCATCAAGAAAGCATGAAAACAATTCTCAGGAAAAAGCGATGGAGGTGGATAGGGCACATACTTAGGAAAGAGCCAGACAACATCACTCGTGTCGCCCTCCATTGGACGCCTGAAGGAAGGAGGAAGAGGGGAGACCCAAAAACACCTGGCGGCGAACTCATGGGGTACCATCCAGAGGTTGGCCCAGAACAGACGAGAATGGAGGACCTTTGTTGCTGCCCTACATGCCACCGGGCATAATGGGCAGTAGTAAGTAAGTACTGTCTTATACAGTGACAATATGGTGGAGATGCGGGGTAAGTTGTTAGGGTCATTAGGACATAATTTCTTGGGGTATCAAAAAAAAAAAAAAAAAAAAAAGGATCTGTTGTGTGTTTAGTTTGTGATAGGAACTTGATATAGGAATAGTAATTGTAGCGCGTGGGTGGTTAAGGGAGCGCGCCGTCAGTAGGGAGGAAGCGCGGTTACTTGGCAA
This sequence comes from Conus betulinus, assembly GCA_016801955.1. Classification (NCBI taxonomy): domain Eukaryota; kingdom Metazoa; phylum Mollusca; class Gastropoda; order Neogastropoda; family Conidae; genus Conus; species Conus betulinus. The sequence continues at coordinate 370,198 of JADBJO010000135.1, read as the reverse complement.
TCCTAGTGATATAGTTGCCAGGTGACATTGTCTTGTTTTGTCTCGGTTTGGTGCAACCGAGGTATGAATGGTGTGCATGTGTTTCTCTTTCTCTTCCAATTACATGTGTTTATGAGTGTTGGAATGTATTGATGGTCGCAGTAATATCTGATGACGTGAAATGTTGACATGAAATGTTTCAAAGGTATGTTGGTAATTAATTTGCTCATTAGTTGAACGGTGCCGGGGCTGTTGGAAGATGGGTGTTTAGAAAAGGCTCTGTGAAGTTGCCAGGTACTAATTGTACCCATTTAGCCCGTGGACAATCGGACTCATTCGCTTTACGATTGAAAGAGTGGATGTTCTCTTGTAGGAAGTTCTGAGGTTAAGAAAATTCTGGTTTCCTCAGGTTGAGACTTGATAGTCCGTCGAAATGGCGTCAGGAACCGATCGCAAGCTTAGGTATCAAGGTACCGTAAGTTCGGTTGAGTCTGTCGAGGAGAAAGGGGATGTTTCGACTCCTGTGAAGCACCCAGGGGGTACTCCCATGTCCCTTACCCTTGCGGCTGGTAAGCCTGGGTTAGGAGAGTCTCCGAGGGTTGCTGCTAAGTTTGTGTCACCTAGCAGCAGTCCTGTTGTTCAGTACTACTCACTCCTAGGGATGGAGTTAGGTTGAGTAAGGTGGAACTGGCCCAGTTTATTGCAAAAAAAATGTAGCAAAGGAGCAGAAAGAAGTGAGGAAGCAATCGTTAGGAGGGCGCAGGTGGCTCGGGAAATGTGTTGGAAAACCAGTATACTCAGAGGCTACCCCTACGCTGTGTGTACCGTGCTCCAGGAAACCTTCCAGTCCAAGATGTAGGGTGAGGGTCGGAGAGTCATGGGCAAGTGGTATCAGAGACACAGGAGCATCGCAGACCGTGGTCACGGCGAGGCTGGCACCATGTGATGCCTATACAGGGAGGACTCAGACGGTTGTATTGGCTGAATCCAGGTGTCGTAGCGTACTACCCGTGGTCTGTGTATACATGGACACACCGTTCTTTGAAGGGAAGATTGAGGCTCTAGTGATGGAGGATCCAGTTGTGGAGGTGCTGGTGGGGAGTTACATATGCTGTGAGGGAGAGCACCATCCTGAGAGGGTCTCAGTATACCCCGCATCTCCACCATACTGTCACTGTATAAAACAGTAGATAGGATATATATATATATATATATATATATATATATGTGTGTGTGTGTGTGTGTGTGTGTGTGTGTGTGTGTGTGTGTGTGTGTGTATGAATATACCCCCCTTTATAACCTTGACGCCAACGCCATTTTACTTATTTGATGTGGAGATCTTTATTATCACTCTTTCCTATTCTCTGTACAGACAGACATGTTGCTTCCAGAAAGCACCGCTCACTATCACCTCCTTTCTTGATGCTTTCGACATTCCGTTATTTCATTTGATGTGAGTGTGTGTCGCGCGCTCTCTCGTCTATGCGAGCAATGACCATTTCTGAAACACATTATTGCGGAAGTGTTGATCACTTGAAATGATTTGTTGGGAATATTTTGCAAACTTTCGTTTTATAACAAATGAAAGAAGAAGAAAACGATGAAAGTGTGGAAAACAATTACAAAGTACGAATTGAGAACCGTGTGAATCTAGACCAAAGCATGTATAAAGCATTGTTCGTCGCTCGTCAATTGGAACGAGTTTAGTTAGGAACAACTTAAATATTGCTAAAAAGTATTGTTGGGCATTCATTCCATCAAGCCACATTTAGCATTTAATTTTTCCTTCCAAAACGTTTGTATATCATATATGATTAAGTGGTTCCAATGACTCATAGAGTATTCTTGATTTTTTCTTTATCATTGCTTGCTATACTTTTGTCTCTAGATTCCATTTCGCATGAATTATTTTGTTATTTAAAGAGTAAATGACTTGTGTTTGGACGATTTCAGCTCACGTAATTTAAGTGAGTGACGGCGATGGAATGATTTCAAACAATGATTGATAATTTGGAAAGCAATAGCTATTATGAACGAAGTCTCTTAGCAAGAATGACTTTGTATGCTACTGTTTAAAGTAGAATGTATTATAACCAATTTTGAACTCGTCATTACAAAACAACGAAATGCCTTACCAAAAATGTCTTTGTATTATAACCCATTCTGAACTCGTCATTACAAAACAACAAAACGTCTTACCAAGAATGTCTTTTTGCATCCACTGTCTAAAATGGAGTTTACTATAACTAGTCATGAACTCGTCATCAGAAAACAACGAAATCTCTTTCAAAAGAATGTCATTTTGTGCCCAGTGTTTTAAAGTAAAATGCACCATAAACAATTCTGAACTCGTCAAGGTTCGGTTAGGGTTTTTGTTATGTCTCTTCTTACTTTGTATTTCTTTGGATGAACACACATGAGATGGACACGCATCCTTCCAAACTTTAAGTTCCAAAACGGAGTGACTGAGGGCGGAAAACGAAGCAAAACTTAGAAAGCGAAGGGGTTAGTTACCGCCAAGGACATAGGCAAACAAGGTACAGGACAAGAGACACAATGCATTTCGACCTCTTGGGTCTTCTTCAGGCAACAGAAACAGGGAACGAGAAACCACTTATCTGGTCATGTTTGACCCGTATCTTTCCAGCGACTCGATGGTGTGACAATCTATGTGCAACGTGTTTGTTTAGGAATTTTAATATGTTTGCTTAAGTTTGTTTTTCTTATGTTTTTCGGAAATTTTTCTTTGTCTTTTTCTTGTTATTCTTTCCTTTACTCTCTCTCTCTCTCTCTCTCTCTCTCTCTCTCTCTCTCACTCTCCACCACATCCCCTCTTCACACACACACACACACACACACACACACACACACACACACACACACACACACACACACAAAATACCTGTAAAAACACACACGTTGGTGACGGGAAGAATACAAAGAGAAGTACAACACGGTGGCTGCATCACACAAAGGGCAAAGTCCAGACAACTCTTGATGTCGGGTCTACCCTAGTTAGTGACTGGGTTACCGAACCTGTTCAATTTTCTCTGGCTGTAGCTGGAGACCCGGACAATCGGAGCTTTGGAGAATGGGGGGGGGGGGGGGGGGGGGGGGGGGGGGGGGGGGGGGGGGGGGGGGGGGGGGGGGGGGGGGGGCCCATTGTGACAGCACCTTCCTCCCCCACACCCATGTCTCATTTCCTGCGGCGGGCAATGCTTTGATTACGTTTGAGAGCAGTCACCGTGAAAAAACAAACGTGGTTTCTTTGTACATGTCAAATTATTGAACCCTTGGAGGAGGCAGAGAGAAGTAGGGAGGTTTAGATGTGTCAAGAAGAAATAGGTCAGTACGTCTAGCTCCGAGCGAGCGAGAGAGAGAGAGAGAGAGAGAGAGAGAGAGAGAGAGAGAGAGAGAGAGAGAGAGAGAGCAGCATGCTGTATGGTTATTCTATGCTGCTAATAAAAAAAACATGATTAGCTTACATTCACTTACGTTATTATCAGTCGGCTGACTTGTTCGTGTCATCACACACCCCCAACAAGAATGCAAGTGCAAACAATTTTTATGGTAGGGTAAGGATGAGGTTTACATGTGTTAGTCACGATTGTAATATTAAATAAAACGAAAGTATCATAGTAAAAGCTCTGCTCTCTCAAAATCAATCATTGCATTACAATGGAGTGCCAGACAAATTCAAACTGGAAAACGAAATCACATGTAGATTTTTTTTCTTAGTTTTTGGTGAATGCTTGGGTTGCCCAGTTTGGTTACATGTGTGTGTGTGTGTGTGTGTGTGTGTGTGTGTGTGTGTGTGTGTGTGTGTGTGTGTGTGAATAAGGACAATAGAGTGGACCAGACGTTACTTTGAGCAACACTTTACCTAGAGATTACCTGGCCTTTTTCCTTTCCGATTTCTACCGATTTAGAAAACAGTTGCATTTAAGAATAGTTTATTTTTCTAGAGGCTATACCCAACATCCTTGCCTTCAAATTTCCACACATTCAGAAAATTGAGGGTTGTCTTTATTGAGTAAACACCACTAGATGCTGCCTCACCTACTCCCTTTAGCGTTTCATCCATTGTAGTACCTCTCTTGTATGTATCGTGCTGCCTCTTGTATATTGAAGGTGTAAAATGGGAATGGCAAGAGTTGCATTGCTGACTTGATCATTCAGAGAAAATCTCGGGAAAAGCCACACACGAGGTACCAAAGAGACTCTGGTGTTAAATCACATGTCAAATTCTGACCGTCGTACCCAACCCCCATTAACAACTTTAAGTTGTCAGAGTGTCTCTTCCCTTTCCTCCCAGTCCAGCAATACCTGTAACAACGCACATACTGGTTGTAGTATTCTCCCAGCTGTTGGAAAATGGAACTAGGATCACCGTAATAGGAGACTTGTTGCCCGGCTGTGTTGAAGTTATACAATAACAAGTGGCCAGTTCTTAGACCTGAGACGCGTTTTTAAGGGTGAGATGGTGAGAATTCTTGCTTGCTTGACGAGTTAGCGTTTCATATCGCGCCCTTCAGGCAAGAGTGGCTAGGAATAAGCGAGAATTGGCTGGACTAGTTTGGGGCCCTTGCATGCAATACAAAATGGCAAGACAGTTTTAACATCCTGTAATTCGTGCAAGGAAAGTGGTAAAAGCTTTCTAATTGGCACAGAGGACGATCACGACACGGACCCTTCGACAAGAGAACAAGAGAGCTTGTTTTAGTAGCCACAATGTGAATTTGAAGCGACAGTCGTCAGGCCTTCTCAATAAATACTGCCAAGCATGCAACAGCTGCACTGACTCCCCTTGAGCGTGCAGAAAAGTGCTCTTGTTTGGCAAAACAAGCTGTTTGTCAGCAATCCGTGCACACTGACTCGAAACTGTCTACAGGTGAAAATCCTGATGCACGTGACAGCATGAAGGTATGGGAGTGCGTTGTGCTCACCACAATGGCCATAAAAGCCGTCGAATACCCGTTCTGAAGCACAACACCAACATGCCAGCGAGACGAAAGTTGAGAAATTTTCGATCGTGCCCGAGCTATCGCCTGGCTGCAGGACGGAGTAGGCGTCCGAGAGGTGCCCAGAAGCTGCAAGTGTCACACTCGGTCATCATCCGTCTGAGACAGCGCCATCAAACCACAGGCACCGTCCAGGAACGGCCACGCCCAGGGCGTCCCAAGAAAACCACACACAACGTGAGGACCGGTACCTCTGCAGACAGGCCCTTCGGGAGAGGACAACACCCGCCAATGCCTTGAGTCAGCAACTGCGTGCTTCCACCAACACAGCAGTAAGCGGGCAGACCACTCGGCGTCGCCTACATGCCGCCGCCTTGCGTTCCAGGCGTCCGGTGAAGAAGCCCATGCTGACTGCAGGTCACAGGGCACGCCGACTTGCTTGGTGCCAGGACCATTTGAGGTGGACTCGTGCTCATTGGGGCCATGTCCTGTTCACCGACGAATCGCGCTTCATGGTGAGCCCCAAAGACGGCCGCATCAGGGTGTGGCGGCGCCCACAGGAGCAGCTGCAAGATGATGCTATCCAGGAGGCGGCTGCTGCTTTTGGAGGTGGCTCCATTATGGTTTGGGGGGGCATCAGCCGACACTACAGGACTCCTCTCTACCATGTGGAGGGCATGCTCAATGGGCAGCGCTACCTGCAGGAGATCTTACAGCCTCTGGTCACAGCGACCCTCCAGCAGATCGGACCCCAAGCTGTCCTCCAGGATGACAACGCCACACCACACCGCTGCAGGGCTGTCAACACTTTCATTCAGGAAGCTGGGATCACCAGGATGGCATGGCCTGCGAACAGTCCAGATCTCAATCCAATCGAGAACATCTGGGGAACTTGGCCGGCGAGTCCATGCAAACCGCCCACGTCCCCTAATCGGGAACAGCTGCTGCACGTCCTGCGACAGGAGTGGGAAAACATCCCCCAGGCCGTCATCGCAAACACCATCAACTCCATGAGGCAGCGCTGTCTCGATTGTGTTGCTGCGCGGGGTGGACACATCCGTTTTTGAACAGATTAAAGAAACATGTTTGTGGATTTTCTTTTTCCCAGGGTGGGTCTCTTTACATTGCTTTATCATTGCAAAAACATTACGCAGCAGACAAAACTGAAAAAAAGCCAAATGATTTGATGATTTATTTGAAATGAACAATGGGGTATAAGTAATATGTTTTGGATGAAACCTAACAGGATCTTCCCTCTACTTGAACTTCTTTCTTAAGGAACAGAATACTCTGCCTGTTCAAACGTCGGCGGAGCTTAGTGTATACAACTATAACCTTTTTTCTTTTATTTTTGCAGTATAGATTGTATTCTAACAGACAAGAAAAAGAAGAGAATGTGGAAAAAAAAGGGTAAAAGAAAGACTACAGAAACGTCAAAAAAAGAACCGACGGTGCGGCGAAAACGCGATGTTTTTCCTTTAATTCTTCTTGTTTTTTTTTTTTTTTGTTTTGTTTACAGCTCGCCATCAGCAGCATGTGGAGCGAGAAGGCGTGGACGATCGTGCTCGTCATCATGATGCTGATCGAGCTCGGAGGCAATGGCGTCGCCCCTTTACGGGCTGAAGGAGATCGAGGTGAGAACCTGTTTCATTAGTTAATGTACCGAGTTTTATAGTTCACTTAACTGCACCTCGTGTATCTTTAACATGCGAATGTATAACGCAAAGTTCTACTGGTATACATCAAGCAGGTTAATAAGAGAAAACTCGTACCCATCTAGACTGGCACAGCCTTTTAAACTTGAATAAAATCAGAAAATACAATCAATCTAACAGCTGAAGGAAAACAAGCCAGGCCAGCAACTTCTCCGACATCACAGTAATGACTTGGCAAAGATTTGAACTTAATGGAAAAAAAATGGGAGCATAAAATTATGAAAATACAAAAACTCTTTACTAGCTGCATGAGTAAATCAGCGAAATTCTCTCTCGAAAATAAATTTATTTGCATTGTTTGCTTCTAGACTTTCGAAAATAAATTTATTTGCATTGTTTGCTTCTAGATTTTACGTCCATTGGATTGGGCTCATCAACCAGACACGGCTGATTGTGTCTGTGCTCCTGGCGTCAAATAGAGACACACCACAGTCCATAATACTGCGGTGTTCTCACCACCAAGGGTTCAAAAAAGAATCCAACAGCACCCCCAAAGCAGCCAGCGAAGGGTAGTAAATGAAACAAAACGAAAGTGTGGGGAGGGAAAAAAGTTGCTGAAAAAAAAACTAAAAGACATGCAAACAGTATAAAATGTAGGGGACAATCTTTGAGCCTACGCCTGAGGATCCACCCGAGGATGCAAGGGAGATCAAAAGACAAACACACAAAGGAGGACAGAAACGAATACATATAACCTCGATTTAATCGAAACGAAATTGAACATGAAATGAGGCAGGGAACAGTAAACACAATAAACAAGTAGGGTAGCTCTTGCTCCCATAAGGAACCTAACACAGAGTTACTTTTATTCAAGACTGGCACAGCCTTTTAAACTTGAATAAAGTCAGACAAATACAAAGATGAACAGTCTAATAGTGGGGGGAAAACAAACGCAGGGAAACAAACAAACGCAGGCCAACAATCCCTCTGGGGGGGGGGGGGGGGGGGGGGGGGGGGGGATGAAGATGAAAAAAGGGAACATGGAGAAAATGGGAACATAAAATTAAGATATATATTACGTTTTTCATAGTTAACTAAAAATTACATTTCTGGCAAAGCATCTTGTTGAATCTTTAGCCTAACATCTTGACTGAGCCGATGGACAAATTAGACATATCCAAAATACTTTTAGTCCAAAACGAATCAAGTATAGTGGTTGGTCGCAGTTTAATGACTAAAACGTGAAATGTGTGCTTCCTGTGCTTCATTTATCAACAATACTCCCATTTTTGTGTTTTCATTTTCACTAAACAAACATAAAGAGAGAGATGATGTGTGTTTCATCTCCGACAATATTAAAAATAAATCCATGGGCGAGTCATGGTGGCATGATTTCAACTTGTTAAATAAGTTCTGAGGTGTCATCAAAACAGAACACCAGTTTCCTAACTCCAAAATATCCTCACCAAGGGGATCGAAACCATAATTTCACCAGCCAGGCTTATAACGCAAACGTTGGACCAGAGAAAAAAGAAGCCAGGATAAGCGTTCTTGCCTTTAGACTGCTCAGCGTTCCCGTCTTTATCCTCCGTCTTCAATATTCCCACCTTTACAGTCTTGCCTTTACCATTCCTACCTGAACCTATGTTCTCTTCCATTATTGTCAACTTTACCTGGTTTACATTGCTAATGGTACCATTTCCATCTTTCCCTGGCTGTCTTAATCATTTCCGTCTTTACGATTTCAAACACACCTTTCGTTTAGTCATGTCTTACTTTATACCATTGCACCCTTAACTCTTCCTGCCGTATCATTTGTAACGTTAGCCCTCTTCCTTTACATTCCTGTCTTCACATTTACCATTTCTACCATTCTTTCTTTACAATTTCGCCTTTGCTATCCTTTCCCCTAACGTATCCTGCCACCATTATTTCCATCGGTATCCTTCCTCTCTACGATTTTCTTCCAAAATACTTATCATCAGCAGTGATCCGTGCTGGGAAAAAAATGTAATGCTAATGCCGCTCACGCTGCAATGAGAATACAAAAATTTACTAGTGATCCCCACAAGACAAATCGTCGATGGTCAGTGGACATAATAAAAAAGTACGTGTAAGAAGGGGAAAATTGCATAGGCCCTATCACAAAAGGATACGAATCGGGCAGATAAAGCTCAGCATTGAATCAACAAGTTAAGAACCAAACACCATATGGCAATGAAGACAACCGCGAACACAAACAGAGCATGCTGTCACCATGCCTACAAACTGTACAACCAGCTGGACATTTCGTATACATGCCGTATTGACGTTTCTTGTAATCATCTTGTGAGTTTAGCAACCATAGGCTTTCTCCCCTGTGGTTGGTGTTACTGAAGAGTTCCTTCTGTTTGCAGGACATGTCCTGCGCCGCTCGGACCTTCCACGCTGTGGTGACCGGGGTGGACCTCGTGGCTCTGGCCCTGTCCATCACGCGTTTCGGGGTCCTAGGAGCGTCGGTGAAGGACGTCTTCACTTCTCCAGTGGCAGCATGTAAAATTCTGCCCTGGCTGGAGTTCAGTGCCTTGACGATACCGCCATGGGTCATAGCCCTGCAGGTGTATCAGGGCCTGAAGATGAACCTCGATGCTGGAAGGCACGCGTTTTCCGTTTGTGGCTTCCATGTCACTGATGGGAAACGGCCACCTCATGTATTTTTTTTGGACACCCCGATGAGGAGGAGAAGACGAACAGCGGGACGACCGACGCTTTTGATAAAGCTACTCGGGAGTGTGCGCCCATGTCTAGTAACTATTCCACGTTTTATTACCAGTGTGGCCGTGGGTGAGTCTGTGTTCCTCAGTGCTTATCCCCGTGGTCACTATCGTTGTACTTTCCGTTCTGACCCTGCGCCTTTTAATCGTATAGAGCAGGCAGAGCAACCACGTTCCTCTCCCGGCCTCCTTCTGACAGCTGGTCATCTGTGTCCTGGTGCTGTCTCTCTTCACCGTCGTGAAATCTGGTCCCTTGACAGGCGAGGCCTTCATGGATGCAGGGAAGTACTAAACAGACCATCCAGCCATCTCTCTGGATGGACGACCGATTCATAGTCCAACCGGTGTTTACGCCTAGACTGCCTCGCCAAAAAAACAGACTGTATGAATATATATACATATATTCAGTAGACTAATAAATTACAAGTATAAATAACCAATCACCATTACAGCAATTTTCAGAGCAGTTCGGTGATGCAATGCTTGCAAGAAAAGTTCAATTATTATACAAAACTTGCTCTTGTGTTTTAGATTGAAGAAATAGAGTAAAGATAAACATTCCTATCTGTAGTAGCAGCAAGTAGCAATTAATTTTGCCTATCAATTTGTATGTGCTTGAGAGGGCAAATGAGAAATAACACATGTTTCTGAAAATGAATCTTTAGCAAGCTCCAAGGGAGAAACAATCTGCAATGGAGAGAAAACTCATTTACATTTACAATCTGCAATGGAGAGAAAAAACTCATTTACATTTAACTCTGGTTAAATACCGGCCTTCGATGACCGCGAAAAATGGTGTGTCGACTTCTCTGCCTTTTCGGTTTTAAGAAGAATGCTATCCCCGAAAAAGGCTGGTGTGCAATACCGTAGTGTTTGTGGAGTTTTCAAAAAAACAACCAAAGGTGCCACCAAAGAAGCAAAAGAAAATCATGACAGAGCAAAACAAGCCACATTTTCTTGTGACAAGTAGAAAATATGAAAATATAACATCCTCGTGTGTGTGTGTGTGTGAAAAGTTGGATTAAAAGGTAAGCATAAAATCAACAGCGCTGTTTCTTGCTGGTGCAGTCGTCAGGATATGGGGTGTGGGGGGTGGGGGGTGGGGGGTGTCAGTGTTGTCAGTGTTTTTATAGGTGTTCGCTGTTTGCCATCACGTACAGTCAGTGTTTTTCATGTGTTTTTTTAATTTCTATTCACTATGAGGAACTTCCATTGTGTCTGCAATTGTTAACCATTTCTATCCTGGTGTTTAGGTTGCTAACTGTGGTTTGCATAATATCATATATTTTTCTGTTAGACATAAATTACATCTTTTTGAAATGTTATTATTATATGATGCAGCTCTTTTTAATATTTTCCAGCATATGTTGTAGTCTATTTTTTTTTTTATCTTTGAGTTTCCAAATATATTTACTCAGTTCTGTTTGATTTTTGTATCTTTCTTTATTAAATGACTGTTTATGATTTGCATGTCTAGTTTTAAATTGGTTTTCGGTGATACCTATATATGTTTCTTCAGCGTTCCTATCAGTGAAAAAAAAAAAACCCATGAAAAACGACTGCACGTGATGGCAAACAGCGAACATCTATAAAAACACTGACAACACTGACCCCCCATATCCTGACGACTGCACCAGCAAGAAACAGCAGCGCTGTGATTTTATGCTTACCTTTTAACCCAACTTTTAACAGATGCCGCTCCCAATTCGGTTGAGCACTTTCCTTAAATTGTTGTTGGTTAGCAATACCATTATATATATATATATATATATATATATATATATATATATATATATATATATATAAAAAGTACATCCTTGCACACAGTCAGAGAGTACATGTATAGATATATAATATATTACACACACACACACACACACACACACACACACACGTATAATATACATGCATTCGTGTGTGTATGTGTGCGTGTTTGGAAAGAGAGAGAGAGAGAGAGAGAGAGAGAGAGAGAGAGAGAGAGAGAGAGAGAGAGAGACAATGATTTATTGGAAATTGTTTATACAACCCTAATGCCAAGGGAATGCATGCGCAATTTCCATTTAGTGTTGCCCAAACTCTGCCAACAATAGAAATGCAAGTGAAAAACAAACGTACTCACAGAAAAACAGCATACACACACAGAAAACAGTACTAATAACTCAAAAATGAAGAAAAAGACCATTTATCAAACAATATTCTCATCACAATATCACAATGAATAACTTATTGCATAATCGTGTTGGGGGACCGGGGGGGGGTGGGGTGGAGGGGGAGGCGGGAGGAGGGAGAGAGAGAGAGAGAGAGAGAGAGAGAGAGAGATGTTCAAAATGTTCCAAGTCCCATTTCGAAATGAAACATGCAGATCTAAGACTAAATGTCACAACCATGAATATGTGGCAAATGACAAAAGGCAGTAGACTGGTGTATCGCGTTAACATATGCGTACATTGTATATAGTTTGTCATAGTCCATTACAACTTGACTGTCATTTGAAAAAAGATTTTTTAAAAAATCAGATAATTTTAAAATTACAATGCAAAAACAGAAACGCTTGAACTCAAAAGTGAGAGCTCAGTCTTGTGATCGTATCTTTTGGAAAACAAAGCCCCAATTTTTTTTTCTAATAATTTTATGAGAAAGGTGACAAACATTGAAAAAAAAAACAATCAAACAATCTCCAGGAAGTAATGTCGGTGCAAAATCATGACAGGGAGACAATTGTTTCTGACCTGCTGCAGACTAGTAAATGACGCAGTATTTTTTGGATTACAAGCAAGCGGTGTTTTATGCTATTGAATTATAAGAGAGAGAGAGAGAGAGAGAGAGAGAGAGAGAGAGAGAGAGAGAGAGAGAGAGAGAGAGAGAGAGAGAGAGAGAAAGAGCAAGGAAAAAAGCAAATGAAGTGAAAAAAAAGCAGAGAGAGAGAGAGAGAGAGAGAGAGAGAGAGAGAGAGAGAGAGAAGAGAGAGAGAGAGAGAGAGAGAGAGAGAGAGAGAGAGATTAAAATCTAAATTCTGGTTTCTGATTTATCTTCTTTCTGTTCAAATTCAATTCACCTGGCATACACGTACTAAAAAAAACATCGTCATTACTGGCTCGAGATCAAGAAATGGATCCACTTCCGTTTACAGGGGCCTATTCTACCTCTATTCCCTAACCCCCATTCCCATCACCCCCCCCTCCACTTCCTTCGCAGTCCTCGCCTTCCCGACCTCCTTCCCCCCCCCTATCCCCACCCCTCTCCTCCCCTAGTGTGCTAAATCAGAAACGTCCCCAACTTCGCAGTAACGTCCCCAACTTGGGATTGTCACGCTCACTGTCTGAAGTGTTTGAGAAAGGGGCTCAACCACGGTTCGCTCAAGTCATTATTCTATATCACAAACAAGAATTGCCTCCCCTCATACAGACGTCCGGGGGGGGGGGGGGGGGGGGGGGGGGGGGGGGGGGGGGGGGGGAGAGAGAGAGAGAGAGAGAGAGAGAGAGAGAGAGTGAGAGGTCATTCTCTACCACAAACCAGAATTGCCTCCCATCATACAGACTTCTGGGCGGGGGAGAGTGAGAGAGAGAGAGAGAGAGAGAGAGAGAGAGAGAGAGGAGGAAGGAAGGAAGGAAACAGAAGGTTGTAACTTGTTGGTGAATTCATAGAGTACAGTAAAAGATGCACGTCGCATAGCATACCATGCCATACCGTATTGTAACGTACCATACCTTACCGTGTCATGCATGCCATACCATACCATGCCATACCATACCATACCATACCATACCATACCATACCATACCATACCATACCATACCATACCATACCATCCCGTATTGTGACATACCACTCAATACCATACCATACCATACCATACCATACCATACCATACCATACCATACCATACCATACCATACCATACCATAGGCCTTCCTCAATACCATACTATACCTTACTGTACAATAATCAACGCAATTCTCTACAGCGCAGTCAAAACACGGCGAAACGTGAACAAGTAACACAAATAATGAAGAATTGAGGCAAGGGCGATAAGAAGCACTTTCAGATTGTCTTTAATTGCTCTTCCAAATGACTGTCCCGATAAATATGAACATCAATAACAGACTCACCACCGTGCATTTCATCCATTCACAAACACGAGTAGATACCGAGTCAATTACCCCTTTTCCTCTTGAGGCAATGCACGTAGCCAGACATGCGGAACGGCAATAGAACTCATTCCTCCATTGCTAAAATCGTCACCACACAGTAGTCTAAACACACACACACACACGGGGGGGGGGGGGGGGGGGGGGGGGGGGGGGGGGGGGGGGGGGGGGGAGAGAGAGAGAGAGAGAGAGAGAGAGAGAACGCTCTTATCACAATGGTTACAAACTAAAATTCAAAACAAAACTCATTCCTGCATTGCTAAAATCATGACATACAACTGAAATACATTCTCTATGACATAGTATACACACACACACACACACACACACACACACACACACACACACACGCACACACACACACACACACCACACACACACAGAGAGAGAGAGAGAGAGAGAGAGAGAGAGAGAGAGGGAGGCATACTTAATTTCTATTTCCATGATTAAAAACTAATGCTGTGTCACACCAAAGATAGTACGCCTTCTGTAGGGTGTACAATCTTCGGTGACACTGATATCAAGTCGCCTCGAACAGCACTGGCAAACCTAGGAGCATGATAAGTATGCCATTGTTTCACCACCAAATAAACTTTAAAAAAAATATCTATTGCCCACCCCCCCCCCCCTCCATACCCAACTACCCCGCCCCTTCTCCTCCTTATTATCATTTTTAACTGTGCAGGTCTACCCGATTAAAATCAGACTTCTTTCGTAAAAAAAAAACACACACACACACAAAGCAAAACAAAACAAACAAAATAAAAGGAAATAAAAACAAAAAAAACAAAACAAAATGAAATAAACTAGAGAAACAAAGGAAGAGGAGATCTTCCTTTTGAAAAGGGCCCTGTTCACATTGACATAATTTTTCATTGCAACGCTTTAGTCAATCAAATGAAAAGATGACCTCTAACAGAACCATTCCCAGACCTAAAATAGATTTACATATCTGCAGGTTCGCACGTGGTAACCCACGCACACACACACACACACACACACACACACACACACACACACACACACACTGAAACCATTTACTGTCAGATAAACATAGTGTTGTGCACACACACACACACACACACACACACACACACACACACCACACACACACACACACACACACACACATTCTTGACCAAAGAACACATTTTTAACAGCAAAATTCTACCCCTTCTCTGTACTGTTTACGATTACTTTGTAAGCTTTATTTATTTATTTATTTTAGTTTTTGCTGTGTCCAAAGGAAGGTAGGCTACTATATTCTATGTGATCGTAGAAAACAGAACATATTTTCAGTATTCATTTATGGAACATTTCATGTTGTGCGCTGTAGCGCTCATGCAAGCGGCACAGAATGGTCTTTATTCTGCGATTTGTCGTTTCCAACGAATGTCCCGTACGTCCCCATGTCTTCCGGGAGGTGATACTTTGATTTGGTACTTATCTCGAATGGCAACAAATTATTTGCACAGACAGGCAAGTGGTTTGCTTTCTTTTGTTCTTTGGGTTAAGAGCATTTAGATTTTAGATAGAGTGAGTTGACTAGCAAAATCAGCCGTGTTCTCTTTAGTTGAGTTTCGCGCATCTTTCTTCGTCAAGTCTCTCCCTTAACCCCCCCCCCCCCCCCCCCCCCCCCCCTCTCTCCCCTCCTCGTCCACAAGAAATATTTTTTCAATTAAAACAAATGCAAGTTAATTACGAACTATCCTATGAAGAAGTGTACTGTAATTTGCCTTTGAATGCAACACTATGAAGGAAAACATTTTCCTTCAAAGTGCATGGGAAGCCACTACTTCTGATTCTTTCTACTATCAATGATTTTGCATACATCACTGCTCATTTTGCTACTACAGCCAAGGGAAATAATTTCGCTTTTGCTCATGAACACATAGGTAAAAAACAACCAACCATACAAACAAAACAAAAGAAAACAAAACTCTCTCTCTCTCTCTCTCTCTCTCTCTCTCTCTCTCTCTCTGTGTGTGTGTGTGTGTGTGTGTGTGTGTGTGTGTGTGTGTGTGTGTTACGGCACAAATAATGTTTATTTTTCTTCCATAATATCCTTTCAGTGACACATACAGTCAGTGCTTGTTTCCCTTGTGTGTTGTTGAATGAATGTGACGCATATATATATATATATATATATATATATATATATATATATATATATATATATATATATATATATCAAGAATACCACTAAAATGCCTAATAAAATTCTTAAAGTGCTCAACCCCTTTGGGAGCAACATCTGTTTAAAAAATAGGATGGTAAAAGAAGTTTAAAAAACTCCTTTACCATCCTATTTTTAACAATTATATATATATAGAAAGGACATGCAAAACAGTTTTTTTTTTTTTTTAGTGTAAAGGCTTGGATAGATTCAACGGAAATACATTTTAGAATTTCCCAGCGGAGCCAACGTTACAAACTGTTGTCAGAAATGTGTACACATCTCACTGGCATGAGGGAACAGAAAGCATTTTGTCTTGTTTTCCCTCCATTCCTGACAAGAAAATTGTTCAGTTGACTAGTGTGTCCTCTCAGATAAGACATGTATATGAATGGAGGAATGAACAAGAAGAGCATTATAGAAAGATACAAATAAATGACTACGATACATACACAGACACACCAACACACACGCACGCACCCCTTCCATGCACACACACGCACGCACACACATACTAGCACACGTGCTCACGCATGCACGCTAAATACGCATGCATGCACGCACGCTCGCACACATGCGCACGCCCCCCCTCCCCCCCCCCCCCCCCACACACACACACACACACACACCGAGAACATATGTTTTTGACTTATTATTACACACACACACACACGCGCGCGCCGAAAACATTATTTATATCTTCATTAGGACTTGTTATTTTGAGCACACAGAAGTGCGGGCTTTCCGTGCAAACTGACCACTCATAAGGAAAACCTGCATTATTACTCTCCCTGCACCTTTGTATTCATACATACATACATACACTCATACATACACACAAATATACATACATACACACAAACATACATACATACACACAACATAGGCACACACACACACACGCGCTCGCGCAAGCGCATGCGCGTATAGATGTGTGTGTGTGTGTGTGTGTGTGTGTGTGTGTGTGTGTAACTATGCTTGCGAGTCTCCAAGTTCAGCTATAGATGTATACCAATTTCATACATTCATTTTCATCTATGATGAACGCAGTTTGTGGAGCAAGTCCATCAACGAGCAAAAACCCCATAAGCTATCTGACGTCTCTTGGTATTCTGAAAAATGCATATCTTTCACTCTGTCAGCCATGGCGATAGAAGAGCGCCTCAGAAGTCTGAGGAACTGTCCGTCAAAGGAAGGTCTGCAGGGCACGGGGTTCTGCTTCGGCTCTTCAGTGACAGACTGTCCGGGACGTCCTTGTCGTCACCCACATGTCCAGATTGATAGTGGCCATCTTCGTGGATAGGCTGACGATGGGAATCGGAGGAAGACGCCGATGGTCGTCCTGGTCCATGTCGTGATGACTGGGTCCGAAGTGATTGTTCATTTGCAGGTGCTCCCCGTTTTTGAAACTGGCTGGCGGGGTGTGAGTTGACAGCACAGGAATTTCCGGAGTTCTCTGCGAAAGTTGGACCCGCTGAGGCTGTAGAGGTAGAAGTTGACGGTGCTGTTGATGTACATGAGGATGTTGACCACCGCCCAGGCCAGCCGGATCTCCCCCGGGCCGTGGACAGCGTCCTGCTTGTCCCCGTCAATGTAGTGCTCGATGATGTTGTACACACAGATGGGTGACGTGGTCAGAAAGAACACCACGTTCAGCGCCACCAGGGTCACCGTCATGGAGGACATGGTCTTCCGGCGGTGAACGATGTCATTTCTGCCGCGCACAGAGCCGAGGTAGCGAGCAGAGCGCACAGAGGAGTAGATCTTGCAGAGGATGAGGGTGTTCCCGACGAGCAGCACGGTGAAGGGGATGAGGGAGGCCATGGTGAGGTCCACCCAGGACCACACCGTGTTGAAGAAATGGAGATAGTCGGGGTCAGGGCTGAAGCAGGTGCAGGTGCCATTGCCAGTGACGGTGACGTCCAGGCCGTACAGCAGGTGGCTGTTGAGGGCGAGCGACGAGACGACGACGCCCAGGACAATGATCTTGGCCTTGCCCCGGGTACACACCGAGGACACCCGGTGAGGCACGCACACGGACAAGGTCCTCTCCACTGTCATGAAGGTCAGGATCCAGGCTGAGATGATGGTCAAGGTGTACACCAGCCACGTGTGCACCTTGCACATTGCCGGGTGTAAGGTCCGGACGTCCAGGTCGAAGACGTTGAGGATCCAGTAGCGGAGCAGGCCCGTGTAGAGCAGGGAGGTGTCGGAGACGGCCAGGGCCGTTAAGTAGATGGGCATGGCGGAACGCTTCATCTTCATGCGGCGGAGGATGATGATGGTCATCAGGTTGCCGAACGTGCCGAAGGTCAGCAGCACCGGGGGACAGTACTGGAACAAGACCACAGAGGCCTTGTACTCCACGCTGGTCTTCATGGCTGGAGAGCTGATAGCACTGCCTGAGTTTCCCTGTCTGCCGTCGTGTTTGCTGGTTTGGGGAAAAGTGCAAGGCTTACTTCGTCATTTGTATTCCTACACAGATTTTGTCACGAGTCATCACGGGGGATAGTTTTTTGTGTGTGTTGTATTTCTCACTGTTCTGAACTCATCGTGATAGCCATCGATTTGTGACGCCATTCTGCTCTGAACTGGGTTTGAATTTCATCCGTGTTCTCCTTTTATGGAATCAGTTATAATTCATCTGGGGCACTCGTGAGGTAAGCATTGAATTGTTAACAAACACACAAAACCTTATCTGTAGCAACGCAGCTCTTCAATGTTACTTCAAGTCGTAAACCAATCAGAAACAAATCTAAGCACACAGGCGTTGATAAAACTAGCGAAATCCTTTCTGAGGCTCATTTTTCATCGGGAAAAATTAGGTGATATATTACACCAAAGGGAGCAAAAAAAATCTAAATGAACCACAAACGGCGATTACACTTGCACTTTATCTCCTTAGTCAGCGAATCATGTTGTCAACACTGACAAAAATCCAGAACTCCACTCAGCCAGGTATTCATCGTCTCCTTCTAACGAGACGTCACCTCGACAGAAAAGTGACAGATGTCAAAGCGGTTAACGCATTGGTCGATGTCGATCTGACAGCGTGACGCCAGTTCCAGGCATTCAGGCAGTTAGATGTTCCATCAATATCTGTCTTCGGATGACCAATAGCAGCATAAAGTCTGGAGCCATGTCCGGTAACGAGTCTGTTCCAGTGACTGTGATATTTCAGGAATGGACTTGCAGACAGTCAAATAAATGAGAACGGGTGTGTAGAAGCTGCATCCCGCCGTGAACAGATTATCTGGAATCAAACAGAATACAGACTGTCAATCTGAGTCAAAGAACGGAGGAGGATAGATGAGGGGAAAAGTGGCAATGAGAAAAAAAAAACACGCACTCACAGTTCCGCACGCGCGACACACACACACACACACACACACACACACACACACACACACACACACACACACACACAAACATACACAGACACACATACACGCACACACATTCTCTCTCTCTCTCTCTCTCTCTCTCTCTCACACACACACACACACACACACACACACACACACACACACACACACACACACACACACACACACACACGAACGCACGCGCGCGGACGTTTCATATTTTCAAGTCTTAATCATTAAAGCCCAGTGTACAATACAGCGCTTTTCACGGCTGTTAAACTTATACAACGTGTTACAAAACAAGCCAGGCCACCCCAAAACCAAATCCGCACAAAAAAAAAAAAGAAATAAACACCATACGCGATTATGGCATGGTATCTAAACAGGTGACATCCGAAGGATATGTAATTAGACTGTTCTGAGAGCGCCAGACATTCCTCTTGATAACACACACGCGCACACACGCGCGCACACACACACAAACACACACACACACACGCGCGCGCGCGCATACAGAACTGGGAGAGTGAGGATGAGAGAGAGAGAAGGAGGGAGAGGGAAAAATATGTATATGTACAATTAGAGAGAGAGAGAGAGAGAGAGAGAGAGAGAGAGAGAGAGAGACAGAGGGACAGACAACACACTTCCGTACAGACACAATGCTACGCGAGCCAAAATACTCCTTCTCCAAAGCAGTCAAAACAAACACAAAAGGCCCAACAAAGCTCACTGCATCTTGCTGACAAATGCGGTCGTTCCTACCAACGTCTTATTCAGAGACATGGGAAGAACGATTATCAGCGGAATTGCCATTCTATGCCTGTGTCTTTATTCATAGCAAAAAAAAAATAAAATGAAACAAAATTAAGTAAAATGAAATGAAATAGAATAACACCAATTAAAATAAGATAGAATGAAATGAAATAAACAGATAAACAAATAAATGAATACATAAATGAACAATAAATAAATGAATGACAATTGAAAAAAAAAAAAGCAGAACAAAAGCGAATAAGAGAATGAATGAATGAATGAACTATGCCTACCAGCAGTCATCCACTCCGACACGACTAAGTTCCATCAAGAGAGAAGCGAGGACCATAAACAGCCATGAGCTGGCCCAGAACAAGGATACATACAGCACACAGACAACCCGACACG
>JADBJO010000135.1:337500-345000 GCA_016801955.1 Conus betulinus | reverse complement strand
CTCTTGATGAGTTTATGTCAGGGTCGCCAATATCAGCAAGTTCATGGGAATTGCCTTTGGACGGACGTGGTAGTGCCCTCACTCACGCTGGCTTCGCGACAAAAGAATTACTGTCATCAGGAGGTGTCCTGCGTACAATGGATCAGAACATGCATCATTGAACAACACCGAAGCGACTCTGCAGCAGTGCAGTGTCTACTCTGGTGGAGTGCTTCATGACGACTTGACATGGACTCTTCCTGTGGATTGCCGGTGCAAAACAAGGTAGGGTGTGACTGTGGACGGAGAGCCGAAATGAGCGGCGTGGGAGGTAATGCCACTGAAGTTTATTTACTTAAGTTTATTCTTGGCCCATAATCTATCGTTACACCATGTTACCTTAAAGCCGGTTAGAGAGTTTCTGTATAATCTTGATGTCAAATACACAAAACAAACAAACGGACGAAGTAAAAACGTGTCCTCCGGGGAGGAGGTGGTGACAGCGAACGGTTTTAAAACTCATCAGAAACCATGGGAATCAGAGATGGGAGTAACTTTACTAACGCTCACCACTACTGGTACCTCCGACGCATGGAAAAATTGCCCACACTTTGACTTATTTCTTTTTAAATCATATTTGACCTATTCTTTTAGAATCACAGAGGAGGAAAGAGCCGCAACCACACCTCGCCAAAGGACACGGTTCTGGGCAGTTCCCTTCAGTTTTGCCCACGTCAGTACGACAACCTTTGCCTTGTATTCCATGGATTTTCTTCAGGTCTGCTGCGACCTCCCAACCTGTTTTTCTTCACCTTTTCTAATCCTGGCAGAGTCTGCCTTGTGACGTTGTCAGCTGATTTATCCAATCCATTCTTCAATTTTCGCGTCTTTCTTGGCTGATGGGATTCTGTTTTTTTTTTTTTTTTTTTTCATGGGTCGGCGTTGGACATCTTCTCAGCCTACCTGATGTGCAGAATGCGAGGTAGCATTTGTCTGGAGCCTTGTACAAAATTACGCATTGGGCAATTTTAAAGATGCGATATGCCAAATTTACACACCCTGCCCTTATCCATCTCACGTGCTTGTTTATCGAACTTGCTTCCCCCTCCTCCCCCTTCCCTCATTCCCCCCCCCCCCCCCCCCCCCCCCCCCCCCCCCCCCCCGTCCCCCAGAGCTTGAGACGAGAGTCCGTCAAGTGCCAGAAATACCATCTTCAGGTAAATTTAGGGAGAAAAAAAAAAAATAATACTCCAAACGGGATTGATTTTGGATTGAAAAAAAAAAAACCCAAACAATGGGGCATTCGAATACACCCGTATTTGACTGTTTTCCTTCCCACTCTTTCTAATTTTCGATGTGTTTAACACACACACACACACACACACACACACACACACACACACACACACACACATATATATATATATATATATATATATATATATATATATATATGTATATGTGTGTGTGTATATGTGTGTGTGTGTGTGTGTGTGTGTGTGTGTGTAAACAAAGCTTGCTTTTATGAGGGAGATAAGTATTCATATCTGCAGTGGTAGATAATTCTGTCTAACAGTATGTGCTTGAGTAGGTGAATGGGGAATAATAAATGCTTCTCAAAACGAGCTTTGTGCAAGTTTGTAATCACCAAGGGGGACACCATCTCCAAAAGGGAGGAAACTCACTAACATACCATTACTCCTGGTCAGATACCGGTATTTCGAAACCTGATCGTTTTTCCTTAGTGACCTCGGACCTCCCCATTCATTCACCCACTCAAGCACATACTGTTAGTTAGGCAGAATTATCTACCACTGCAGGTATGAATACTTATCTCCCTCTGTTTTTTTTTTCAATCTAAGGCACAAGAGCAAGCTTTGTTTATAATTCAATATTTCCTGCAGCCACTGCAACACCAAGCTGCTCTGAAAATTGCTGGAACGGTGCTCAGTCAGTTACTTATCCTTGGAATTTATTATTAATTATTGTTCAGTCCCTTGCAGATTCATTCCAAGAACAGGCCCTCAGCACTTGTTTCTAAGATGTTATCTTTTTATATTTTCTACTTTTCACAAGAAAATGCAGCTTATTTTGTTGTTTCATAATTTCCTTTGCTTCTTAGGTGGGACCTGGTTTTTGTTTTTGAAAATTCAACAAACATAACATAGTATAGCACATCAGCCGTTTTCTGGAATAGCTTCCTGGCTAAAACCTAAAAAAGGAAGAGGTGTAATTTAGAGGGCTGTGTCCAGGATTCCCACAGACAGGGTAGACCATTTTCTGTCGCCCAGCATTCTTTTTGGGTGTGACCCAGGCAACAGTAGCAGGTTCTCGCATTTTCTACGTAAGACGAGGCGCTGCATTACCTCTTGCTTGATGGTCACAGAGGTGGGCAGCTTGGGTCATCATGAAGATAACCTTCACTGCCCTCGCTGGCGGTTCCACCTCTTAATGACAGAAGATCAGCTGTCTTAATTAGCGGCTCGATTCCACCTTTTTGAGGAAGACTTCCATTGGCACGTGATGGTGGTTAGCTCTGACCACCCCGACGGTCGTGGTGACAGGGACGAAGCACTGTACAGGTGTATGTCCTGTTTCAGTAATTATCGTCAGTCTGTCTTACTGTAGTTGGCTGACATTTCGTATCAGCAGTCATTTGTGCGAGAGGGTTTTAATTGACCGGACTGTTCCGACCATCCCTTTCAGGATGTCCGCAATTTTCCACTCTAGGGACCGGAGCGGGGTTGTTATAGGCCCATTTTCCTCAATCATGACCGGATGGGCCTCGGTCTGGGGGCTGGCGTGGGTTTGCTACGCCGTCTGTAGGCAGCATGTACCGTCGCTTTGTTGCCCACTGGTGGTTGTTTTGCCTGTTTCACGTTGTTGTGTGGCCGCAGTAGGTTGAGTCTTTTCACGACCATTTGTGCTCGTCCCTTATTTTGTCAGTGACGGACAGAGGAATGTTGTTAGCACTTGACAAGGTCTTACTTGGTGATGTCTCTCCGGTCTTCACTTTTTTACGTCCTTGTTTTGTCATTGGCAGATGGAATGTCACCGACACTTGACGACCGGCTCCTTAGTGGGGATGCTGGTGGGCTCCCTTTTTCTGTCTTTTATTTTGGACACTTATTCAGCTGTCCTGGCTTAGTTCTTCATTGTCCATGTCGGTCATGACAGTTTCAAGGGAAAAATGGAACGATCACTGAGGACTCTCTTAGGATTGGACCATTAATTGGGGTGTCCATCTTAGTTTCAGGAATGGTTTCAGCCATTGCGACCAAACCGGCGGTCGACGCACTGGCTCAAAAATGGTGTTTGCTTCGATGTGGTGGCAGTTAGTTGTGCCTCGATTTGTTAACAACCTTACGAGTTGTCAGTAGCATGTTTACGTCTCGACCTTCGGGCAGCGACTCCGACGACGGTAGCGAGTTCACTTCGTGGACAAAAGTTCGTAACGTCTCTTTGTTTAAGAAGTATTATTTTTCAAGAAATATAGGCAGCGAGTCCGACGACGGTAGCGAATTTACTTCGTGGACAAAATTTCGTAACGCCTCTCTGTTTAAGAAGTATTATTTTTTTCAAGAAATACAAGTAGCGAGCGCGACGACGGTAGCGACTTTACTTCGTGGACAAAATTTCGTAACGCCTCTCTCTCAAAAGTACAAGACATGCTTCTCTGTAGCTGATGTATTTTCTGTGCAAAGAGTACTGTGACTTACCTTCTGTCACTGTACCTGTGGGTATCTTGATGCTGGGGTGTGTGGGGTCAAGGTCGTTCTTCAGGAGGGCTGGGTGGTAGGGTGAAGGTCGTTCTTGAGTGCCGTCCCTGTTGGTTGGGAGAAGGCCGTTCCTACCCTCTCCTCCTTGGCCGTTCCTCTTATCACTCCCCTCTCCTTCTCTTGGCGGTTGGGTGAAGGTCGTTTGTCTCCTTTCCTTTTGACCGTTCCTCTCTTCTCCTCCTGGTGGAAGGGTGAAGGCCGTTCACCTCTCCCCCTGGTAGTAGGGTGAAGGCCGCTCTGAGAAGTGCAGCCAGTCACAGTGGGACTGTTCACACAGCTCTGAAAAGAGTGTGAATTGTCCCCAGTTGGACTTCAATCAGTGATGACCAAGCCTGCTGCTCGCTTGTTGCGGTGCTGAACCGCTGATGTGCTGCTCGGCAGGTGTGTGGTCGATCATCTACGATCACGCTTGCTCTCTGGCTCCTCTCTGTGAACGTGCACCGCGACCACGCGCAGATGTATCAACTGCAGAGGTGAACACTCTGCAAACTACTTCGCCTGCCCAGCACGCAACCAAATGACCTTCGCCAACAGACTCAGGGCAGAAACGTACATGCCGCGTGCCCTGGCCTTCATGGAAGCTAAAGAAATCCTAGCCGCCAAAAAAAGAGGAAGCCACAAAAGAGGATCCAAATCTTCCTACAACCCCGTGGAGAACATACTCCGCCACCGACAGCTACGCGGGAAAAGTCAAGGGGCTCACGTCCAGTGCCCAAACCCGGAAAATCGGGTATCCAGGCACAAGGACACACCGCGCCCTCTTGCCCAACAGATCAACCCACCATCCCTGAAGTCATCGCTCGCTTCACTCAGATAGTGGAGGAGCTGAAGACTGAAATCTCCAGTCTTAGGGAAAAGAACGCTATGCTGAAGAGAGAACTCCAGCAGGAGACCTACTGGAGTTCTTTCTTCAGCTAGTGTAAAAGAACCAGCCCCTGCGGCTGATAAAGAGGAGCCAGTCCTCACAGCTGGTGAGGAAGAGCCAATCTTTACAACTGATGAGGAAGAGCAGACCATGGAGGAAGATTTCCTGGACAACAGGACAAATATCCTCGAACTAAGTGTTCACCAAGTCCCTACAAAAACAACAGACCATGGACAGGAATGAAACAGGAACTTGGCGCCGACTGTCCATCCCACAATGAAACTGCAGATTCATCATTGGAAAGATCCCTTTCCTCTATGACTATCTGCGGAATCACCACCTACTGACGTGTTGATGATCCAATCACTCAGCACAACAAAGAACAGAATCCCACCATCGACGACTTCTACCCGCCAGTAGTGGGCCTTGAAGGGGATCGAGTTATGGTGGCGACCTACGCCAGCACCAGACTAACATAATCATAGCACCATCCAAGTTTCCACCGACCAAATCAGATGCCGACTAACGACATGCGTAGTTGCCATACCAATGCACAAGAAACCGGCCCATCAATCTAGCCAACGTATACTATCCTGAAGGAAGCAACACACTACAGCAGACGTCGCCTGGCTCAACGACCTCGGAACAGATGACAGTAGCTGGGTAGTAGCCGGAGACTTCAACGTCAGTCACCGACTGTGGGACACTGGGCAGACACGGGAAACCGGAAATTACCTTGCCGACACAGTCACCGACTCCAACCTGGTCCTCCTCAACGACGGGTCCATCACTCGAATCAGCCAAAAGGGACGTAGGAGCAGTGCCATCGACCTGACCATGACGACATCAAACCTCAGCTTAGACGCAGAGTGGACAGTAGGAACGGACCACCTTCAGTCCGACCACCTGCCTCTACACCTTGTGCTCCAATCTGCCGACCCTACACCCACGGCAATGGACACCAGACCCCAATTTTAGTACCACAGAGCTGACTGGGACCGCTTTGCACTGCTATTTGCTACTGAATGGACTCCAGCGACCGAGAGACTTAGGCATCAACATCTAGCTCATTGTCCGAAGACTCCTCGCGGGCCTCTGGCCTGGCATATTTCTCCCTCCCTGAACAGCTTCCGACTGGAGAACCATTGGATAGCGCCCTTTTTGGAGTCTCGGAGCGATGCCTGGAGTGATCCCTGTGAGATAGACTAGGATCAAGAATGGTCTGTCGAGTTTGGGGCCGACCTCTATTCTATTTTCTGTCGCCTTCCTTTTCTCCTTGCTTCCCACTCTCTTTTTAGACTGAAGTGCTTCACAGGGTCGCACATGTTCATCATTGATTTTCCTTTTTGTTTCCATCGCCCCACTCCCCTGTCTTCCCCTTCTGACTAGCACATACAGCTTGAGGTAGCTGGAAATTCTGGTTATTTTTCTGTCCCCTCTCTCCTTTTCTGTTCGTCTGTGACTCTGGTTTGCATCTTCTTTCACGTTGTCTTTCTGTAAACTGTTTGGTTTGTCTATGGGAAGTTTTTGTGAGTGTGCTTATGCCATCAATCACTGCACACTGTTCACTTCCTTGTTTGTGTCCTGGCAGTTTGCATGCGCGACATACCACTTCGTTGACACATATGGAAGCATGATGCCCGGTTTGTAGGCACTTGGAACACGTCACTGTCTTTTGCGCCGACTTCTGTTCCTTAGGGTAGACTTTTGCTGAGAAAGGACCAACCTTCAGTGAGGTATCGAGTGGCGTGGATGGCACAGTTACAAAGACGAATCGTCTGCCGGTTTCAAATCTTGTCGACTTGTTGTCACTGTCTCTGTGTCGCTCTTGTCTAATTTGTAGAGCGCAATTCACATCCGATTTTCTTTAGACTCGCCTCAATTTCGCTGTTTTTGCCAGTGACAAGGGAAGGGCAAGTCCGCTATCCACACTTTGGTTGCCGGTTTTTCTTCGCCTGTTGCCTCATGTAAAATGAATGGATTAATGTCCAGAACTTGCAAGACAGACCCGCGAACAGTGATGCCTCTTACCAGAAGAACATTTCTGGCTTCTCGAGTGGCAGGGTAGATTCTCCATAGTCCCCTGATATCCTGAGCACCGACTATACTGCCTTGTCCTGCCGTTCGTTCTGCGGACACACACACAGCTCCAAGACAGAGGTACGGGTCGACATCGAGTCCGGTATACTGCGGTTTCATCCGGTATACTGCGGTTTTTTTCAAAAATACGGGTTGAACAGCCATTGTCCACTGCTTGTGCAGAGGAACAAAAACGCCAAGTCAGTGAACGCGACTCAAAATTCGGACAGGTCGAGAGCGCACGAACAACGCGCCTGCACGGCACGGCGTTCGCTCATCCGAGGCAAGATCGTTCCCCCATCAAGACGAATGTCGCCGTAGAAGCGCGAGCTTCGAAGTTCGGCAGGCGATAGGCAGGCACCACTGTGAAAGCCACCCTCCAGGACAACCCAAGCACACGGTACGCCGCCGCCTACAGGCACTCCCTCAAAGAAAGGAAGGCAGACCTCCACAGACGGACATCGCCCTTCAGTGACCAGACCAAAGAAATCTGGGCAAGGGCCAACACCGGACCACATGACGTGTGAAATCAACTCGTACACATCCCCTACCACCATGGAAACTGAAGAAACCACAATCATCCATCAATATGGAGGGACCACCCCCCAAGAAAGACAACAACCCACTCTGCTTGTCAACACTGGCAAAGGATAAAATCAGAGTAGAAAACAACCATCACCTAAAATTATACACTGAACGGCTCAGTGCTAGAAAACGGCAAGGCAGGATGCGCTCTTGTTATCCCAGAACTCAAAACCACCAAACAGTACGGACTACCCAAAGGGATCAGCATTTTTA
>JADBJO010000135.1:327500-330000 GCA_016801955.1 Conus betulinus | reverse complement strand
AAGCTTTGCTTGTTCGGGAAAGAGGCACTTCAGCCAACTATCAATTCCAGAGACAACGACAAGTCTGTTCTTATTTATCTGTTGAAATATTCACTCATCTATTTACCTGTACCTCCTCCGCATTGTGTCATTACGACTTCCTACACATTTTGTAGCTCATTACATGGATCAGTCCGCGCGTATTGATGCTTCCTTGATGACACTGAAACTAGAAATCAACAACAGTGAGTTGAATACAAAATGTTAATGCAGGCCACACAAGTCGACTTAAATCATCTGCCCGTTCCGTGAACTCACAACAGAAATCTGCCAGTTCGGCCATTGTTGTGCCTGTCTCTTGAGCCTCGTTTTCGCCCCTTGCTCCGGAAGTGGTATGGCGTGAATAAGATCCATAAAGCAAGAGAAGAAGCCATGGAGACGACTATTTTATGAGGAGACTGTGGGCGGAGAGTCATTTGTCACGACTTCAAGGCCTTGCTGATAGGACGTAAATCTTACCATCTACTGAGTGGCGTAGACGCAGTAGCTCAATAGCATAGCACGGAGTCTGCATTGTCTGAGGTTGTGACCGTGCGTGCGCGCGCGCGCGCGCGCGTGCTTGCGTGCGTGCGGTCGTGAGTGCGTGCGTGTGTGTGTGCGTGCGTGCGTGCGTGTGTGTGTGTGTGTGTGTGTGTGTGTGTGTGTGTGTGTGTGTGTGTGTGTGTGTGTGTGTGTGTGTATTCATAAAGAAACATGTATGACACACTCAAAGAAATGTTTATGCTGTTGCTGCACTGGCATTTTTAATTGTTAAACCACATATCCCAAAGGGGTGAAAGGATTCAAGTGTGTGTGTGTGTGTGTGTGTGTGTGTGTGTGTGTGTGTGTGTGTGTGTGTGTGTGTGTGAGAGAGAGAGAGAGAGAGACAGAGACAGAGACAGAGAGACAGATAGAGACAGAGAGATAGACAGATAGATACACACTCGGAGTGATGTTTACTCTATCAACAGGCCATCGAAGCATCTATAACATGAAAACAAATTTGATGGGGTGAGATGGGGATGGGGTGGGGGAGTGGGAGAGGGCAGGAGAAGGAAACAGGGGGATCGGAGAGAGAGAGAGAGAGCGGCAACATCTGGAACTGAGCTACTAGTAGCAGCTCACACCCCACTCTGTGTTGTGTCAAGTTTATCAGCGGAGGCCTGACCGAACAAGCCGAGCTGTCGTTGCCTGTGAAGTGGCCCTCAGGCAATGGACTGGTGGTGGTGGTGGTTGTAGTACAGGGACAGCTCACGATGGTGGAGCTCCTGACTTACTGGGCCACACAGCTATAAATCAGGTGGAAGAGCTGACAAAGAAGCGCGTTACATGTATTGACTCTCATCATACTTGGCTGGCTTCCAGGTGGAAAAAAAATCTGTAGTAGTATCTACAACAAGGACATAAATAATATGGCGTTTTTGGCGTTTCACAATACAATACAATACAATATACAATACAATACAATACAATACAATACAATACAATACAACACACAATACAATACAATGCAATACAGTTTAAATCGTCAGTGTCAAGGAAGCAAAAAAATTTATTCTGATATAAGCGATTATGCTATATAAGAAAACTTTCGTTTTTGCACTCTCGCATTACCCATAAAAAAAAAAAACCATCAGGAAATAATGTGTCTCTTGTTAAAAAAAAAGAAATCTTAAACAAAAGGATCATAATGTGTATGCATAAGGAAGATTTCATTTAAAAGAAAAATCTGGAGTTTATGATTGTTAAAAAAAAAGAAATCTTAAACAAAAGGATCATAATGTGTATGCATAAGGAAGATTTCATTTAAAAGAAAAATCTGGGAGTTTATGATTCGTTCATTTGCTGTAGTAACATGACTGCATGGTGTTTAAGCCTGACAGTGATGGTAGAAAATGTTCATTGACATACCAATAACAATCAAACATTAGGACATAAGGAGATTTGCCGCATTTTCCATGTCTACGTGAATGATGATGATGATGATGATGATGATGATGATGACGACAACGAGGACCAAACAAGACTGAAAAAGGATTAAGTAAATATTATAGCCTAACTTGGAACTATTAGCAATAGCTTTGATATGCAATCTAGTATGCACGCACATCCCTCCTCTCTCTACGTTCCCCTCCTCTCCTTCCTCCCCCCCCCCCCCCACGCACACCATGCTGAGCCAGTCTTTCTCTTTGATGTCTGGCAAATACACAGAACCAGAAACATTAAAAATAGCAATGAATTTGAATGTTTAGAAACAACAAACAATGTCTGTTAGAGCAAAACAGACATAAAGTTATTCTACCTTTTCTTCGCCTTTGTTCTTCTCTTCATGAAGCGTACTTCGCCATGGTACAACCCGTTTTCTTTGTTTCTTTTTGCTCTGCCTCCTTAAAAATTCTGTCTTTCCTATCAAAGTGGAGATATTCTGCAGCATTTTGGACACAGTATCCTGAGGGCTGTGAGTTCTTTTATGTGCACTGAA
>JADBJO010000135.1:320000-322500 GCA_016801955.1 Conus betulinus | reverse complement strand
GTGTGTGTGTTGAGTGTGTGAGAGAGAGAGAGAGAGAGAGAGAGAGAGAGAGAGACAGAGAGAGAGAGAGAGACAGACAGACAGACAGACAGACAGACAGACAGACAGACAGACAGACAGACAGACAGAAAGACGGACAGACAGACAGAAGAAAAAAAGACGAAAAATACAGACAAGCTCCAAACGGAGACATACATTGAAAGGCTCAAACCACGGAATGAATAGAGGTGACATCCTACCAGTGCCATTGGAACTAGCTCTGTGAGAAGGAACCAGGAAGGCTACAGTGGCAGTAAGATGGCGAGGGTCTTAGAGACAAGTTGTTTGTTAGTGTTATTACATGCTCTGTTTACACGTGTCGGGAACCTCTGGCAACGAAGCAAATAAACAAGCTCTTACTTTGCAATCTGGCATGACTTGAAACACAGCAGCCCGTGAGCAAGCAAGCAAGCAAGCACACACACACACACACACACACACACACACACACACACACACACACACACACACACACACACACACACACACCTGGGAATCTCGTGCACGTGCACGAATACTGCATATGCCGCAATCACACAAAAAAATGTTATGCTGACTCTCTCTCTCCCTCATTCTCTCTTCATTCATCTCTCTCTCCCACTCTCTCTCTCTTTCATCTCTTTCTCTGTCTCTCCACACACACACACACACACACACACACACACACACACACACACACACACACACACACACACACACAGACACAGACACAGACACACACACACACACACACACACACACACACACACACACACACACACACACACACACACACACACACACACACACGTATGCCCAAAACGTACGGACACAAGCACACTCATACCTCTCTCTCTCTCTCTCTCTCTCTCTCTCTCTCTCTCTCTCTCTCTCTCTCTCTCTCTCTCTCTTACAAACCCTGTTCAGCACTCGCAACTGTGAAAACGTACAAAAGCAGTGAACGAGTAGTGAAAGGGGGTGGGTTTGGGACAGAACAAGTGACAGAAAGTCACACTACGCTTCCTCGCACAGCCTGTGCCTGTCACGGCGGTCACGCTCTAAAAAAAAAAAGAAAAAAAAAAAGTAGCAAGGATGGAGGGAGGAAGGGGAAGAGAAGGGGGAGACGGGGGTGGGGGGGGGGGGGGGGGGGGGGGGGGAGGTGTTAAGAATGCTGGAAGACCGGCTTTACCTGCACAGCTTGAAGCTGAGAGTGTCACCTCTGACCCTGTCGACCATAGTACACAGTTAAGATCTTAGTCCCACCAGAGAAAAGTGCAGAGGCTCTGGTTCAACAACAGTAAACAGACCAAGAGGTCAGAGTTTGGGGTTACGGTAAAGGTCAAGTAGTAACAATAACTTTGATTGGATGAAAGATCACCCTATTCGTGTGAACATATATTTTCTTTAAATTTGAAAATGATTTCGCCCTAGGATTTTCGGACAGCATATGAATCTAATCCCATACAACGACAAGGATGGTGTTAATATGCGTGACTTGTAAGACTCCTTGTTTTCCAATGCTGTTGTCGGGGCACAGAGATCTTGGGGTGAAATGCCCGGCACACGACAGAAAAAAAGGGGTCATGTCAATCATGTTCACATATAAAAACATTCAAACTTTGAGTCTGTCTCAGAGTCTGGCACAAATGCACAAGGGCTGAACTGTGAATTTGTTTTTAATGAAGGCTGATCCTCTGACAGATGTTTCTTGCGCCTTTGAGTGTTATGACTAATCTACAGCGTTTGGGATTTAATTTCTAACTGCGGTCTCGGATGAAAGAAATGGACGCTCAGTGTTATATGCTATAAAACTACAGTGCCAAAAAACCACTGCTAAGGGAAGTCATCTTGCAGGTGTTTCACTAGGAGGCCCCAGTTTAGAACCTAACGAGACACAACTACCGTTTGAAAGACAACTTTCTGTCCAATATTAAGTTCGTTCGTTTTGAACTATAAATGTACCCACTTGTGTCTTTGTTTGGTATTTGTGCAGAACATTGATGGTTTGGGGATTAAACTTTGACCCTTGACTGAAAGACAACACACAAGGGAGAGAAATCATGTCTGAAGACGAGTGAACGGCAATGCTTGCTGCACATGGTGATTCTGGCATCTTACACAGTCCCTGTTGGTTTTTGCTAAAGATCGAGGAAGTTGACAGATTTCAACAAATTACGGAGCCCGATAAGTCATAGATCTGTTCTGGAAAAGAAATTAGGGGACAACAGCGCCTCTCTTTTACTGCATATAGAGTTACCTTTTCTCAGTTCACAGGTCAAGCAAATAGATCTAGAGAATCATGCATATAATCTTGAATACGCGCCAGATAACGATGATATGCATTGTCTGCATCACACTCATGTTTTGGCATTATCTCTCTCTGATTGAACTGTTGAGTTGTTGATGGGGCAAAAGTGCTTTGGGCATGCCCACCAGCGGCATCTGTCCCTTGAAATCGGCGGAGTCACTCTCGCTGAACGCC
>JADBJO010000135.1:312500-317500 GCA_016801955.1 Conus betulinus | reverse complement strand
TATAATGATTTCCTTTCTGGCTCCTAACCCCTAAAACCAGTATCTATATTGTTTTTCATGAGTTTGACACGACCGAACGCTTTGCTTGTGTGTAAACAATGATATTTCTCATAAGAGATATAACTCGCATACTATTGATTATAGATCATTCTTTTCCTTCGCTAATGACTTGAGGCAATAATATGATCAAAAACGGACCTGAAAGTAATCATCAGGTTAGTGGTGTTTTTGTGGATGAATAAATACCACCAACAAAATCTCTGAAATACACGCCTAAAACCTGAAAATAGAATCCAGTTGCAAGCGCCTCCAGCAGCTTGTTCTCTCTCTTTGAGAACAACCTCTTAGGGCCGCTACAGAATGTTCCGAGTGTTCACAGCAAACAGTCTGCTTGAGCTTGTTTGCAACGGAAAGCAAGATGGCTGCGACTGTAGTCGGATACTATTTTTCATGTTAGTGTATTACACAGTTTATAACCTGCTCTCGTCAGCATTCAACGACGATGGCGCCACTATCTAGCTTATCATTTCAAGATTCGTTTTGATCGTTTCAACGATCTGAGTTGTTCAGTAAGGAGTAGAATGATAGCTGATTTACAGCAAAACAGTTTAGCAACATCGCTGCTAAGACAAGCAAAGAGTTCTGGCCAAACTTTAGCAAAGCGCTCTGCTTTAGCCACCCTCCATAGTTGTCCCCTTGTCACATCCGGGAAGCAAGAGAGCTGAAGCAGTTTACCATATCTGCTTCACCGTTGAATGCCTCTGCACTCCTGCTTTTTTTTACGTTTGACCGTTGAACGAGCCGTTGCCACAAGGTCACTCAAGCAGTTCCACATCCGTTTCATCGTTGACTGCCCCTGCAGCTTCTAAACACAAAATTTCGCTGCGGGGCAGTTTCTGTCATCATGGGAAAACAGATGCGTGAGACAACTGCTTGCTATGTGGGGGATGGACTTAACTTATTCCTACGCCCCATTAGCTCTCAATACAAGGACAGCCATGCTCGTCAAAGATCAATAGGTTATCAAGAATAAAGTACAGAGTAGCTGCCCGTTCTGTTGAATTCCTACTTTTGTTTTCCATCGTTCCACGAAGCGTGATACTAGATGAACAGTGTGCGTTTGCTAATTTGGAATTTTCAGGGGACTGGGGAGTCGCCGTTATGTCTTAGTGTTCATGTTTGTAGACGCAATCTGAATAGGGGGAAAAATAATCGGGCTAACGGTTGTCGCCCTTGTCACAGTTCAATTTTATATGCCATAGGTACGTCAATAGCTTAGTTTTTATTTCGCATCCATTTTGGGCATAATTTGTGAAGATAAGTGATTATTCATTCTTATTTTCCGTTGTCTTGAATGTTGTCTGAAGAAGACCAATGAGGTCGTGTTTTGTCATGTAATCTTTCGTTACGCGGAACACAGTAATTTCTCTCTTAAGTTTGTTTTAGTTTTTATCATCAGAATTGACAGAATAATTATGTATGTATATGTGTGCTGTTTCGTGCGCGTGCGTATGTGTGTGTGTGTGTGTGTGTGTGTGTGTGTGTGTGTGTGTGTGTGTGTGTGTGTGTGTGTTCAGAACCGGCAGGGCCATAATGGAACTTACACTCAAACATCTGTCGTTTTCGTGGTCGGACCAGGAAGAAAAAATCGCAGATAAGGCTTGATGCTACTCTCTTGCTCCGTCTTGTTCATGCCAGCTTAATAGCCTTTCTCTCTCAAATCAATGGTTTCATAGCCAAGAGACTGATCATATTTGATCAGGTCTGTTGACACAACGATTAGCCTGTTGATTTTTTCGTCTTCCTGTCTGTCTGTTTGTTTGTCTGCCTGTCGATATACAGATGATGCGCGCGCGCGCGCGCGCGCGCGCACGTGTTTGTGTGTGTGTGTGTGTGTGTGTGTGTGTGTGTGTGTGTGTGTGTGTGTGTGTGTGTGTGTGTGTGTGTGTGTGACAGAGAGAGACAGACAGTCTAATAGAGAGAGAGAGATAAAGGGAGGGAGAAAGGGAGAGAGAGAGAGAGAGAGGGAGGAAGGGAATGAGTGAGAGAGAGAGGGGAGACAGACAGGCACAGAAACGGAAAGACAGAGAGAGAAAATATTAATGGAACATCTAATCAAGCGTTCATCAGACTGTTTTACACCAGCAACAAACGTAAGCAACGAATAGGACAGCCGCACATACTCCATGGCGCACTCTCTTCAGACCTTACTCGTCAGTATGCAAATGCTGCCATCGTAAGAGTGGTCCTGATCGATGGCACTGTCCTGATAGTCAGGTGACCCGGCTCTTGTGTGACCCATAATGGGAGCTGCCCTTGTACTCTACTTTCTGCCTTGACTTGCATGTTTTCCCTATGATGCACCGCCACGCCCGTTGGCACCCTCGGTTACCTCATAGATTAATCTGTCACCAAACACCTCTTGGATAGAAAGTCTCCATAGGGAACTTGTCCTTGGGTTGTGTTGCGAAACGGCGCCGATAGGCCAAATCTGTCAAGCCTGCGGATCCTCTGCTCCCCACTCTCCCTTCCCCACTTTACCCCCATCCCTCATCCCCACACCGTTCACCCTCAGGTGTAAAAATGTTCATTCTTTCTGACCTGGAGTGTCTATGAAGGCCGTTCTTACCTAAACGAACTGTTTGGGATATTAAGATCTCTAATTTGTTTCTGTATTTAAACTGTTTCCGGTTCCGCCACCCGTGAGAGCTCTTGTGCGTGGGAGTCTGACCAACAAATTTGGCTGCGGGCAGTTTTCTGTCATCACAGGAAAACAGATGCGTGAGAGAACTGCTCGCTATGTGGGGGATGGACTTAACTTCTTCCTATGCATGATATTCTTCCCGAAATCGTTTGAGGGGTCCACTGCTACACAATTACAGTTTACTATCGCTGGTCACTAACTGAACCGAAGATGTTACACATTTCTAGGCCAATATCTCGGTTGCCATAATCCGAGAATATCGCCCAAGGCCTTTTTTTCTTTCTTTTTTTCTTTCTTTCTTTCTTTTTTCTTTCTTTCCTTTTATTTGTTTTATTTTTTCACTTATTTCTTTCTTTTGTGAAAAAAGACCTGGAGCTTCACGCAAAACGTAGGCGTGACTGGAAAATTCCCAGTTTGTTTCTTTACCGTTTTCAGCACCAATGTAGCAATTGCGTGCCAGCGAATTTCAGGGTCGATGTCACTACAGGTAAAAACTTTAGCTCTCCACAATGGAAAGAGGAGGACAGTCTGTTCATTTATCATTTCAATACAAGCTTTTCCCTTCCGTCATGAAGAATGAGGTAGGGAGAACATCGCTTCAGAGATGAAAATGTTAACAATCATTTCAAGACGGTGAAGTTACGATCAGCTGAAGCTAAGAAATGCTGCGTTCCACAACAGCTGATGTTGAAGCGATTAACTGAAGTCGACAGTCCACGCGATACTGTTTGCATAAATCAATGTACTGCGACAGTCTACAGATTGTTGTCTGAATTGGAAGGGAGAGGAAGAGAACATGTGCCTGGTACTCTAAAAATACAGTTCGCTCGTGGTCGAGATGGACCGTTGGTCTTTCTAACAGGGAATTGTTATGAACAAGCCATAAACTCCATTTTAGTTATCTCTTCATGAAAAAAAATCACTAATTTGTTTTGAAAAAAACAACTTTGAAGATCACGTGAAAAGAATATTACGGTCAAAACTGTATAACATGTTTGCTAACGAATCCATAGCGCAAAACTTAGATCAGTCGACGACCACCACACTGATTTCAATCACAGGAGGGATATTATACAGTTACACCCTTTCGTGCGTACACAAACATTTTCCAGAACGCGGTAAGCGATTTTTTTCCCTGCACAAATCTCGGAATCGCTAGACACACGAGTGTCAACCATTTTGGGGTGCCAAGTTAAAGAAATGTGGAAATCACCGAGAATTCAAGGTTTCGTCCAGTTGAGAACGAGGGGCACGAAATCGATTAGTATAAACGTTTGTCTGCGAAGCTGACGGTCGTATGTTCGAACTACTCGTAGAGTCGGATTTTTACAGCTTTGAAAGCCCTCTCATTTCCTCCAGTAGTATATGAGTACCTGATTCATATCAGGGAAGGTTAAAGCGGCGGAATGGGAGAGAGATGGGTTCCGCCTTCCGTCAAACAGTGAACCTCTGAAACAGTTTACCCGCTGCTGTCATGACGCTATGGGACTTTAACCTTAACCTTTAACCTGTTGAGAAGGGGTCGTCATGCTAACCTCTCTTGAGCAGCATCAGCTGTACCCTGTCCAGCCTACTAGTAACCCATGTTGCTGCACAGTTCAGGAGTTTTTGAACGATTTTCTGATCCGGCTTCCCTAAAGATCTCTCTTTTTTCTTCGGCTTTTTTTTTCTTAACTGTCTCATTTTCCCTGCCTTTTCCGTGACATTATTTCCTTACTGCTTGTCACCGCTCCTCATGCACACTCCCTCTACCTCCTCCCTCAACAGTCTTGTCGCAGCCTCAACACTAGCAGTCCCACAGAGTGCAGTCAATAGCAGGCGGTTATGAGGCAACCCATCGAAGGAGACACTGCAATGCGGTCGAATCACTTCGGTGGTGTTTTGTTCTTATCCCAGCATATGCAGGTCATCATCTACTAGCCAAGTACTAGCTGCAAAAATTGTTCAGTCACGCATTTAGCGTAAGTGAAGATCCCTCACCGGAGGACGCCACCACATCCATCCAAAGACAGTCCCCATGAACATGCCCAAATATCAGACCTGGACATGAAACTCATCATGTATATGGGCGCACAGAGAGAAAAAAAAGAAAGAGAGGTCACCAGGAGAAGAGGACATGAAAGGCCAGAGACTTCCAAACACTTCGGTCATCAGTGAGAAAGCCGACGATGATACAATGAGTTCCAGTAAAGTCAGCGACTACAAGACCAGGCTGTACTCTACGTTCCTATCTCAACGTCAACCAGGCCTGAGAAATACTAACACCTGCAGCGTTGGTTAGGACATTTGAGCAACT
>JADBJO010000135.1:297500-300000 GCA_016801955.1 Conus betulinus | reverse complement strand
GACACCACCAGAACGACAACACATTCAAACTGGTAGAGAAAATGGCTGGGAGGGGTGGCGTTTTGTTTGTTGTTTGTTTGTTTGTTTTATTTAGTTTTTTTTTTTTTGTCAGCTGGTTAAGTGATTAATTCATCCTGGATGTGTTTTCCTTATATGTCCCTGTCTCTCTAGACGTCTGTGACTCTCTAAGTCCCAGTCTCTATGTGTCTCTATCTCTATGTGCCCCTGTCTTGATGTGTCTCTATTTCTATGTGTGCCCCTGTCTTTATGTGTCTCTATCTCTATGTGTCCCTGTCTTTATGTATCTCTATCTCTACGTGTTCTGTCTTTATGTATCTCTCTATCTCTACGTGTTCTGTCTTTATGTGTCTCTATCTCTATGTGCCCCTGTCTCTATGTGTCTCTATCTCTATGTGTCCCTGTCTTTATGTATCTCTATCTCTACGTGTTCTGTCTTTATGTATCTCTATCTCTACGTGTTCTGTCTTTATGTGTCTCTATCTCTATGTGCCCCTGTCTCTATGTGTCTCTATCTCTATGTGTCCCTGTCTTTATGTATCTCTATCTCTACGTGTTCTGTCTTTATGTATCTCTATCTCTACGTGTCCCTGTCTTTATGTGTCTCTATCTCTATGTGTCCCTGTCTTTATGTGTCCCTATCTCTATGTGTCCCTGTCTTTATGTATCTCTATCTCTACGTGTTCTGTCTTTATGTGTCTCTATCTCTATGTGCCCCTGTCTTTATGTGTCTCTATCTCTATGTGCCCTGTCTGTGTGTCTCTATCTCTATGTGTCCCTGTCTTTATGTGTCTCTATCTCTATGTGTCCCCTGTCTCTATGTTTCTCTATCTCTATGTGCCCCTGTCTTTGTGTCTCTATCTCTATGTGCCCCTGTGTCTTTCTGTGTCCCTCTCTCTCTGTGTGTCCCTGTCTTTATGTGTCCCCTATCTCTATGTGTCTCTATCTGGTGTCCCTGTCTCTATGTGTCTATCTCTCTAGTGCCCTGTCTGTGTGTCTCTATCTCTATGTGTCTCTGTCTTTATGTGTCTCTATCTCTATGTGTCATTGCCTTTATGTGTCTCTATCTCTGTGTGTCCCTGTCTTTATGTGTCCCTGTTTCTACGTGTCCCTGTCTCTGTATGCCTCTGTCTCTCTCTGTGGCCCTGTCTCTGGTTTCCCTCTCTCTGGTGTCCCTGTTTCTATGTGTCCCTGTCTCTATATGCCCCTGTCTCTCTGTGGCCCTATCTCTGTATCCCTCTCTCTAGGTGTCACTGTTTCTATGTGTGCCTGTCACAATATGCCCCTGTCTCTCTGTGGCCCTATCTCTCTGTGTCCCTCTCTCTCTAGGTGTCCCAGTTTCCATGTGTGCCTGTCACAATATGCCCATGTCTCTCTGTGAACCTATCTCTTTGTATCCCTCTCTCTAGGTGTCCCTGTTTCCATGTGTGCCTGTCACAATATGCCCCTGTCTCTCTGTGGCCCTATCTCTCTGTATCCCTCTCTCTAGGTGTCCCTGTTTCTATGTGTGCTTGTCACAATATGCCCCTGTCTCTCTGTGGCCCTATCTCTCTGTATCCCTCTCTCTAGGTGTCCCTGTTTCTATGTGTGCTTGTCACAATATGCCCCTGTCTCTCTGTGGCCCTATCTCTCTGTATCCCTCTCTCTAGGTGTCCCTGCCTCTGTGTGTCCATGTCTCTGTGTGTTTCCCCTGTGTCTTTATATGCTCTGGTCTCAGTGTGCTTCCATCTCTATGCGGCCCCATTCGTGTCTCTGTCTCTCTACGTTCTGTCCTCTATGTACACCTCTGTCTATGTGTACCTCCTCTGTGTGTCCCCTATTCTCTGTGTCCCTGTCTTTACACACCCCTGTCTGGATTATGTCTCTGTCTGCATGTGTCCATGTTTCTGTACGGTTCCCTGGCTTGACTTTGTCCATGTGCTGTACATCTATCCTGTTTTGACTTGTAGGAGAAGAGCAACAACAGCAACAACAACAACAACAATGAGGAGAAAACGCGCGCGCGCGCGCATCTCTCTCTCTCTCTCTCTCTCTCTCTCTCTCTCTCCTCTCTCTCTCTGATTAGATCGTTAAAAACAAAAATTCTACTACTACTGCCGCTACTTCTGCTGCTGCTGCTTCTACTACCACTACACCTGCTGCTGCTGTTGCTGCTACTACTACTACTACTACTACTACTACTGCTACTACTACTACAACTGCTGTTACTACTGCGATTTCTGGTATTGTTACGCTACTTCCACTAATGCTGCTACAACTCATGTACATTTAGTAATTTGATTAAAGAAAAGAAAAGAAAAAAAAGCCGACTAACTTCCCAACTTACAAAAGTGGAAACTGACATCACATCACGGCTATTACCCAAAGAGCAACGGGAGAAAACCCACTCATCAAAGAGGATTAGAGCGCCATCTAGCCCATCAGCTGACGTCGTATCTCGCTCATCACAAAGCGCTTTCTTTCACCAACAGCTGGATTGTCT
>JADBJO010000135.1:285000-290000 GCA_016801955.1 Conus betulinus | reverse complement strand
ACGCCCATGCTTATAAGCCCATATACAGTGGCACACACACACACACACACACACACACACACACACACACACACATTCACACACATATGTATACATACATGTGTGCAGATACGTGCGTGCAGGAGCATGCTCACACAAGCCCACAGATCACACACACACACACACACACACATGCACATGTATTTCTGCACACACATCATATACACACGCAAATGCGCTCGCGAACCGCCTACACTGGCACATACACACATGGGCCCATGCCCACTAACCCATACACGCTCACACTGTACATTACCACATATACATAATGACAAAAGGGCACAACCAATATAAGTTAGAAACTCAAGGTCTGACCAGCGCGTTGGGCTCATGCGTAGGGTCAGACATTTAAGTCGTAGCCACGAGACCCCCTTTTCAAATTCTCTCATCTTAGTCATTTATTCGTTTATCCAGCAGCTTTAAATCATGCGCAGTGTGGTCTCGAAACTTAGCGGATGTGGGTTGAGCGTAAATGGACTAGTCTGCACGTAGTGATAGCACCTTGGTGAAACTGAAACTGAAACTCAGTCACTCTGGCACCACCGTCAAGCAATTATTGTCGTCAGTCACTGACAGGTCATCAATGACTGACCCACATTCTGGAACACCTCCTCTTAATGCGTTCTGATACAGACTTTAGTTGTGTGCAAAGCGTTTACTTCTGTCCTGAAGTGGGTGATTTTTTTTTTTCTTTTCGCTTCTAGGATGGCACACTTCGTGTTCTGTTCATCTGGTACATACTACTCCTTCTCCATCTCTGACATCTTTGCTGGATCCATCAGTATCAACGTGCTTGGACTAAGTTTACTCTGTCTTCAATGCTGCTTTCCCCTCGGAATCGGATCGTGTTCCTTTCTTTTTAAAGCCTGGGATGTCTGTACAAGTGGCACGTGAGTTCAAGTTCTTTCTGCAAGGAGAACATGCTCTGTCTGTTATATCATTTTAAGCATATGATCCAGCAACTTGTGGAATCTCTTCATGAGCATTCTGCTTTGTGATATGAAGCTTGGTCTTCTCAGTATTCCTATTCTTTCCTTGCTTATCTGGTGGGTAAGTGTAAACTTTGCTGTTTGTTGCAGAGTGAGGCGACTGCAGCGGAGATGTGAAGATGGGCGTTTCTATCTAGCGCCGAATTCGACAAAGATAAGTGATTGCTCGATCTTCATTTTCGTTGTCATGAGTGTTTGTTTATCTTGCCTGAAGAAGACCTAAGCAGTCGAAACGTGTCGTGTTTTTCGGTTGTCCGCGTTATTCAGCGGCGTCATGATGATTAAGTTTTAAGATTTGCTGTTTGTGTTAACTCTTTGACATTACTCCAGAAGTAAGCCTGTCGTGTTCTCAAGAGCGGTGGTAAGTGTGCTATGCGTGGTTCCGGTCTGTTTCAAAGTGAGGCGACTGCAGGCCGAAATTGAAACATATTTTGAATTATGATTATTCCGCCGGACAAAAGGGACAAACAAATTACAAGACAAAGCACAGCGCTTTTCGACCTCTTTGGTCTTCTCCAGTCAAGATAAACAACAACATTAAAGACAATGAAAAATAAGAACAGGCAGTCACTTATCTTCTCAAACTGGGCGCAAAATGGACCTTATCCATGTATTGTCTACCAGCACTTGGAACCGGCGACATAATAGCAGTCCGAACACCAGTGAACCTTATCTTTCCAATGCCTACTTCACGAAGAGCGTTGGAGATCAGATGGTATACGATCTGTCAGGAGCCAGTCAGATTCAACAACCAAGAATCCTTTCTCAACTTCTCAACACCTACATTCATAGGAAGAACCTGTCACGACCAAGATCAGCAAAAAACACATCCACCCACCCTCCACCCGATCCCACCCCCATCTCTACTCTCTCTCTCTCTCTCTCTCTCTCTCTCTCTCTCTCTCTCGCTCAACAATTTTGGAACAATTTTTGGACGAGTGTACTTTATTCACAAAACGATCATGCGTTTTGTTTCTATCCGCTTCCTTTTCCATCCCCTTTCCATCCTTTTTCTGTTCCCCCCCCCCCCCCCCGTCCCTCCCCTTTCGAACACCCATGCCCATTACCGCTCACTCAACGACTTTTTGTCTCCCAAAAAGATATGGGATACTTTCCTCTCTTGGTTGAAAGGATCCGCCCCTGTATCTATCTCTTTGTTCTCATTGTCTGTCTCAGCAGTTCATTGACCTTTTATTATTTCCAGACACGTTTACGTGTTTTCTATCTCACTCTCTTTGGAACTGATAAATGGATGCTTTTAACGGATTGTGGTTTTTTGGCACCCAGAAAACAAAAGTAACACAAATTGCCAGTGGCGCAGTTTGCGGCGGTATTTCTGCCCCCTGCCCCCCCCCCCCCCCCCCTCCCTTCTGTTGTGTTATTTACGTGACACATAATTACGCCAATGCGTCCGGGTAGTTTTTTTTTTTTTATCCTCGGCGAGGAACTGGTGAGTCATTGCTAAGAGGTAGGTTTGGAGTTTCCTACTTCAGTGCCACGGTGGGGGCTAATTACTACAGTCTTTCTTTTCAGCCACAAAAAGGGCTGTCTTCAGGTTTCTCTCCTGAGCCCAGA
The DNA here is from genome assembly GCA_016801955.1 of Conus betulinus. Lineage (NCBI taxonomy): Eukaryota > Metazoa > Mollusca > Gastropoda > Neogastropoda > Conidae > Conus > Conus betulinus. The sequence goes on along the minus strand of JADBJO010000135.1, from coordinate 287,397 downwards.
ACAAGGTCTCCCACACAGTGCAATGCCCGCGGGGAAGCTGGTCCACAGACCTCAGGCCACGGTTTGCAGTTCTCTCCCATCTCTGACACTCTGAGATGCTAAAATGGTCCGTGCAGGGGAGCTCCAGGGGGAAATAACTGTCGGAGACTGTAGGTTTCGCCCAACACACCGGACTTGCCATCAAAGAAGACCGGAAGCGCAGAAAGAACCAGGTTTGACAGACACTATCGCCACCTCCCTCCCCATTCCCCTGCACCTTCCCCTCCTCCACCCCCCGCTACTCATGCTATGACATTTTAGAGTTTTCATTTTTATGAGTGAAGCGATTTTAGCCTAATTTAGCTTTATGGGGTCGGCCAGGCAACAAACAGTAAAGAAATAAAGAATTTTGTGACGTTCTGTTCGTTACCGTTTTCACTTGAAGTGGAAGGACAACCAAATTTGTGTATGTGTTCTTTGTTGTGCTTGGTGGAAGTTGTATTGTTTTTCAAGTGAGACCCTGGTACTGATTGCTGCTGTCGTTCTTTTTTCTGTCTTCTTGTTTTGTTTTTGTTTTTTTTTTTGTTTGGTTCTGAATAGAACAGTGTCTTATGTAGAGCAGTAACCTTGCTCCGTGATTTTTTTTTAATCAAGATCTGTGCGTAGTTGTGGTCTGCAACATATGCAGCACAAAGGGAAGTGGCTCTGCTGCTGATAGTACCACGACCTGACGGAGAAACCTGGACCCCACTTTCCACATGATAACCATCGGCCCTAAAACAAAAGGGAAAAGCTCTTTGGCGTTTGTGAGCTAGCAGCCGTGGATGGAGCCCAATCATGGGGCATGTATTTGTGGGGATTTCTTGGCCCTGGCCGGCTCCTTCCAGACTTACAGAATGTGTGTTATGGGCTCAGTTGGGAAAACTGGAACCACACTGTCGAATTTTCAAAGTTTTACACGAGAAGAAAAATAGAGAAAGGCCCAGGGGAAAAAAAAAAGACAGAAAGGAAGGAAGAAAATGAAAGAACAGGAAGGGGAAAAGAAGAAGAGAAATCAGAGACAAAACTGACCACCATGGTTCCGTGTTGATGTCTCAGCATTCACCTGGGAACTTGCAGGTTCGAATCTCTTACCATCTGTTAAATGCGCTCAGATGAAAAGTTGAAGCCACGAAGTTTAGTTTCATATACTTAATGGATGCGTCTTTGAGAGTCTCGCTCAAATTTTCTCCGATCAGTCTTGTAGAATTCTGAACTTCCAGGATCGGGGTACCTCATGAAAGGAAGCATAGGGTACAGCCGCCTGTCACGTAGGACTGACCAAAGCAGAACTCCGTGACATCTTCATCACATTCGCTCTACGCCATTTCAGAAAATCTCAGATCCTGTGGCCATTCATGCCTTGCTCTGAAGGCGAGCTCTGCTTCGATTTCCTCTCCATTTCCACACCTGTGATGGGTTTGTGCCAAGTTCTTCGATGTCGGCAAGATCACAGGGATTGTTGCTGAGTGCACGTGGCGGTACCGCTGGCTTTGCAGCAAAGCACTATGTCGGCGGTGTAGTGGGGGATCTTTGTATGTGACGTCCTGCGCAGCCTATATTAAGAGAAGCTCCACTGAACACCACTGATGTTAATGCAGCGGTGCAGTGTTACCTCTGCAGGGTCGGCTCACGCCGGTATAATGATATTAATTGCTCCATGTCCGACTTCAGATACTACAGCTGTAAATCGACAAACGTGGATTTGGCTGTGGTGAAATGAGCGGAGTGGGAGTAATATGATTTTGAGGCGATCTCTCTCTCTCTCTCTCTCTCTCTCTCTCTCTCTCTCTCTCTCTCTCTCTCTCTCTCTCTCTCTCCTCACACACACACACACACACACACACACACACACACACACACACACGCACACACACACAAAATGAACCCACACGCACACACATGCACACGCGCGCGCGCGCATGCGCGCATGCACACAGGCAAACATGAACACGAGTGTTCACAAATGCCCTCTCTGTCTGTCTGTCTCTATCTCTCTTTTTCGCACATGGCAAGAGAGAGAGAGAGAGAGAGAGAGAGAGAGAGAGAGAGAGAGAGAGAGAGAGAGAGAGAGAGAGAGAGAGAGAGAGAGAGATGTATGCCTGTATATCTATGTCAAGTAAAAAAATACGACATACACCATGGAGAAGATGCCAAAGAATGTCGCTACGCGTGGCATCGCCACTTCAGACGACCCGCGGCAGCACTGCTTTGAGACCACCAACACCACCACCATCCCCCCCTCTGCTCCCCTTCCCCTCCTCCCCGTCCCTCCCCCCCCCCCACCCCCCCCCCTACCCCGCCCCACCTCCATCACCATTTTCCCTTCCTGTACACGCAACAACAGATAAAGCATTCACGCCAGACTGCCAGCAAATA
>JADBJO010000135.1:250000-265000 GCA_016801955.1 Conus betulinus | reverse complement strand
CGTTCAAAAAAGACCATTCACACATCTCTTTAAAATGCACCTTCTAAAACCGCACCAGAAAACTTCGTCAAAAATCTTTCTTCCATAAAATCTTAGATCAGATGAAAAATGTTAGTCTCTTTCAGAAATTCAAAGATCACGTCAGGTGGGACATCTCTGAACAGGGTTTTCATGGAGTCTGTTGTAAAGTGTTTATGTCTCACATCGTGCAAGTCCCAACACGCTAAAAGAATGTGTTTCACTGTGAGTGGTACATGACATGGAATGCACCACGGAACTTCTTCACCTTTTAAAAGATAAGAATGGGTGTAACACGAGTGGCCTGTATGCAAACGGCACAAGACTGTTTTGTCTTTACAGCCACCACGGGATCACAGTATGGCCTACTTCACTGTTGTCATGGACTCGGCAACAGTGTGTTGTAAAAACAGTATCAATGCCTGAAACCCCATTCCTTCTGATCTCCTGCTTTCTCCCCAACCCGCCTACAGCCCCCCCCCCCCCCCCCCCCCACCCCGTTTGTCCCCTCCGCCACCCACTTCTGTCCATACCGGCCCCCGCATCTTCCTACTGCAGGTTCGTAAATCTAGACAGTCTCATTGAGGCACCAACAAAAGTTAACGTTAAAATTAGACATGGAGAAGATCGTGAACCTGCCTGCCGATTGTAAAGCTGCCTGTTCCATTATCCTTCTGGGATCGACTTTCGATGATAACGTTTTACAGCTCGGCGATATAACATGGAATAGAATCGACAGTTCCATCACCGTCATCATCATCATCATTGTCATCATCATTATCTTCATCGTCGTCGTCATCGTCATCGTCTCTCATCTTAATCATCATCATCATCATCATCATCATCATCATCATCATCATCGTCTCTCGTCTCTCTCTCTCTCTCTCTCTCTCTCTCTCTCTCTCTCTCTCTCTCTCTCTCTCTCTCTCTCTCTCTCTCTCTCTCAGAGGATCAGATGAAAAAAAAGCATCTTCTTGCTAATCTGTAAACCCTTGGGAATAGTGATTATCAATCAATCAGTCAATCATCTCTCCTCTCTCTCTCTCTCTCTCTCTCTCTCTCTCTCTCTCTCTCTCTCTCTCTCTCTCTCTCTCAACATGCTAATAGTAATTCGTTCCAAGCCTTCGATCCTTCACTTTCACGTGTTCTAGCGAAACCTCATCGTCCTCCTCTCTCCCTTTCTCCTCCCCCCCCCCCCCCCTCCCACTCCCCCACCTCTGCCCCGCTCCCCATGGTCCCTTTCTATCCCATATTCTCTCGCTGAAGGCGACCAGATGCCAAAACGACAAGATACCAGGCCTAGTTCTGCAGGCAACACACCACAAATTGATTCGACAAGGTCATGAATAATACTTCGAGTACATATAAACAAACGCGACTGCATGTTCCCAGAGTATTTAACAGCATCTGAAAAGTGATTCTCATGTCATTCTTTCACACGCACCAAGATACCATTAGGTGATTACCAAGCAGACAGCTTAGAATGTACGGAAGGGGGCTGTTCTGGGAGCATAGTTGGCACACACAGACAGGGTCACCAGCCTGAAATCTGACGTAACATATGAGGTAGTATACGTATTTTATAGTTTGGGGGTGATATCACCGGTAGGCGCCCTTAGATCAAGTGATTTGACTAGCGGAGAGAGGAACGTTTTCTGCTTCGCACACACACACACACACACACACACACACACACACACACACATATATATATATATATATATATATATATATATATATATATATATATATATATATCCAGCTAAAGGTTCTTTACATCTTCAGAGAAGGCTTTGGTTCGAAACGATTTTTACAGCATTTTTGTGTGCATTCCAATTGTGGTGTGTGGCCTGCAAAGAGAAGACATGGAAATCGTTTGGGGATCAGATGCCACACGATGGTGAACGATTTAAAACGCTTGACGTGTTCACTAATAGTAGGTTAAGTTCGCAGAGAGGAGCGGGCTCTCTCTCTCTCTCTCTCTCTCTCTCTCTCTCTCTCTCTCTCTCATATCATCATATCATCATCATCATCATCATCATCATCATCATCATTTTTGCATGCTTCTACATTCATTGGCTAGTCTTATTTTGCATTGTTGACCCTCTCAGGGAGAGGACTGGATGTTAAAAAAAAAAAAAAAAAAAAAAAAAAAAAAAAACACCAGTGCTTCTTTGTTATCCTCGTAAATAAAGCATCCATCTTGTCTTGTCTTGTCTTGTCTTGTCTTGTCTTGTCTCTCAATGGATGGATGGTTGGATTCCTTTCCGTTGCGGCATTCATAGACAATAACAAACAAAAAAAGGCAGAAAAAAAACTCTCCACGACAGGCAGCACGCTGGAACTGACAGCACACACTCTAACATGGGGAGAAGTGACGTCAACTCTGCGGATCCCTGGAGAGCCTCATGAAGGTTGGACATGACCCGACTCCTTAATTCACCAGGATAGGCCTACCGATCCTAGCGAGTCACAAACTGGCACGCTTAGCGAACGCCTTCCTTGCGCTGAAGATATCAAAGCTAAGTGACAACTCATTCATTTTTATGTGCCTGTTTGTTTGTGTCTTGCCCGAAGGAGACCTAAGAGGTCGAAACGCGTCGTGTTTTGTCTTGTGACTCGTTTGTCCACGTTTCTCTCGGCGGTTCGCTGACATTAATTAAGATATACTTAGCGAAGTTTTATCATTTTTTTCAATGATAATTTACACCTACCAATTTTGTTTCTCCTGTGTGACAGTTGTACCGATCCCAGCGAGTCACCATCTTCAGGCTCAGAGCAAACAAACAAACAGACAAATAAAAAATATCTACGTGGGAAGTAACTCTTTCACTTCGTATCTATTACTTCCCCTGACAGAGCAATAATTATTTTTCACTGACAAACTGACGTACTTACGAAGTTTAATCTTTTTTTGTTGTTTTTGTTTTAATGATAGTCAATACCTACTGATCTTTTCTCTCTCTCTCTCTCTCTCTCTCTCTCTCTCTCTCTCTCTCTCTCTCTCTCTCTCTCTCTCTCTCTCTCTCCGTGTTACAGCTGAACTGGTTCCAGCGAGTCATTATCATTTTCAGGCTCAGAACAGACCACTGGCTGCCAAACGCTCACCCATCTGTACACAATCAAGATATCCTACACGGCGGAATATAACCATCCTGTGTGCGAGATACTGGCCGGCTGAGCCCAGTCCACTTACTACAGCCCTGTCCTGCGATCTTCGATGCCTTCAAGCGCCACACACATGGGCCTAGTCAGATGAAGCTTCAAGAAAAACTGAGGAGAGAGTAAGGGAAGGGGAAGTAAAAAAAAAAAAAAAAAAGAAAGAAAGAAAGAAAAAGAACAAGTGAGATTTGAGGAGGGGAGATCACTGTAACGGACTGCAGACTTTTCGCCCAGTACACTGCACTTGACATCTAAAATGGCTGGGAACACAAAGAGCGATGGACTTTTTTCTTCCTTTTTTATTTTTTTATTTTTTAATTATTTCTTATTTTAATGAAGAATTCGTGACGTGATGCTCATTTGTGGTAAGAGTCATTGAAAAAAGAAATCTGAGAAATGTTCAGCATGATCACAGATTTAGTTTGTTCTCTCCAATAAGGAGAATAAATATCTGTTGGTTTGATGGTTTGTTATTGTGTCTGGAAGCAAATTTATGCAAAAAGTGCCGAAGCGATTTAGGCGAAACGCACGAAAAGATGGAATGTGACCCAGCGACAGACCCATTCAATTATGGTGTGAGTCTATGCGGCGGATCCCGTAGAACCATTGTCAGCCAGATTCATCAAAATTACTACAAATTCCCACTCTGCATAAACACTGTCAAGTTGATGTTTAAGACTTAATGGATATCTACGAACTAATATATTCTTAATGAATATGAAACTTTCTGCTAATCAGATAAACGTTAACACTTTCTTGTCTCTTGTTCGTTCATTTTTCTAACAGACTATCTGTGTGCTTGGTTATATTCTTTTTTCTGTCCCATCTTCCGTGCCATCTCAATGGCATTGCAACAACGCCACTCATTCCGACTCCCCATCCACAGCCATAGCCCGACCTGATCCGCCACTGCCTCGGCACTGGCAAACGAGAGGGCGGAGTCAATCTCATGTCGTCATCAGGCAACACACCAGAGGAGGCACTGCACTGCTGCTGGGTCACCTCGGTGTAGTTCAGTGACGCCTGTTCTGATCCAACACACGCAGGACACCACCTACTAAGCTCCCTACTGACGACAATAATTGCTTAGTCGTGGAGCCGGCGTGAGGGCGCCACGGAGTTTGCCGATGCCGGCGGCCCCGACAAAATCAAATCAAGGTCATTGACATGGAGAGGCAATCAAAAGTGAAGTCACAATGAGAGCAGGGCATGAAGAGCCAGAGAATTTGGGGCCTTTTTTTACGCTGAGCGATGAGGATGAGGATGGTGCAGATGGTGCTACGGATTTCCACTATGGTCTCAGACTGCATGACAGGGCTGTACACTACGCGTAGTTTCATAAGATATCCCGGTATCAACCAGGCCCGAGAGGTACAGACATATGCAGTGTTGGTAGGAAATTTTATCAGCACTCTAAGAGACGCAACTATTAAATGGATGAAACTCGACTGTGTGGTCCCAGTCTTCCCAGCACAGCCCATATAGCAAACTGAACTGTGGGTAAGAGCCGGTCGGGGCTAAAAACAAACAAAAAAAAAAAATCCCAAAAATATGTGGCTTTGATGGGAATCGAACTCACGACATCCCAGCCTGGAGTTGGAGGCATTAACCACTGCGCTACGGCGGCTGGTCTCTTCCTTTTTCCTTACCTTTCTTTTTTTCTTTTTTTTCCCTCCCCCGCCTCTCTCTTTCCCTCCCTCCCTCCCTTTACCCCTCTCTCTTTCTTCCTTCTTCTTTCTTCCTCTTCCCTTTCTTTCCATCTTTGTATTTTCTTCTCCTTCTTTCTGTACTTTTCTTCTCTTTTCTTTTCTTTTGTTCTTTATTTCCATTTTGTTTCTTTCTTTTCCTTCTGTCTTGACAGAATAGAGACCTCAGTGTAACTTGTTTGCTGCTGACGCTGTTGGCATTGTGTACTGTGAGCTTTGTTGCGGTGGTTTATGATTATTACGTATCAGAACATCCTGGACAGAGAGAGAGAGAGAGAGAGAGAGAGAGAGAGAGAGAGAGAGAGAGAGAGAGAGAGAGAGAGAGAGAGAGAGAGAGAGAGAGAGAGAGACAGACAGACAAACAAACAGACAGACAGGAAGAGATAGAGAAACAGGAATGGGGGTGGGGGGGGGGGGGGGGGGGAGGTCAGTCATGCATCAAAAACAGGTCTTTCCTGCCTCTGTCCTTTCAGATGTATTATATCTTCCTGTTTGTATCCTTTGTATTTTTATACATACGCCAACACACACACACACACACACACACACACACACACACACACACACATTCGCTCACACACACACACACACACACACACACACACACACACACACACACACACACACACACACACATTCGCTCACACGCAAAACACACACACATACACACACACACATGCGCGCGCGTGCGCACGCACGCACTCACGCATGCAGCACAACACACACACACACACACACACACACACACACACACACACACACGTGCAAGCACGCACGCACGCACGCACACACACACATACACACACGCACACGCATACACAGACACATACACAAACACACACGCGCGCGCGCGCACGCACGCACGCATACATAACACACACACACACACACACACACACACACACACACACACACACACACAATGCACACACACACGCGCGCGCGCGCACGCACGCGGCGGCATACACACACAGACGAAGGTTACAGAATCTGTGTGTATGTGTGTGTGAAAGAATGCATGATCTATTTCAGAACACAGTGTGTGTGTGTGTGTGTGTGTGTGTGTGTGTGTGTGGTGTGTGTGTGTGTCCTGTCTGTCCTGTCCGTCTGTCTGTCTGTCTGTCTGACGCCTCTTATCCCCAAACGAGTTGTTCATGAGCACCCCTGCCTTCACAGCGGATGGTATTGTCATCTTTTCACAGTCTCTCATCATCATAAGAAAGCATGCGTCACAACAAAGCCATAAGGTATGAAAGCGAATACCTGCATAATTTTTTTTTTTTATCTCCAGAAGTATGCGCTATGCAACGCGCTTAGTGGGGAGTGGAGAGAGCTGGGCGGGGGTGGGTGTGGGAGATGGGGCGGGAATGGGGGTCCCTTATACTTTTCAGTGTTTTTTTTTTTTTTTTTCAATCCTTTTGTACATGAATAACATGCTGAATAGTATTAATGTACCGTACTAAGTTCACGTGAAAGACCCCAAAGAAAACATGGGTGTTGACACTGGCGAAAGTCTGCTTGCACATTCACTTTGAAAAGTCAAAAATACAAACAGTACAAAAATTCCAGCTGTGTGTGTGTGTGTGTGTGTGTGTGTGTGTGTGTGTGTGTGTGTGTGTGTGTGTGCGCGCGCGAGCGCGCGCGTGTGTGTGTGTGTCGGGGGGGGGAGGGGGGGGGGGGGCGGGTACGGTAATAGATTGCCTTGTATTATGGTGACTAGGTCTCCCTGGGAAGGATAGTTCAGGTTTCACAGAGAATGCTATTGAAACCAAGCTGTTATACTGTGCAATACAGCAGAATACAATCAAATACAGTAGGTACTAAGTACAACACAATGCAGTACAACACAATACAGTGCAGAACCATACGATGCAAGATGTTACAATACAGCACAATGAAATACGGTACAGTACAAAAGAATACAATGCAGTACTATACAACACAATATCACACAATATCAAAAGTACAGTATGATACAGTACAGACAATATAGTACAATACAATACAGTACTATAGTATGTAATACATACAGTAATATCGTACAATTCACAGCAACATACCACGGTACAGAACAGCACCCATGCAATACAAAGCAGTACAATATAAGTACAATGCATTACAATATTATAAAATACATCACAGTGATGCATTGTCATGCAACACAACACAGTACAATACATTATAATACGGTGTAATACATCACAGTAATGCCTTGCCATGCAACATAATACAGTACGATACATTATAATACTGTATTATACATCACAGTAATGCATTGCCGTGCAACACAACGCAGTATGATACATTAAAATGTAGCATTCAAGCCGCAAAATCTGGTTTACAAAGGGAACAATTTCATTTTTAGTTCTTCTTCTTCTTCTTCTTCCCTGTATGTTTATTTGAATTATGATTTTGTTGATACTATGACGGGGCTTGCTTGCAATGTTTCAAAAGAGGTGGTGGGTGGGTTAGAATTTGTGTAAAGTACCTTTTCATGAGAACGACATGACTAGTTTGAGCTTAGAGAAAGTTGTCTTCTTCTTCTTCTCCCCCCTCCTTCTCCTTCTTCTTCTTCTGCTGATATGTATTTGTATTCTAGATTCCTTGCATACACGAAGGATACCCAAGAAAATATTTTGTGTTAGGGTGCATTTGACGCGCTACACCGGTTCTCAGAATTCAAAACGTTCAGTTCATACTGCTTATGTTCTATAACCAGCAGAAACAAACACTGAAGTCATCGTCATAGGACTGCGATTTATTGCTTCTGTAGGAGAGAGAGAGAGAGAGAGAGAGAGAGAGAGAGAGAGAGAGAGAGAGAGAGAGAGAGAGAGAGAGAGAGAGAGAGAGAGGAGAGAGAGAGAGAGAGAGAGAGAGAGAGAGAGGAGGAGAGAGGGGAGTACTCCCGATTAACAAAACATAATAATAATAAATAATCAACGACAAGAACAACGACGGTAGCAAGACCCAAGTTAAACCCCAAAGGAGGCAGAGGCCTGATCAAAGCAACGACGAGAACAAAGTGAGGGAGAGAGGAGGAGAGAGAGAGCAAGAGAGGGTTTGACAAGGAGGAGCTTCTGAGAGAGAGAGAGAAGAGAGAGAAAGCCCCGGAGACGAGAGGAGAAGAGAGACGAGAGAGAGAGAGGAGAGAGGCCCTAAAAAAAAAAAAAAAAAAAAGAGGTCATGATGAACCTAAAATCAAGATGAGAGTCGTGATGGGGAGGGACAAAAAGATAGGAAAAAAAAAAAAAAGTAGTCAGAGAGAGGGGAGAAAAACGATTAGAAACAACGACAAGAACAACGACGGTAGTAGACGCCAACTCACTCACTGCTAGCAAGTTCAAAACGTCCGCTCACTCAGCGTTCCGCGGAGCAACCTCAGCACACAAAAGCTCTCCCACTAACAACTGCTGATGAGGGGCTTTACAACAACGAAACAGGTTTCCACCATTGTCATCTTGAGGGTTAGGCGCTCTGACGGGCCAGACATCTACCGTCACTATCTGGATGGAAGGGGCTGCTGATGGGCACATCACGGCATCAGCTATGTATAGTCTTGACTCCTCAACCAGAAGAGGCTATTATGTTCTTTGTGGTAGGTAGCAAGACACGCAGCTGATTGCTGTTACAGTGCTGTTGTTGTTCTTGTACTTTCTGTCTTCTGTCCTCATTCCTTTCTTTTCCTTCATCTTCTTCATCATCACCACCGACGCCATCGTCATCACCATCTTTTTTTTTCTCTCTCTCTCTGTGTTCCTTTCCTTCCTGGTTTTCTGGCTGCTTCCTCCTTTCTTCTTTCTTCAACCTCCTTTCCAACCGATCATCACCACCAACAGTATTTTCATCATTTATCATCATAACCATTCGTGTCTTCTTTTTCGTCTTCTCCTCTTTTCATGCTTTCTCTTGAGCACACTTGGAGGCGTGCGTGAGCTCGTGTGTGTGTGTGTGTGTGTGTGTGTGTGTGTGTGTGTGTGTGTGTGTGTGAGCGTGCTCGCGTGCGTGCGTGTGTCCGTGTGTGTGTGTGTGTGTGTGTGTGGGGGGGGGGGGGGGGGGGGGGGGGAGAGAGAGAGAGAGAGAGAGAGAGATATGCCTCTCTCAAAATAGTCAATAAATAATAGAAATCGTCATAAACATTATCATCACCGTCGTCATCATAATCGCTCTCGTCATCATTCACCCTCGCTGTAACAGACATATATATATATATATAGTGTGCAGTACCGCGAAAGTAGGTGTCTAGACAGTATAAAATATTTATTACTGACACTGCTTCGGTTACCAGTCTCCAGCGGTAGAAATATGGGAAATATGTATATAAATATGTAAAGAATACCTCAGAATTATGGTGGATGCATATTCATTTCATGCTAAGAGATTGACCGACACGATCACCCGGCTCTCACCGATGAGTCCGAATCAGAGGGTCGAAAGTCGACACTGGACAGGCTATACAAGTGGTTCCGTTTTCAAGGCGGACTTTGATTATTCCTATAGGCTGTTAGTGAAGGATTTATTGTTTGTTTTCAGCCGTCCTTTGTTTCGATCCTATTTTCTTTCTCCCTCTTCTCACCTCATCCCCCTGTCGCCACTCTCTGCCCTCCCCCTCCACCTTTTTTTTTTTTTTTTTTTTTAAATATCTTCCACCTTTTTTTTAAAGTTTTTGAAAAGTTCTTGTTTTAACGACAGAGGAATTGTTAACCTGCACTTTGCTGCCACCTTTCCAACTTCTTTGCACCGCATCTTTGGTCAGCATTGTTATCATTATTTGGTCAATCAGTGAGAGATGGCCTCTCTTAAATAAAGTAAAACGCTGTTCTGCACTGTCAGCATTGTTATCACTGACAGTGAATGGTTTATTTCATAGTAGAGCAGACTACTCTGAATTCTAACTCCTTTTGATCTCCCTTGCATCGTTAATTGGACTCTCGATCATTTGCTCAAAGACCTCTCATATATTTATCACTCTTTATAACTGATCTTATTCGTTCCATTTTTTTTTTAATTAACTTATTTCCATACGGTATTTTCATCTCATTTTGCCATTGTACACTTCCTTGGCTGCTTTGGAATGCCATTGCATTTTGTTTATTAGCCCTTGGTGGTGAGAATACCACACAGTTGTAAATGGTAGGTCTCCATTTGATGCAAAGAAAGAATTAACGTTATTTACAGAGTGCCGCTGTTAATTTCAAACTACCGCAGAGGCAAGTCGGTCCTGAAGAATTGATAATTGGTTCTGTTTTCAAGTCGGTATTAGACAGGTGGTATCTGTTTTCAAGTGGATGCTGAATAGCTCATAACTGATTCTGTTTTCAAATCGGTACTGGACAGGCGAGAATAGGTTCTGTTTTGAAAGTACTGGATGGGGGATTATTGTATCTGTCATCAGGATACTGGACAGCTAATAATAGATTCGGTTTTGAAGGTAGGTTTTGACAGTCTATAAGCTATAGGTAAAAAAATTTAAATGCTTGCATATCAAGGCTTCATTTTCCACCTCCCTTTCAACCTGCCGGGTTTTTGTTTGTTTGTTTTTTTATTTCAGTCCCGTAATTTTTTTTTTCAAATTTTTCTTCAATCAGCGCATACTCTACAGAAACTGAGAAGACAAAAGAATGGGGGGGGAAAAAAAACAAAAAAACGCAATCCTCAAGCAGTCTCGGAAAACGCAATCCTCAAATCAGTCTCGGAACTTAATTTTCTGCTGTTCGTCTATGTCACAAGTAGCCCGGAGGCAAAACGGTTTACAACGGTCATGTTCGGATCAATCGTGAGATCGGATTTACACGGTGCTGTAAAGATGCACCTGATCCGGGTCAGACGAAGTACAAATGGCGAGAGGGAAGGGACTGGGCTCCGCTTTCCATAATATTATATATACCTAGACACAAACTTTGTTTATCTGATCAGTCGTTGGTCGTCGCTCACGGCTCTCGCCTCCATCCTTCTCTGCTTTCAGTCACAGGGCCCGTTCATTCTAGACCCAAATCCTCCTGGCATCTCACAACATTTTGTTCTCAAAAATAACCTGTTTATGTGTGAACTGACCTCATCGTAATCTGAAGCGACACTTCTCGGTTGTGGTCCCTGCGCCCCCAAAAACAGGATGGCGGAAATTCCATTACCGTTAGCGTGGAAACCACATAAGACCTGCCCATCCTGCACCAGCTTGTCAGTTTCGATGAAGATCTCAATCTATATATGCTCTTTCTCTCAACTCATGCCGAAATCACATGCTGCTTTGCCTTCCGGTGCGATCAGTATTTGTCCGACTCTTACGGTTTGTAGGTGAGCCGTTATGGTCTTGTGTACCCGACTTTTGTTGTGAGACTAGGCTGGTTCCCATCCAAGTTTTAGACTGTTTACCATTTCTTAACACTTTTTTTTTTTTTTTTTTTTTTTTTAATCCTTCATTGCTTACCATTTAAAAAAAAAACTAGGATTTGTCTTTTTTTTTTTCATTCCCTTTGCTTTGCTGTTAACGCTATTCGCAGAAGATTTACTCTATTTGATATATAATGCTATCAGTTATAGCCCCAGCCGATTACACATGGCTGTTTCAGATATGTTAATACATGGGATAGAAAAAAGTGTTCTTTTAAGGTGGGGGGGGGGGGGGGGGGGGGGGGCGTAAACAACAAAGACAACTATGCAAGTATTTAAAAAAATTCCTCAGTTCGTAAACATGGTAGGTGAGATACACTACCGCTATGCTTAATGCAGATAAACCCAGCGTGTGTTGAGGCCATAGCCATTCCGCTTGAGTGATGTCCCTCGGATGACACATATGAGCTTTAAAAATGAGGAAACACGTAACTCTCTCTCTCTCTCTCTCTGAGTGACTAGACACTTCAGAATGGACGCTTATTGTTCAGTTTTACGACTTAGTCGCCAGAAAAGCAGACATGTGATGAATTGTAACAGTAAGGACATGAAGTAAAAACTTTCTACACCAAACACAGGTGAATGGGTCACAAGGGGGAAAAACGGACGACAGTGAAGGACATCTGTAAACAGAAAACATACATGACAAAATAAGAGAGAGAGAGAGAGAGAGAGAGAGAGAGAGAGAGAGAGAGAGAGAGAGAGGAGAGAAACGAAAACCACCGACAACAAACAAAAAAAAACAGAAACAAAATAAAACCGCAGAGCTCAAAAAGGAAGAGTGGCAAAGGGAGGAAATCACAGATCCTACAGGGGTTCTCCGAAAATAACTTACTTTTGGAATGATTAGATTTCACTGCAAGCGTGCGCCATGTTGAAAAAAATCAGTGGCAAATCTCTCTTTTTTTCTTTTTCTTTCTTTCTTTCTTTCTTTTTTTTTTTTTTTTTTTTTGGGGGGGGGGGGGGGGGGGGGGGGGGGAGGTAATGATTCCATGCTGTACTGCTGAGAAGAAGCAAGTCCCAGACCACAGAGAGGGACAGAGAGCCACGCTCGGATTTTTCTCGCATGGTAGGTCATGATCCCTTATGTAGGTGGTATCAATGTCATTCTGAGCAAACATGCATGAAGAAACATGACCACCTATATCTGAAAATGAAACTGATTAAACAAATATGAATAACAGAAACTATACAAAATGGAAAAAAAAGTAAAAAAACATAAAACATGTCCCTAACACAAGGATAGTGAACATTTTCACCTGTCATAAGGACCATATAAAAAACATCGGGTATTACACTCAGCTTGAAAAAGGGAGGGTCGGGCTTGAAACGGGGTCAGTGGAGCTGAAAGAGAGAGAGAGAGAGACAGACAGACAGACAGACAGACAGACAGAGATGGGGGGACGGGGGGGGGGGGGGGGGGGGGGGTCACATTATTTTGAATACAATACACGCCGTTTTCAGACTTTTTGATTTGTTCGTGAAAGACATCGTCGAATCATGGGAAGTTTGAAGGGGGTGGGGGTGGGGGGTGGGGGTAGGACGGAGCAGAGGGAGGGGGGAAGGAGGGAAAGGGGTAGATAACTGAAAAAAAAATGATTGTCTACAATTTCAATACGTGCAACAGTTTCACCTGACGAAACCAAAACTCTGAGAACTGGACCACCACACCAATAAATTGGAACTGCGCGGAGTAAACCCGTCCATCGTTGTCAACGAGAGTTTTTTTGTTTATAACGAATTAACATAATTTATCGACTATGTTACTGAATAACGTCTTCCTACGGCTCCTGGGCTTTGTGTGTGGCTGGGCTTTGTGTGTGGCTGGGCTTTGTGTGGGTCCCACTATACCAGCCATTCAATCTGCAAGGGAGATAATCTGTGACCTCGCTGTTTCAAGAATAGACACCGTTCTTCTTTTTCTTCTTCTTCATTATCTGCCCGCCTTCATCAAGCTGAAGATTCTGGCATCTACAAAGGGGTTCTAGTTTGCTGTGGGAGTTGTGGATCAATTTATGCAGTCAGTGCTCACTACCTAACTGCATGGACAGTGGGCAGGGGAAGTGGGGGCCACCACACCCACTATTTCAGACCTCTAACCATACTTTGGCAGGCCCTACTTTGGAGTGTGGTGGGGAGGGTTTGTATTCTAGGCATGGGGTGGGAGGGGATGGGTGGGGGAGATGGGGGTGGAGAGGATGGGGGGTGGGGAGTGGGACACACCGTTAGTGAGCACACCTTTAGAAATGTTGCCCATCTGTCCACTTAACAGTTCAATTTAAACACAGGTGTGAAACGGTGCACCTCTTATGCAGGCAGTCGATATCCCGACCGTTATCTTGGCATGTGCTTGAAATGAATATTTGACTCCCTAGATCTATTTGCTTTATCCACAAACTGAGAAAGGGTAACTCTATTTGCTGCGGAAAGACATGCGTCATCTTCCCTTGATTTTTTTTCCCCCGGGACTGGTCTATTCACGGATATCACTCTTCCTTCCACACATATGCCTGGATTCATTAGTTGTCCATGAACAGCAAAAATCGTTTGAATGACTGACAGCTATTGACGGAAACAGGGTCTCACTCCCACTGTTGTCGCTATTACGTATGATAATGTTGCAGCTCATTCCAGTATTGTTATATATCGCCCTGTTCTCCTCCACACACAGTGTCGATTTGTTTGACAAACTCATTACATAAAAAAAGCATCATTTAAGTGGATCTGGTCTTTATTTATTTTTTTGTTTGTTTGTTTGTTTGTTTAAAAAGGGGGGAGGGGAAGGTGTAGGCTATCAATCTGTCAGTCTTTACAAAATTCATGAAATTCGACTACAAAGTGGAGAAAGAAAGATAACATTTCATTGGGTGGACAGTCTACTGGGAACATCAAAGTTTGTCAAGAGCAGCTTCTTTCAACACATGCAGTTCCCACAGACGGGGGAGAACACTCATTGGCGAATGTGTTGACGCATCTAGTTGGGACTGTAGTCCTCTTTCATTAGGCTTAGAAATGAACAGAAATTATACAGTCTTCATTAGGCTTAGAAATGAACAGAAATTATACAGAGGCCATTGAAACCCAAAAAGTACAAGCATGAAAAAAGAGGATGACGGGAAAGGAAATATCTGTTTTTGATCACATGTCTGCTCCCATACGGCAGTCAGCCATTGGCAGTGAAATGTAAAAAGACGATGCAACACAATAGGTCCAGTATTTCTTTATAATTCTGACAGCATTCGATGCACATTTTGTCCCTTCTCGCTGATCCAAAATTGCACATGAAGGGAGGTCACTCTAGTTAACTCGCAGATTTGATCGGGGTCTAGCGAATACCCAACACAAGGCAAAGAATCGTTTTAGACCACCACAGTTTAATCCATCAAAAGATGCGAAGACTCTCCTGTGTTGTACACTATAAGAAACCACACAATGAATAATACAGAAAAACAACTTTAGGTAATCAGTCCTTTCGTCTTGACCAACTCTAGATGAGTCTTATGAATGGGGAAAAAAGACATCACCAGTATGTGTGTGTGTGTTGTTGTTGTCTTCAATTTAACGTCTATCCACATAGTGATAGTGATATTAGGGGGGGGGGGGGGGGGGGGGGGGGGGGGGATCGGGAGGAGGAGGAGGAGGGGAGGCGGGCCATATTGTGTGTGTATGTATTTATGTCTCTTTGATATAAGGGGGAGAAAAAAAAGTAAGAAAAATGAGCATGAAC
>JADBJO010000135.1:230000-245000 GCA_016801955.1 Conus betulinus | reverse complement strand
TATGCCTTCAACAACCATGAATTATTTCAAGTGAAAACAACGCTCATACTTTTTTTTAAGTATGCAACCATGAATTATTTCAAGTGAAAAAAACCTCATACTTTTCTTTTACGTATATCTATATGAAAACTGAACATGCATTTAAAATGGATAGAATAATTATATACATACATATATGCATTTAAGTGATAAGCATTTCCATGTGGCATTCCTCTTCCTTCATAATGATAAATTTGGATATTTATTTCAGAAGATCATTCTGTTTCAGTTTTGTTGCTGTCTCTCTCTTTCCAGTCTGAAAATCGAAGAAATATATTTCAGAAGATGATTTTTTTATTTTTCCCGATTATCACTAGCTCACTTTTTTTTTTTTTAACCACTTTCTCTCTCTTTCTCTCAGGGGGATATCAATTTGATATTGGTGGTCAAAGAGGGAATATCCAGTCATAAAACAACATCAGGGGAATGAAGTGTCATACTGGGCTGATTTGATTATCAGGAGAGGGCAGCTGATATTATAGCGCTGAGGCACATGTGTGTCATCGTTACATAATAATTAATACTCCAATTCTTTTTTCTCTCTGTCTGATCTTTCATGAAATTCATTTCAAAATATTCTCTCTCTCTCTCTCTCTCTTTCTTCTCTCAATCTCTCTTTTACAGCTCTAAATGTCTCAGTCTCTCAGACTCACATTGTCTTGCCTTTCCCTCTCTTTCTGTATCACTCTTTCTCTTTGTGGATAAAACAGACAACAAAACATTTACAAATTCATAATACTTCATTCATCCTATCATTAAGCACTAACAGGATGTCTGCTACGGCAGCTGCAACAAAACATGGCCTTTAAAAAAAAACAGGCAAAACATCTGCCACAGGGAATGAGACTTTCCATCTTCAGCCACCATCAAGCTGGAGCTTCAGGTGTTTCCATGTCACAGTGATCTGAGGGCTGGCTGCGGTCTGGACAGTGGGGCTGAGTCTGGCACTGACTGGCACTTGTCTCCTGCAGAGCCCCATTTTCCAATCCTTCCTGTGGGTCAGCGTCAATGCGGGGAGGCCAATCAACATTGACTGCCTGTAAACACATAGACAATGGTTCTTTATACACAATGTTCAAAGCCTGGAAACCCATAGAACCAGTCAATGTTCACAGCTAGGAAACGCATGGACACTGTTTAAAAACCTCTCAAAGTTCACTGACTGTAAACACATGGAAACAGTTCAGAACCAGTCAATGTTTATCACCAGTATACAAAGTAACGTTAATCAGAATCAATGATTATAGTCTTTGTACACAGTAAGGTTAACCAGAATCAATTATTATAGCCTTTAAACACAGGGAGGTTAATCAGAATCAGTGTTCACAGCCATTTAACATGAAGGTTGATCAGAACTGCCTGTAAAAGCAGGGAGGTCACTGTGAACCAGAGTTCAATGGCTGTGAACACAAGGAAGTTAATCGGAACCAGCCAGTGTTCACAGCCTTTAAACACAGGGAGATTAATTTGAACCAATCAATGTTCATGCCAGTAAACACAGGGAGACTGATCAAAATCAGTTAATGCTAACTATCACATACAGCTAATTTTCTCACTCCATATCAGCTCATAGTTATATATCATCCAAAATTCAAAACCAATAGACCACAAGAGCCATGTCACAGTGCTCAATCAGTTTGATCTGATGCACAACCAATTGTTACAAAAGCAGTCACTTTGGTAAGACGGAGAACTGAAATGTGACAACAACTGTTCATTTTAATGAAGTCACCAAATGACCAGAATATATCAAATGATGGATCGCTTTTCTTTCCTTCTTTATTTTTTCTTTCTTTCTTTTTTTCTTTATCAAACAAAGGATTGTAATTTAAAAGAAAAAGATTATTCATATGGGGAAAAGCCAAATCTTTACTAACATCAATATGCAGGACACAGATGACAAAAGAAAAAAAAAAACTTTAGTCTGACTGGATCTGATTATGAATTGCTTAAGTCAGTCACGAAAAATAAAAGTCTAATATGGAAAGGGATGAACCTCCTCAGGTGGCCCTGCGGAAGATGTTGGAACTTTTGGGGAAACTGGAAGGTGGCAACACTAGAGGAAATCCGACCAGCCTACTAGACTCAAACTATTTCCCTATACAGAGGGAACAACCTGTGATCACACCATTCACCAGAGCAGAACAACTACACCTCATCCCCACCATCATATGACTTTCAGAAAACTGGGAGTGGGCAACACTAGGGCACAAACCGACTGGCCAACAAGACTCACATCATTTCCCTATACAGGGAGCAAACAATCTCTGACCGCATCATCCACCAGTACAGAACTTCTACACATCATCCCCACAGTCACAATTCCCTGCAGACTCTGGTCCAACAACAATGTGTCCTTGGGAGCCTTAGGGCAACTGAACCATTCATCTCAACCTCCGACTCTTCATCAACAGAATCCTGAGTGGCATGCTTTTAGCTGCCACCTTCTGGAGATAAAAATCATGAGTCCAATGATGAACATGGAAGTTTGGATTTCAGCTGACAATGTTTTTGCCTCTGATTGTTCAAACTGATCACTGATGGTCTCACAAGAAACATTTATTTTCTACAGCAGTCCTTGGCTGAACATACTTCTGGCTATATGCAGCAAAGGTTTTATAATCAGTTTAACAAAATTACTTTGGAACATTCCTCTTATTGCACTACAATATAAGTTCAGGATTCTTTTCCATCAAATTTGTTTTTTTTCAATAAAAAATTCTCTGAAAAAGAAAAGGCAAAGTCAAGAAAACTGCTGCAGGGTTGGCAGCTATGTATACTCCATCTAGAATGCACTCAGCTGACTGGGTCCTAATTCCTTAATCAGGAGTTAAAATGATCATGCATGCAGACAACAACAACAACATGAAGAACAACAACAGCAACAACAAAAGGAGGATCTTATGAATGTTGAAGAAATGTGCATCTTCATTGTAGGCACACCTGCTCTGTAAAAACATGAAAGAAATAATAAATCTAAAAAGCTAGATCTCTTCAGTCTGGAGCATTCAAGACATGATTTCTCGCTTACCATGGTAGCTATCCAAAATAAGCAAAGATCCCATCCTCAACAATATTTTCTTATACATCTGACTCTTCTTCAGTTGAATATTTTTCTTTTTCTGGGAAGGGGAAAGACCAAGCTGAAAATAGTGGAATTCCATCGTATAGCAGAAAATTCTAAGCCCTGCTTTAGCAAGAAAGATTTGAAACAAAAACACAGGATCAAAGAAGACCTACAATCGAGGAGCAAAGTGCTAATGTTTACTTACAGTGACATCCAGGGCAAGAATATCACAGTCGGCACCCAGCAGTGTCCTCAGATTGGGCTGAGTGCGGCCAAAGTCGCCATGCACAAACTCCTTCACATAGCTGACAGCAGTCAAAGAAGCTACCCCAAACACAGATCCAACAGTGGTCACAGTCACACACATCTAACAAAGATGTGCATCGGTGACAAGAAGTGTACAACACATGTTTCAGAATCAAATCTCAGCTACAGCCCAATCAAATCATACACTTTCTGTGAAATATCATAGGTCCACCAACTTTCTGTGCACACACACACACACACACACGCACACACGCACGCACACGCACACATACACACACACACACACACACACACACACACACACACACACACGCGCGCCCACGTGCACACATACACACACACACACATACAGACACACACACACACTCTCACACACATACTCACACCTACACACATGCTTGACAATGAATGACAAAGTCCACTTTTCTGCACTCTCACTCAGCTAATGAGTAGCTGAATTCATTTTCACTTCACTCCCATTACTGTTGATCACTCTATGTTTTTTAACTCATAACTATTTACACCTTTTCCTCAAGACATAGATTCCTCCAGTCAACTGATTTTATTTTTCATTGAAGGCATTTCAGCTTCGCTCCTACTTCAGCAATTTATTATGCTCATAGCTCTGTGTGTTTTCAATTGTGTGATCCAATCTAAAACTGAACTGACATCAATGAGAATAATAGCCAATCGACTCATAGTCCTAGAATATGATTCTGACTAGACAAAGGCAAGAGATAAAGACTGTGAAAGATAACCCACAGAGATCACATTTCCAATCTGTCAATACTCATTTCTCAATATTGCGGACAGATCTGAGCAATATTGATCGGTATTTCTTTTAAAACATCAAGCCCTAAAAGCTGATACAAGGGAGCATTAAGATACACATCCTGGATGGCCTGATACCCTCAATACATGATATTCAAGCTCTTATGCTGTTTTTCGTAAGAAGTATATAGGTACGTGATTGGCTTTATTTGACAAAAGATACGTTCAGCCTGAGTGCTGAGGTGAAGTTTGAACTGCAGGTCATCGTCAGGCTCTACCTTCATGCTGTATATCTTCCTCTCTCGGGTCGCCAGTGTCCGCCTGCAATGAAGCAAAACTGGACGTTTTACTACAAAGTTTTATGTTCAGATCACTCTTCTTCCTTTCTTGCATCACTCATGTATGTACAATACAAAACAGAAATAAATATATTCTACTTTCAAACTGGTTGCCTTTTTTCAGTCACTAGTGGATCTTTTTTTTATTTATCATGATCACATACCCACCAAGAAGTATGTATATTTTATACATGTGTCTTGATAAATCATTTCAGAATTGTTTCTGCATAGACATTCACATTACTAGAGTTTGGAATATTGGTCAATATGCACATAACTGCGCTACTTGTTATACATATATACCAGTGAGTGCACAGAAACACCTGAGTACAAACTTACAAAGCTTTGGTTTAACGATCTCTGTGGAGATAAGTTTTCAATTTCAATTAAATTACATTTAACAACAGAAGTTAAATTTTTTTTTAACCTCTCACAAATCGCACTAGAAGCAGATGAAATGACAGCACAGTGTTTTGCTCGTACTTTTGTCTCCCATTCCCATCCATCCCTTCCTCCCAACCCACCCTCCTTTCCTGCATAAGCTGCTTTCACTTTGTTAGTCTTTCTCTCACATGCAACTAATGTTTTTTTTTTTTTTAATGAAACAGGTCTATGCTATTCATCACCATGTTTCATCTTCATGCACGGGCATGATACTGTCTGTCTAAAATTGAACTAGCAATATTTTGATGCTATATTCCCTCTTGACGCTGTATTTTCTCCTTTCGGAGGAGGGAGGGGGAGGGGGGTCAATACTGTCATCTAAAATGAAACAGGACAACATGCTTAATATTTACACGCCAGCATCATTTTATGCTGGATCACACAGATGTGTATTTTATCAGCTGTATGAACTTTCTTACATTTAAGTTCGCAGTCAATTAGGAGTGTAAAGTCATAAAGTGTGCTAGTGTGTGTGTGGTGGGAGGGGGGGGGGGGTTGCTTGTGTGCAGGCTTGCGTAAATTATGTTTATACATTAATATGGTATATATTGCATTACGTTCCTTGTTATTGCTTTTGTGTAAAGTAAGTTCCTGCCTTATTATTAGCGTCACGTCTTATTATATAACTTTATTATGTGTTGGCTACGTAAAGCGCTTAACGCCCTAATATTTTGAGAACAGGCGCTATATAAATTAACATTATTATTATCATTATAAACTAAGGACAGTGCCAAGATAAAAAAAAAACAAAGAACAAGACAGAAAGACACACAGACAGAGACCAAGACAGAAAGCGTCTCACAGGAAGTTCACAAAGTTCATAAAAAAAAATTTTTTTTAAAAACATTAAAAGCATTTATCTGTCATTTTTCAAAAGCAAGGTTGGATGTGCCAAATAATTCAATGAACAAAACACTTTCTTTTTTATATTTGCATGGGACGAAAATAACCATGTCACACTCCACTCACCGATGCAGAACGCGGATGGGGGTCTTCTGGTGAAGAACAAGATCCTGCATCAAAACCACACAGAACACACACATCACACACAGGTAAAAGGTGAGTCAGTCTTCACAGTTTGTGCACAATCTACCTTCTCTTCTACCTTAATCCTATACAAGTCACTGGGGCACTGTACTGTAGAACTGTTCATCTGACTCAACTAGCATGACTCCGCTAGGTCAAATTTGTGCCATGGACTGCGTCTCTACAAATGGTTCCTCTGCCTATTCTACAATGCTGTCAAACCATTGGTTTTGGTTTTTTTTATTTCCGGTATGTAATTGCACATTAAAACCATTCCAAATATATTTTAAATCCTCCCTTAGTCTCCTCCTTCCAAAAAGAACCATAAACTAGCATGTATGACATCTATTTGTAATCAGACTGTATTTTAAATGATGTGTGTAAATTCTCATACTTGGGATAAAGTTCAACCGCACTGCGAGGCTGATCTCCATACCACTGTTTAGCCACTTTCCCTAACAAATGATAAAAGCAGTTACTGTTTTCCATAACTGAAATAATATCTGAAAACATACTCTCAGTAACAAATGTTATATACTGTTGGAATGCATTCTGTGGCATTACAGACGATGCATTACTAAAAAAAACATAACTACCATGTGTTAACCTTTTTAAAAACAAAAAACCTACAGTAGACAATAAAATCCATTGCATGTAACAAAAAGAAATTTTTTTTTTCTTTTTTTTGCTTCTCCATGTTCTAGGCAAGAAGAACAAAACCAGAACCTTTGAGCTGTCCAGTTTCTCTCTGTCTTGACTGGTGAGAGGTCTCTCGCACCAACACAGCGCAGTGTAGGACTTGGACTTGTCCTCCTCTCCCTCTTTCAGCTTGCCAACCTGTTCCCTGTTTCACACATACAGCTATGCTTCATACACCTCCAGCATCTCGACAATTTCATCCAAATGTTCACAGTAAGGCCAGTGAAGGTAGCAACAGTAAGTTTAGGCCCAACAATGTTCATTGTAAGACTAGTTTTTGATCAACGATGCACATTGTGAGACTAGACAACTTCAATGTTCAATTTAAGACCGGTTAATCCCGACTACGTTCAGTAGTTGAAGTCAGCTAAACTTGGCTAAGCCAACAATGTTCCTCCAAAGTCGGAGCGTGGCAGCCCACGTGGCAGGGTAATCAAAAACGGTCACACACGTAATGTTCTCATCCCCAGCTGATGCATTTGTACCATAGTGTTCAAGTGCTTCGGCTGTTCGGATGAACCCAGGAGTCTTTTAGCCAGGGTACAACAACAACAGCAAAAACAATGTTTATTGTAGGACTAGTGAAGGTAGAGAAAGTTTCCTGTATGACTAGTGAAGTCCCGCATGTTCCCTGTTCTACTAGTCGAGGCCAACAAAGTTCAACATTAGCTCAACTATGTTTCATGTGCCTAAGATGCACTGTTACGCACAGCAAACAAACATTCCATGTGTTTACAATTGATGTGCCAAGGACTGATCCAGTTACAGACAAAAAGTTTGAAAATAATACAGGAAACATTGCATGAAACAATTTGTCTTCAGATTTAACATTTACGAAAATAAATATTTGCTTGTCAAGACAGAAAACACACACACGCACACACACATACACGACACAAATACACAAACACACATACCTGACAAATTCGCACATATGCATTCACATACAAGTGTACACACAACACATGCACACACAAAACATGCCTGCCATTGCGCCGCAGAGAAGCGCACACACACCTGCACACACTCACATACACACACATCTGCATATATTGATATGCATACATGCAAATGCACACACACAAAAAAGCCTCTGAATAAGTCACAGAAAACACACACACACACACACACACACACACACACACATACACGCACACACACTCACATAAACTTAATTATCATCGGATGGTACAATCAGACACACTACAATCTGAGGAACAATAAACAATCAACAAAAATAATACATTATGGCAAACTTTTTAAAAAAAAAGACTACGAGTACATTACCAACCTTGTGACAATCTGCAAGTCTCTGATTCCAACACAGTCAGATTTAGCATTTGTCTCCTGAAACAAAAACATTCAAACATAAAAAAAAACTTACTTCAAATTAAAGGCATGTGCAGATTTTCTAGTTTTTCAAGAGTATGATTGCACATTCATCAATTTCAATTGATTCAGAAAATCAAGAATCTTGTGGCAGTCATACACAGATTTCATTATTTCCCTCTTTACTCCCCATGCACGCCCCTCCCCCCCCCGCCACCACACACACACACACACACACACACACACACACACACATTGCATCCCATCAAAATAGGGTCAAGCAAACTGCAACCAATGAATTTGTGACTTAGTGTGGAATAAATTATTTGGTCTCCAGATGATGATAACAAACTGGACTCAGCTAGGAAAAGAGTAAATACGGTATGCTTCATTGACAATGTACATTTCACCCCACATTTTGTGTGCCAGTATATATCTGTTTCTTTGTTTTAAATACCAGAATCAATTATCATATCCTTTGTATGGTTTGGGTTCAGTTTTTATTCATTTTGTTTTGTTTTTTATCTTGTTGCTGTTGTTGTTTAGTGAGGCGTCTCTTTCTTTTATATTCAATACTAAAGCCAATGATTTTTTCTTTCTTTTTCATGTGTGGTTTGGGTTGGGGGGGAGGTGTGTGTGTGTTTGTTTTTCTTTTATCATGACATTTTTAACCGCAGAACCAAGGACAATGACAGACAACTCATTTACCCAAACACACCCCTCCCTTCCACACAAACATACAATAATACTCCCTTTTATCCCTCCCTCACTACCACTTCTTCCACATTTTCAAACCACACACACACATATACATAGAGAGAGAGAGAAAGAGACAGAGAGAGAGAGAGAGAGAAACAGACAGACAGAGAAGAGAGAGAGAGAGAGCGAGAGATCTACCTTCTGCATGGCTTTGAGTTCTTCAGGAGAGAAGAATACCCTGTGTGGGTTGATAAGCTCAACAACAAAGGGACGACCTGTCCCACACAAAATATATTTCACTAAAAAGTTTTAAGTCAGTGCAAGCTCTTCAGTGGGGCTTGTCTCATTTTTATCTATTTCTGTTCTCAATGTTCGTTTACTTTACACTCCACCCCTGACACATCAGACTGTCAGCCAGCATCTTTCCCATAATAACTCTCTAACCGCTCCTCTCCCCCTCCCCCCCTTTCCTCTTTCCATGATCTGGAGACTGCCTTGGGTATGATTACCAATATTTCACCCCTCCCTTCCCATCCCTCAGACCTCTCTGACACAGGTAAGACATGACTTGTTTTGCTAATCTCTCAGCCACCATCAACTAATCCCCTCAGCAGAACTGGCTCCTCAGGTGTGAATGCCAACAGGATATTAGAATGCTGTCTTATGTGCTAAGAGATCTGGGACAATTTGACAGGAAACACACACACTTTTACAGCTCCCATTAATCAAAAAAGAAATGGCACAAAGTTTTTCTTTGCTCTGGGTCCACCTCTTACAGTTCAAATGAAGATCAAACAGAAGTTCAGCTTTCCAGGACATCATGTACATGAAACCATATGGCCACTCACTACAAATAAACTGTACTCAGACTCACCTAATCCCAGCATCCGTACATCAACATCTTCTCTCCCTGAGGCAGAAAACTTGTGGTCTGAAATTGGATACGCATAAAAATTTGTTAAAAATGTTATGTGTACCTATCAGAGAAGGCAGGCACACTGATAAACATTTAGCCACAATGGAACCTCACCATAAGTACTTCCAGAAATCCTTCAAAACTGGGTTTATAAAGGAAGGAATGTTTTTAGGAGGCCAACCTAGTATGGACAGAGAAAAATGTTTGTGAAGAACTAGTCTTTTGCCTGTAATGACCTATTTGCCCGTATACACCATTCCCAGTTTACAGCTGCTACATTCACATCTGCCTGTTGAAGATGACCACACATTTAGCGTGTGTAAGAGTGTGTGTGTGTGTGTGTGTGTGTGTGTGTGTGTGTGTGTGTGTGTGTGTGTGTGTGTGTGTGTGTGTGTGTGTGTGTGTGTGTGTGTGTGAGTGAGTGTGCATGCATGATGACCCTACATATCATTATTAAACAGAGTATTTGGGGGCAGCTTGAGCATTAAGAAGTGGCATTTTGAGACATATGCTCAAGCCCTAGTGGCCACTGTTTGAAAAAGCTTCAATTCTAGAAGATAAAAAAAAAAAACGTTGTGCTTTTGTTTATGTTTTGCAGCTCACATTAAAGTGCCAAAGAGTGACAATGACAGAGGACTGTCCATTTACACAAATGTAGACAATTTGGAAGCACAAGCACCCCTAAATTGCTAATCATGGTTCAAAACAGCTACACAGTGTTTGCCATCACTTCAAACTTTTAAATGGTAGTGTGTGAGGTGACCAAGAAGTAAGAACTCGGCATCGATATACCTACCAGTTGATTCCAGATTTTTAGAATGAAGCTAACTGTTCATAACAATCAGTTCCATACATCAACAATTAACAAACACACATGCTCAGAAATTATTCCACATGGAGAGAGGTAGAGAACAGACAGACAGACAGACAGACAGACAGGCAGGCAGACAGAGACAGAGAGGCAAAGTGTATTCATGCATCAGTATGTATGCAAACTACTATGTGCCCTCGCTATTCTCTCTCTCTTTGTCTCCATGTCTTCACACACACAAAGACAAAAAAATGTGCATACCATGCATGCTGTACATACAACCACACAGTTCCAGTTTGCACACTCCTTAAAACTATATGTCTAACTCGAAATTTTAAGCAAAAAAAAACAAAACAAAACCAACAGCAAAATAAGCGGCACATATAACAATCCTCAAAATCATTATCAACAAAACTCTCTCTCTTGCACCTGATGCTGAGCATTAATGCTTGACAGAAAGACAAGACAGGCTGATCTCTCACTGCCAGTCATCAGCAGTCTGACCTGTGGGTCTGAAGCGTTCCAGGATGACCTGACACACCAGCTCTTGCACAGACCCCTCCATCTTGGTCACCCCGTCGATGATCCAGGGTGTCTGACTCAGCACACGGCTGTACTTCTGATAACGACCTGTCAAACAGTTACGTTGGGATGTACAACTTACTGAGTGAATGTGTCAAATCACGTAACTACCCTTATGTAAACATTCTATGTTATGTACAAAATATTGAAAATGGCCAAATATTTTTACCAACTTCTTCCTTTGTGTCTGCACTTTATAGTTCATCATCTCCCCCCTCCTTCACCCCTCCCCATTCCCTATTCCATAACTTCCCCTTTTTTCACAACATGCTCATTGTTTGCTGAAATAACTTTTTTGTGTATTTTGCTACTTTTGGGGTCTGTATTTGACCGTTTTCCATTTCTAAGACTTAGCTTTTAGATCTAAATGGGAAGCTAGACAAATCCCAATAAGGAAATCTGTTACAAAGAGCACATTCTTGAAAGAATAAGAGAATCAAATTATAGAGGAGAGGTAATGGAAAGTGAGGTGGGGTATGTGAGTGGGTTGGAGATTGGAGAGTATGGGTGGGGGGGGGGGGGGGGTAATGGAGGGGTACCCATTTAAAAAAAAAAAAAAAAGAAATGAGAGCACCTGAACCAGTGAAAACTTTACATTTTCATTTAGTGATAACAGAAATATGTCATTAAAAAAAAAACCCAATGCAGACAATGTATGGATCAGACACCATGTACATCGCCATCCCTCTCCCTCCTGACACTTTTTGGGCGAGTGCTCTTTACTTAATAAATCCATCTCCCCTGCATCCACCCTCCCAATAATTCCTCTTCCCTTCATTACACATGCCATTTTATATTCACCAAACAAGAATACGTTCTGCCCCTTCCACCCACTCAGCATCTTTTCAACCACTGTAGACTTGGAAAAAAAAAAAGATGGAATGGAACCCCCCTTTCCCCCTCTCCCCTCCTACTCCTGCCTCTTGGACACTCATAAGAAATATAATCATGCTGACACACTAACAAATAAGGTTTCCCTTTGTGGAATTGTTATATCAGCATCACCTACACAAAGGCCACAATCAACGTAAGTATTATGCTTCATTCAGACGACTGAGCTAAAAAATATCTTTTTTTTTGTGAAAGGAAATTTTTCAAAGTCAGGTTCATGCAGCTTCTCTCATTTGATTGATATTCTTTGTAACCTGTCGTTCAAATCTTTTTCAAACAATATTGCTTTATAACCAGTCATTCAAACATTTTTCAAACATATATCGCCACTGAGGAAAACCTGGACAGTATCTTGGACATACAAAGAGGGGAAAAGGATAGGATTGCGTTAGGGGAATAAAGGAGGAGGGAGCGGACACTGGGGGAAGGGGAAACCTTACCTGCCACAAAAACGGAGTCATATGACACAGAAATATCACAGGTGCATCCTTCATCAGGTAAGCTTGGGGGACAGGAAAACTTCCTGCAACATTGTAAGCAGTTTATTGACAACCAAGATCACTGTTTCCACCAAATAAGTGTTTAAATATGTGGGAAACGTATCTTCTATTCTCTTGACTTCTTGTTTTCTTCTCCCATAGCCTCCCCCCCCCCCCCCCCCCCCCATCCCTCTCCCCCATTTCTCTGTTCTCTTCTTTTCCCCTTCCCCTTGACCCTTCCCTGCTTCCTCAACGTTTGTATACAGATAGTGCTTCTTGGAACCTCACAGTCATTTAACTGTTTGTTCTGTCTTTTTTGTTGTGACAACCTGCTTTTCCAAAGTCTTTACCTTTTCTTCCCCTCTCTCCCTTCTACCCACCTCATCTCCACTGCTGTTTCTGGTATTCTTTTTTGGGTGTTCAAAAGATGAATCTGATGGCCTTTTGATGGCCGTGTTGTTTTGCCAGAGCTATCACGGACTATTAATTGTGATAATCACCACAGAGCCAAGACAGGTGACTGACATGCAATTCATATAGTGTGCGCAGATGACAGATTCTCACATTTCATACAGCATGTGTAGACCACACAACATACCTAGACAAAAGATTGTCACACCCATCAATCACCATAAACTGTAATAAACTTTGTAATGTACTTATAAATAAATAACATGGCATATAGTGTTGTACTTATCACATGGCATACACTGGCACGACTGTCACACTCATCAATTTCTTTCTTTCTTTCTGCATACGCAGGCTGATACTCCTGCAGACACTGCCTGTATAGACAGGGAGTTGAGTTTTGTGTGTATGACCATTTTTTATCCCACCATTAAGGCAGCCATACTCCAACTTCGGGGAAACACACTCATCAATGAGACCAATGACTCTTGCACTCATCATTGGGTTAGGCCCCGGAACAACAGACTAACACACTCAACACTGAGTATGTATTCATCATTGATTTTCCCATTCATCACATGACATAGTATACAGTAAACAGCAGATTGTATCATTCATCACTAGCCAGTTGGTGAGCGACTGCTTGACATACCGCTACAAATGACTACTGTCACATGGTATATAATAAACAACACACAACTGATCCCAAAGCTTAAAACTAATTAGTGATTGTCACATTCACCACAATTATTAGTTTTCCTAATAATTTACACACCTCTCTTTAATAAGGGAAACAAAAGCAAGTGCAATTCTAAAAGCTCAGAATATATTCATAGCTAGACTACATACCTGTGAAAAGAGAGAAAAATACACAGAAACTACAGAAAAAAGAAATTTTCAAAAAATGTGATCAAAGACTGGTACTGTGAAACTACTTTTTAGCTCCCCATTGTTACTTAAATGTGAATACAGTATATTTTTTTCTTGTATAAGCTTTCCATCTGCAGAGTTACATTACATAAAAACCAATGAAGGATCAATATTGCTAGTGCTCACCTGGAGAAATCAGATGGCATCATCTCTCCTATCGCCTTCAGCACGCTTGCCCTTGTGAAGGTTTCATGCTCCCCCTTGACAAACAAAGCATTTAACTGTCAGTTTTAATCTAGAGAAACCAGAATTAAACAGAAGCCAGGTAGCGTCTCACTGCGAACAGAATTATTTAATGTTCTCTCTCTCTACTTCGGGTTTCCCTTTTTGAGGTTAAGAATAATTTTCACAATAATCAGTAAAACAAAAAAAAGAGAGTTCAAAGTTGCAAAAAGAACACACACACACACACACACACACACACACACACACACACACACACTCTCTCACTCTCTCTCTCTCTCACACGCATACACACACACAATGACATGCAATCACATATACACATACAATCACACATGAGGCTAGCAAGAGCAACTTTTGATTAAGTAAAATTTACCTTCTTCACTTTCCTCCGACGAAAGGTGTTTGGAAAAGTGTCCAACCTGTTCATCAATGCAATTCACGTTTATTCCAAGTCAAAGTAATCAACAAAGCTCTATATAACATTAACTACATGTTTCCAGTGTTGGGGGGTTCATCCTCAAGTCAGAACAGAAATCTGCACCTTCAGTCAGGTATGACAGGGAAATCTTTTCACCAGTGAAAAGAAAACCATGAAAAATTGCTAGAAAAACAGAGCATCCCCCTTCTTCCCCCGTACCCCATCTTTGCCTTAGACCCATTTGAATCATTTGAAGAAAAAAAATAAATTGAAAAACAAAAGTATTAGAACCCCAGAGTGAACCAGGGATCTTAGATTCTCCCACTATACTCTCCTGAGTTTTCCGGCTGACATGTAAGCAGTGTGGTTTTAGGCTATTTGAATGCCAACAACAAAGCATGTTTGACTTGACTTGAATTCCAACAATGCTTTGCTTCACTATATGGTTGAATTACTAATGCAACTAATGTGACTTTCCAGCACAAAACTGTTCGCTTCATCTACCCAGTATGCTAAATCACCATCTCAATTTTGGAGAAGGTCAGACAAACACTGTGGATCTGTATAATGAACGAAAAAGACAGACGTTACACTAACACACAGACAAAGGATGCATATTTCATGTCAGACATCCCATCTACTGACACCCCTTGGCAGTAACATGAGGCTGTACAGAGTGCACCACCCATTCTGCTGGATT
>JADBJO010000135.1:100000-225000 GCA_016801955.1 Conus betulinus | reverse complement strand
TGAATAAATTAATTGCCTGCAGGTTCATGCAGTAGAAACACTTACCAGTTGGACTGGTGATGAACTTTAAATAGTTTACATATATATAATTACTTCTTTCCTTTGTTCCTTCTCACTCCCTTACCCTCTCCCTACTTCCCCTCATCTGAATCTCCCTTAAAAGTAAGCCAGGTCAGCTTTCTGTCTTGCCTCTTGACCAAACAAACCCTTTCAAGGCTCTTTAGGGCAGTAAATTGAATTGAGTAAATAATAAACACCATCCTAGTGATTCAGCAGCAGTATACTATAGACTCCTGAAGTATGGACTGGAATTTCAGAAACCAAAGTGCGGCTGTATCAGTTTATGTTAGAGAACTGGGAACTGCATGAAGTAAGTGCTAGAATGTCTTACTGGAAGATGGGACAGAATTTTTTTTTAAAATACATATATCAAATAAAACAATACACGGAATCAAACACAGACATAATGAATGTTGACTTATTACAATTATGATGATCATCATTGTTATTTTTACTATTATCTTAATAGTCATATCTACCAATTCATTGTGAAATATGTTGATGATAGTGATACTAACTAGTAAATGGCTGATCTTCTTCCCAGATACTAGGCTAACTAGTAAATGGTTGATCTTATTCTAAGTATTGTGACTTTCGAAAGATCTCACAACTCTGGGCTACTACTCTACAAGCAACGGCTTACCTTAAAAAAAAAAGAAAGTGAGAATATTTATAATAAGCCCGTGAATGTGTCAAAACTGGACAGTTAACTATTATCAAATCTAAGTTACCTGTTCTGACAAGGTGTAAGACGAGGGTCTCTTTTCTCCCAGAAAACGCAAGACACAGCGAGGACAACATCCTTGCTTGTGAAGATCTTTCAAGATGGCATGTGTTTCGTCTTCAGTAGTTGTGAACAAATCCAAATCCTTCAACATTCTTTTTTCTTCACAGCTTCCTTTCTCGAGAAACACTGGGACAAACCTCATAGATCATAAGGTAGATGCTGTGCTCGGTTTATAATATTCTTTGAAACGTGTGGCGTTGGGGTACTTCCGTTTCGCTTTTATCAGAATCTACCCATTTGGAGAATGTAAAATTTGCAGATTTGTGAGAAACTGACGACGACAACAAGCTAGCAATTTAACGTGATTTAGAGGAGAGCGAGTGTGCTGTGGAAAAGTCGAACCGGCATATGTCGTGTTGTCAATGACACACAAACGCGCCTGTAATGGATAATTGAGTAATGTTACACGGGTGGTCAGAGAGTCCCCTGACACTATGCAGTCCGATCATGGGGGGGGGGGGGGGGGGGGGGGGGGGGGGGGGGGGGGGGGGGGCAGGCTGAAACGAGAGGTGCCCGGGCTTGTCGTCTGTCCCAGCTCCAGGGTCTCCCGTTCTGGACAGCATGGGCTAGCCCATAACCCCCCACCCCCCCTCCCATACTACATTTTACTTCTTCCCATCCAACCGACAGTACCCACACAGTTACAGCTCCGACATTGAACACCTTCAAGACCAGACTGGATGCCCACTGGAATAGCCTTCCCTCAAAGTTCAATCCAGTATGCTACGAACAGGTGGTGGTAGTTCTAGTACTATTAGAAACCCCACGCATGCATACTATTAGAAACCCCACGCATGCAAGTTCTTAGGTGTAGACTACATCTACAAGTCTCGAAGGTGAATAGGCCTCCAAAAACACCTCAAGTCAAGTACTAGTACAGATTTGCGTACGCGCCAAACTGCCGCCGAGTCTCCTCCCTGGCCAGTTTCTGCTGCGCTGACCCGAAATGTTTCCCCATTCCTTCCCCAATCCTTCCCCGCCTGCATTATATGTCCTCTCTCGATCCGGTCCCTTTCAACTATGAAAAAATCGCCGTTCACCAACCAAACTAATGTCTCACACAACTATGTGCTCACAGACTACAAGCGGTCCGTGCAAGTTTATGCAAACATAAAAGAAGTATTGTACTGCCAAACGAAACAAACAAATTACAAGACCTTTTTGGCGGCATATTAAATTTTCTTTTAAGTTTGTTTCAGTTTCTGCCTGCAGTCACCTCGATTTGAAACCAGATTCATGCAGTTCAAAATGGTCGCTACAAAATTGCCCAGAACTAAGCTTACAGCGATCACAAAAACTCGAGAAGGCATGCAAGAAATTACAGATCCTAGGTCACAGTGAAATTAAACGAACACCGCCATGAAATATATTTTGCTTTGATGCTTGCTTCACTGTAACGAAAGATCAATATACCCCAATTAGAATGTTTTTTTTTTAAGCAATTTCAAGCTACGTAAGTCTCAACAAGCTAAGGTATAATCAATGTCTGCTGTGAATTATATGCACAAAAACAGTCTTTGAGTGTACACTAGCCAAATGATGGCTCTTTCTCCCGTTTAGCTTTTGTGTTTGTTTGTACAGTCAATTTATACATGAGACAGACGCTTATATATGACTGAGACAAATTATTATCTGTAGTGAGACTAGGTCAGTAAATTATGAGAACCATTTTTTCCAAAACCTCATCGTGATCTAGCTTTCATTTCTTGCAGCTTAAAAAAAAAATCAGATAAATGTTTTTCCTCGCTTCCCCCGACAATGAAGTTTTGTCCTCTGATCAGACCGTGAAATGTTATTTTGGTATTCAGTATAGCTATATTATTCGCCTTAATTATTGAGAGTAGTGTCTTCACCACAAAAGTTGGCTTGACGGAGAAGACTTGCGACAAAGGAAAATCGTGAGTGTATAACTGAAGACCTGACTGGGTAAACTGATCCCTGCGGGACTCCATATTTGGCCGACAAGAAGTGAATATTAATTAATCGTTTGAGAAAAAAGGTTGCTTTTTGGTGAAGAAGAGTGATCTCTCTCTCTCTCTCTCTCTCTCTCTCTCTCTCTCTCTCTCTCCTCTCTCTCTCTCTCTCTCTCTCTCTCTCTCTCTCTCTCTCTCTCTCGTCTCTCTGTGTGTGTGTGTGTGTGTGTGTGTGTGTGTGTGTGTGTGATTCTGGGATAAAACCATCTTTATATCTCAGAGAAGAATGTGATCCGAATTATTATGAGAGTTTTAGAAAAATCTGTAAATACTGTTCCCATGAATAGATCGTACTGGCTTGTTTCCACTAGACTGTTGAGTACAGTGTGATATCACTTTTTTGTTTCTTCCGAACCCCCCGAACCCACCACCCACTCCTATCCTCCCCAATAACAGGTTGAAAAAAAAAAAATATCGTGTTAAACATAATGAAATGCAAGCGGAGATTCGGTTTTAGATCATTTACTTATTTTCGCACTTCAGTGGAGGTTGGCGACAACGTAGATGGAATGATATCAGTCAATACTTCAACAATTCATTTCACTCGATCGAGAGAATTGTAATACTTGAACCTCCTTGATCAATCGTTTTCATTTTCGTGACACCGCAAAAATTTTGTCAGCTATTTAGAGTAGTTTGTAGCCACAGCTTTAACATTTTTGCTTCTGGAGGGAACGTGTTGTTATCGTAGAAATAGGCGTATTTGTACCTTTTTAGACTCCTTAAACGTACTAGAAAGTGACGATTAAGACCAAGCACAGGCAATATTTATTATCATGCGGATTGGTTACATACATAAATGTTTTAGGGCGTGATGGTATCTGTGCTGGGGTACTCAATAAAGAATTTAGGTTAAATAACTTAAAATTACTTTTCATTTAACTTGAGTTAAAACAAATCAGTACTGACGTTTGGTGAAATCATATCTATTGAAAAGCCCCTCCATACGTCCCGAGGTGGGACGATCTAGTCTTTCTGGGTCGTTAAAAAGAGGAGACAACTATTCTGTTCCCCCCCCCCCCCCCTCTTCCCACCCCCACTCCTTGCAGCCCCACCTCCATCCCTCACACACACGCGCGCGCGCGCGCTCACGAGAGAGAGAGAGAGAGAGAGAGAGAGAGAGAGAGAGAGAGAGAGAGAGAGAGAGGAGAGAGAGAGAGAGAGAGAGTCTGTAGTATTAATCAGTACAATTAACCATAAAGATTTGTAGGGTTAGGATTAAGCTGGGGTTCGGGTTAGTGCTCAGGTGAGATGGATTTAGTCATTTGGGGGTTAGGGTTTTAGGGTCATGCATTTCGGAACTGGACAGTCTTCTGGTTTTCTTATTCAAGTTCCATCCCACTATGCACAAACACACCATCTTCCCAGAGAGAGAGAGAGAGAGAGAGAGAGAGAGAGAGAGAGAGAGAGAGAGAGAGAGAGAGAGAGAGAGATCAGCCCTAGAATATGGAAATGTGGTATGGTCCCCATACTACTTTGGAAAACGTATAAACCTAACTGAAAATGTACAGAGAATCTTCACCAAGGATCTTATAAGAGGGCGTACGAGAAGAGAAGAGATTAAACCGGTGACAACTTCCAGCCTTTAAGTTTTGCGGACTTACGGTCATATAAGCGAGACCTACAAGATTGTGTTCGCGCAGCACAAAATCCGTTCAATTTAAAAGACTCCACTAGCGGGGACACCCGTTTACATTGGTAAAACCGCTCACGTTTTTTTTCCCCACATTTTTTCACAGATTTATTAATTTGAGGAACAATCTGCCTGATCATACTGCCACAGCAGGAACGATTAACAATTTCAAAAAATCGTTAGATGGACATTGGAAGGATTATTGCTTCCAGTACAATTTCTCTAGAGGAAGATAGCCATTATAATAGTAACCGCGCACTTATGAAAGACCCCTCTATCCTCTATCAGCCTCCCCCCTCCCCCCCCCCCCCCCCCCCCCCCCCCCCCCGCCAAAGTTAACAATATATCATATCTAAATGTGTGTGTGTGTGTGGGGGGGGGGGGGGGGGGGGGGGGGGGGGGAGGGGGAGGGGGGGGGGAGCTGATAAAGCCTATAAGGCAACAATTGGTATGATTGACATCATATCATATCATATTATATGATACCGTATCATGTCACATGATACATGATATGATATCATATGATAGTACATCATATGATATGATGAACATTATTTTGAAGAGTAACAGATAAGCAAGTACATGCTTTTTTTTCATCTGCCCCTTGCCCGGAGTGAGAGAGAGAGAGAGAGAGAGAGAGAGAGAGAGAGAGAGAGAGAGAGAGAGAGAGACAGACAGACAGACAGACAGACAGACAGACAGACAGACTTTGACACTTTGATATTTTATTGTCATCACTAAAGAGGTCTTTTGACAAGGGGCGAAGGGGTAACAGAACAATAACGTTTCCCCCTCTTCCTTTCCTGCAAATGGTACACATTCATTCCCCAGTGTGTAATCAATTCAAAGGTTAACAAAAACAAATAAATTCGTAACATTTCCTTATGTCCTCACATACAAGAGTATTCCAGTAGGCCAAGGTTTCAAAAAAAATCTTAGAACTGACTGGACCATCCACTCAATCAAATGATGACACTGTATCTTACTGATCTCTCTTCCACATGCGATGAATGATAATATTAATTCATATAATCTCTTATAATGCATTATCTTAAAATTCACCATCCTTCATCTGTCTAATTTTCAATGCTTCCGACTGACACAGAGAGAGACAGACACATACACACATACACACACGCGCGCGCGTGCAGGCAAGCACGCACACACGCACGCACGCACCCCCCCCCCCCCCCCCCCCCCCCCCACACACACACACACACACACACACACACACACACACACACGCCAGAGGTAGATCATTTGTAAGAAGAGAGAGAGTGGTTGTGTTTCAGGGAGGTTTAAAATGTTAATCAAGTGCGCGAAGTTTGTTGAGAGGCTCAGTTTGGAGAAATCCCCGCCCCCCTCGCTGCCACTCTCCCCCAATCCTCACCTCTTTCCCACGCCCCTCTCCTTCCACCCCCCCCCCCCCCCCCCCCCCCCCCCCCCCCCCCCCCCCCCCCGGTCCTGCTGTTGGTTTGTTTTTTTCTTTTCTTTTTTTCATTAAAAAAAAAAATGGTATAGAGTAGGGCCTTTGCTGCCTGGTGACTCGGATAACTCCAACGGAGTAACCCATTATGAAGCACGACTTTGCGTCTATAATGCGTTCAAAAATTTTCAGGGTTTTGCGTGGAACTGTAAGTGGTTAGTTTAAGGTAGAAGAAGGTGCAGGTGCACCCGGTGCTCCCCTCGTGCACATTTCTACCGCGCGCGTGCGCGCTTGTGCACGCACGCGCACGCACGCACGCGCGCGCGCGCGCGCACACACACACACACACACACACACACACACACACACACACACACGCACGCACATAGAGCTTGCCTACGTACGCCCAAATTCAACACCAACCATTCGCATGCATACATCCCAAAATACCACATGCACACACGCTTACATACTGTCTAAGATCACTGTTAGTGGATAGACGTTAAATTAAAGAACGAACACACACAGAGCGAGAGAGAGAGAGAGAAAGAGAGAGAGACAAACAGATCTGAAACAAAATTGGAAATGAAATGAGGCAGGGAACAGTAAACAGATCTGAAACAGTTTTAATTTCCACATGATCCTATAAAAACCTTGGGTATCACATGATCACACGTGTAAGAATCTGTTTGGAACAAATATACTTAGCGAATTAAAAAAAAAAAAAAAAAAAAGAAAAAAAAAATCCTCTCCCCGGCGGGGAATTGAACCCCGGTCTCCCGCGTGACAGGCGGGGATACTGACCACTATACTACCGAGGATCTACAACCACTAGGCTGTTATAAATAATGATATATATAAGTGAAAGGAACTTTTTGACCCTCTGGTGATCTTAACTTTTTGTATACAATTACATATTCCGTTCAGTCACCAGACTGATGTTCTGCTGCTATTTCCAGGACTGACTGATTAGAAAAGGAAAGTGGAAATGATGAGGAACGAGATGGTGAAGAACAGAATGATATTTGAGTAAAAAGACATCGATGCGCACAAAATGGCGATTGCCTTGCGTGCTCTCGGCGTGAACTTTACAAGGGCATCGTCTGCATGTTTAGGTAAAGTGTTGTTTTTCTCTTTTTATGCTTAGCACCGATTCTTTGGATAGATTTCTTTAAGGAAACCCGTTACGCTTTCATGGGCACCTCATATCACTGAAACTGGCATGAACATCTGGCGTTTGATCGCTTTATCATGCATGTTGAAAAACTTGACACCTTTTAACTAATATAATTGTTAAAGTATTTCGTTCCACTGTAGCGTTTTTCTCTTCGTTTTACATCATTGTTCCAACCATGTAGAGCTTATCTCTTTTCTTTCACTCCCTGTGTGAGTGTTACAAGCTGTAGCACTACAATGAAAAGTGCACGAGGAGGTGAGGGAAATACTTATGGATTAGACAGAAAAAGTGCCTCAGATAAGACAGCCTAAGCGAAAGAGAAAGTAAAGCAACCATCATTTTCACACCTGACACGCTGACTGTGTCTGATGTGTGATGAGCCATTCCAGGATGGAGACAGTGTAGTACCCTCCATTGAATCTTTCAATCGTGAGCACTGGGTACATCAGCCCCATGGGTGCAGATATCAAGTTTCAAACACAGAGGAAGAATAAAAGCCTCCACTGTGGGTGTGTTTCTTCCATAGAGAGTAATAAGGAAGTTCAAACAAGGCTTGAGACAAAGATGGGTGGACTAATTGAAATGTGTACCCAAAGACGAGTTTGTTGCAAATGAAAGCAGAGACAAAAGACAAGAGCAGGAAATTCAAGATATAATTGATGAGAAATTAGAAATATACAGAAGCCTTGGAAGAAAGGGATGAACATGTGTGAGAAAAGGAAAAATAACATTACTGTAGACAAATTAGGGGAAAGTTCAAAGCAGACAACTGAGAAGAGGAAAAAACAAAAACAAAACAAAAAAAAAAAAACCACGATAATTTGGTGGAGGTACATTGTTGAGGAAGTCCAAAGTGTTCTGCGTCCTTTGAGGATGAAGAACTGTGAGCATGTCAGGATTGGCAGTAAGAAGGGAATAGACTAAGATTGATCAGACTGACTGTACATTAGAGTAAGAACAAAATTATGAGAAAGGTTACCATATTTAATGAGAATATTACTGATACCAAAAAAAAAAAGAAAAAAAAAAAATCTATTTCAATACAGATCTGATCCCAGGATATTTGCCAGCACAAATCAGGCTTTCACAGAATCAATATCAGTTTAAAAACCTCATAGACAGTCACTTTGTATATTTGTTATTTGCAATCAATACGACTTAAGCAGTTGCTAAGAAATTCACCTAGCCATGTTACCTAAACCAGTGCGAAAACTTCATGCAATAGGATTGAAAATTCTGGAATGTGAAGGGCAAAGGGAAATGAATGAATTAAATCATGGTTCACTGGCTTAGGCTCAGTGACAGGAGTTATTTGTGCTGGGAAATGTAGAAACTACACGGACACATTTCTGTGCACAAAGAAAGCATGATGAGAGGCAATAATTGGCATGTTGGGCATTAATCATGAATGGACTCTGCTCAGGTCAACTGAAGAAAAAGTAAACACATAACTTAGACACACACAGACACATGCATACACACACACAGACACACACACAGACACACACACAGACACACACACACACACAAGTTTCTGAAACTAAGTTCAAGTATGGGCCTGATACTTCAAAGAGATGGGATGTGACCACCACCACCACCGCCACCCCACCCCACTCCACTCCCTGCCCCCGTGGAAAATACTAAGGGTCCTTATGAGAATGATGCCACATTTGTACAGGAGGCGATCAGAAAATGAACTGTACTTAGTGTGTACGGATGAGATAATAGGCAACTGCAATATCGTGTAGGCTGCTGTGAACACATATTTTTTATGCTGTCATGTTTAGATAGATAGATGATTGCTTTAAAAATTCTATCTAGATAGAGAGATGTATTCATTAATTTTATCATTATAAACTTATTTTGATCATGTTTGCATGTGCGGTGATTTATTTCCCTTGTTGACCTCTGTGATTGTAAAATGCAGTATGCTCTATCATTATTCTGGGTCTGGTTGTGAACTGGTAAGGCTTTTGACAGTTAAGCCCAATGTGCAACAGACATTAAGAAGGAATGTGTGTGGTGTGTGTGTGTGTGTGTGTGTGTGTGTGTGTGTGTGTGTGTGTGTGCGTGTGTGTGTGCGTGCACATGCTAATTTGTAAACTGCTAGGGTGTGTGTGTGTGTGTGTGTGTGTGTGTGTGTGTGTGTGTGTGTGTGTGTGTGTGTGTGTGTGTGTGCGTGCGTGCGTGTGTGTGTGTGCGTGCACATGCTAATTTGTAAACTGCTAGGGTAAAATTAAGGTGAAAAAAAAGGAAGAAAGTGGATTTGAGTTTATGTGGGGTAAGTTCCTATTATTTGCATATCCTAGGAGTATTGTAACTAATGTTCACAGATGATAATATTCTTTGCTATCTGAAAAATTGTATTGATGCAAGAATATGTATCATGAGGTGCTTTGTGCTTCCTCGAACTACTGAAGGAAAGTGCATGCAAATAGTGATTTTTATCAGTTTGTTTTACTTTCAGTATGTGCTGGGACGCAGTACAGAAGAACACACTGTCTGAGTGTGCTAACACAAGCAATCATCAAGGCAGACACATCTCAGAACATACAGCTCAATGTTGCAAGAAATGCCAGCTTCTTCGGAAAAGGTATAAATTTCTACTTTTATAATTGTTTAACTCATATGTGTGTGTGTGTGTGTGTGTGTGTGTGTGTGTGTGTGTGTGTGTGTGTCTGTGTGTTCATCAAAGTGGTGGGTGTTGGGGGTTCAAGAGTATGATAATGTGTCTGCATGTACAGTGTAATTAGGTCAGCATGTGTATGAACTCATCATGAAGAGTATATACCTCTTAGAGGACATTAAGAATCCATCATTATTGGATTAACCAGTGAAGTGTAGAATTACCAGTGAAAATAAAATTTTATTCGGAATTTTTGTTTTTAATTCATATATGAGTGTTCTTTTTTTTTATTCGTTTGTTACATTGTAAAGGCAACTTTATTAAAAAAAAAAAGTTTATCACAGATCTGACCTAACATAATTTAAGAAATAACTGATTAGTTTTGTTGTGATACAAAGACTTTTTTTTTCCCTTTGCAGTTTCGGCAGATGAGCTGTGGGGTGGCGTGCATGGAGTCAGTAATGCTGGCCGTAAGAGAGGCAGAGCCAAAGGAGCAAAGAAGAAAACTGATCTGAACAAAGGGCAGGTTATTGGCGTGGGTAAGTTGTTCTGTTGGACTGTTTTAGTTCTTCTTTGATCAGCTGTCGTGTTACATTGTGCATAACACACTGTGTGTGTGTGTGTGTGTGTGTGTGTGTGTGTGTGTGTGTGTGTGTGTGTGTGTGTGTGATATGTCTGTGTGTGTGTGGATATGTATACATGTATGCATTTAGTCATGTGTATTAGAGAATGATACACAGCATCATTTTTTTAATGCATGTTTTTACCTTTAAAGGAAAAAAAGTGTTCATGAATAAATGAATAGTAGATAAGTGCATAAAGTTGACTTAAAAAGAAATACAGCAAGTTTTTTTTTTTTTATTTATTGTTGTCTCTGTCTCTGTCTGTCTCTGTGTCTGTCTGTCTGTCCATCTGTCTGTCTGTCTTTCCCTCCCTCTCTCTCTCTCTCCCCCTCCTTCCCTCCCCTTCTGACTTTCCCTTCCTCTCTCTCTCTGTCTGACTCTTTCTCTCTCCGCCTTCCTCCTTCTAATCTCTTTAATTCCCTCAGTCTTGCACATATTTATCATATCAGACATTTGCATATAGACTTCAGAGCCATTGGCCAGCTCTGTCAGGTCTTTTTCATTGATGTAAAAACACAAAAACAAAACAAAAAAAAAAAAAAAACCAATGTTTAGGCTGCATAGCAAAAGAAGCATAATTTTGCTAACTTGCAGGGTTTTTTTTTTTTTTTTCTCTGGAACAGTGTTTTTCCCAATGTGAAACATATGCTTGTTCGAAGCATGTATGCATGCAAGCTTGCGCCACACACATTCTCACACACACATGCGCGCGCGCGCCGCGCGCGCACACACACACACACACACACACTTTCTCTCTCTCTCTCACACACACACACACAAGCACTTGCACACACACACACACACACACACACACACACACGCACACACACAAGCACATACACGCGCACACACACACGCACACACACACACACACACACACACACACACACACATAAGCACACACACACGCACACATACACACACACACACACGCACACGCGCGCACACACACACACGCACGCACGCACGCACGCACGCACGCACGCATGCACGCAAAAGTTGTCATCTGTGAGAAACTAACACCGTGTTTTTTAATTTCATTGCAACCTTTTCCTGGTTTGTATGAAAAATAAAAATG
The DNA here is from genome assembly GCA_016801955.1 of Conus betulinus. Lineage (NCBI taxonomy): Eukaryota > Metazoa > Mollusca > Gastropoda > Neogastropoda > Conidae > Conus > Conus betulinus. Next base: position 213,617 of record JADBJO010000135.1, on the reverse strand, counting down.
AAAGAGAGAGAGAGAGAGAAATGCAAAGGAGTTTTTAGTAAGAGATGGCAATTCTGCTGTCGATAAGAAAAGCAGTGACTGTGTCTATCGTTTTCAGGAAAGAACACATGGTCTGGCCAGGACTGAACAGCCCCTGTGGTGAAAGGCAGAGAAGTAGTCGGCATGAAAGAGACCTCCAGTCTTTGAAAACATGATAAAGAGATTCGAGACAAGGGTACACAGTTCCGTCGTTTCAAAGTGCCAGCACTACAGCGTGGATGGACCGGAGCGAAACGGGCTGGAACCAGCCTAGGACCGGACCCTGTGGGCGACTGTGAAAGATGACACTGTTTGAAATTTTTTTTATGGAAATAAACTGGAAATTAGAAAGTGAGATATTGCAACGGGCTCACAATAGAACCAGCCTAGGATTGAAAAATGAAATACTGAGTACATGACATTGAACTGTTTTATGGAAGACAAAAAGCTTCGCCATTCACTTCAAAACTTGTTGTTTTAATGTGTGACATTTGAATAAGTGAAAGTTTTTGAATTATGCTTTTTTTTACTGTGTGAAATTCTCCCCTCTCTGGAGGAATTGGAGAAAGTTTGGAAATAGTGATTGCAGACTCACAATAGTTTTTGCAATGTTTTTTTTTTTTATTTGAAAAATGAATAACTGAGTACATGATCATTGAACTGTTTTATGGAAGACAAAAAAGCTTCGCCATTCACTTCAAACTTGTTGTTTTAATGTGTGCAAGATTTTATAAGTGAAAGTTTTTATTATGCTTTTTTTTACTGTGTGATGTCCTTCTCCCTCTCTTTTGTTGACCCTGAGGAAGCCTCGTGGAGGCAAAAGTTTGGTCGAAATAGTGAAGAATTTATGAGCTGACGGTGAGTGCAGAGTTTTATGTTCAATTTTTATTTGACAAGTTTTTTAATCAAATAGTCATTTTGATCTCCAGCACTGACATGGTGGTATGGTGTCAGCAGCTGCCAGGTTTTATTTATATTGTATCTTTCTCTCTCTCTGTCACTCTCTCTCTCTTTTCATGTGTGTGTGTGTGTGTATATATATATATATAAGAAAGTAAAGAGAAGTCAAAGAAAGACCTTTTTGTCTGTAGGCCAAATCCATTTCAGGAAACATACAATCTCTATTAATTTTAATGTTCATTGAACAAAAGCATTAATTATAGTTGCAATTATTGGTAAGTCTAAAAGTTTTGAACAGGCAACTGCTCCAGATGTTGTTCTTGATCTGGGGCGGTCGGGGGGTGGGGGGAAACTTGATCTCTTGATAGTGCAAAATATGGAAATATGGTCATCACCATTTCATGAAGGACTTGCTTAATGGGTTATTTTTTTTTTTTTTACTCACTTGAGTAGCAGATATTCGCATGCCTAATTCTGTCAAAACAGACATCATTGTTGGCAGCCATTTGAAATGGTTTAACACTTTCACTGTCACAAACCCAACTTATAAGATACAGCTAAACTGCAGTCAAAACATTTTCTTCATGAGATTGAAATTGTACTGGAGCAATTGAAGAATAAAGCCAGTAGTGAACATCATCTGACAGTTCATCATGTCCTCTTTTATCGTTCTTGCAGACACATTTGAAGGCTTTGATACGAGAGTGCTTGAGGTAAGTATTACTACAAAGATAACATCCAACTTATATTCTGTCTGTCTATCTTTGTGTGTATTTCTGTGTCACTGTGTATATGATTTTTACAAAGATAACATCCAACTTATATTCTGTCTGTCTGTCTTTGTGTGTATTTCTGTGTCACTGTGTATATGATTTTTACAAAGATAACATCCAACTTATATTCTGTCTGTCTGTCTTTTTGTGTATTTCTGTGTCACTGTGTATATGATTTTTCTCTCTGTTTCTCAGCTACTGTCTTTGGCTTCTTCTGTCCGTCTGTCTCTCTCTGACAGATCTGTCTCTGTCTAAGTCTGTCTGTCTGTCTGTCTGTTTCTCTCCTGCGTGTGTCTCTACATTTCTCTGTCTGGTCTGTTCAGCAGGTTCCCCCCTCCCACTTTTCCCCAAGAACAGAATTTTGCACTGATGTGAATTATGTTTTTGTGTTGTTCTATGGTTTCCATCTTTACAAGCAGTTGCAATAATCGTCCACAGCCTGGAAAACACTGTATGCAAATAATGAATACCAAAGAAACCAAGCTGCATGTACTGAGGTAGATTTTGATTGGACCAGCATGTATGCACCCCCTTTTTTGTCCCTCCTGAAAATGGTATTGTTGCAGTGACATAGCAGCCGCTAGTATTGCTAGTCTCTCCATGACAACTCCCTCTCTCTCTCTCTCTGTCTCTGTCCCTCTTTCTCTCTCTGTCTCTCTCTCTCCTATGTGCATGTTATGGCAATGTCATGAAAGTGTCACAGAACTTGGCGTCCATATGCTGACACAGATAACTGGTGGGGCGGGGGGGGGGGGAGGGGGGGGGGAGATAATAGACAACAGATACCTTTTACTCCATTTTGTGTGTTTGTATTACTGAGCTGTTTTGTTTTTGTTTTTGTTTTTTCCCCAAGTGCCTGTCCTAGTGTCTGAGCTTTGGGGAGTCGGCACTCTAATTCCACTATATACACTGTGTTGAAGAAATTACAGACATTTTACATTTTTCACCGCTGTTAATTGTGTCATGGAAGGTTTTGTTTGCCTGTTGCCTTCTCAGCACTCAGTGACTCTCATGGACAGAAGTAGATGGCAAAATCTTTCATGCCAGCTCTGTTCAGTTAGTAACATGTTAAAATTGGTCGTAAATTAGTGTTTAAGTTGATTCCAATTTCAAGAGCTGGTAGGAGAAAAGGAGGTGAGTCTGATTTAAAAAAAAAAAAAAAGGAGTGTAATTGTTACACAACAAGTAATCAATTGATTGACTAACTGGCTTATTTGAATGGACAGTTTAGCAGAGATGAAGTGGTGGAGGGGATAGGGGTGGCAGGGGGGCAACAAAGTAAGGAAGAGGTTGGAGAGATGGACTTATTAGATGCAAGGTCTGTACGGAAAATTAACAACAAAAAAACGTTATCAGTATTACTAAGGTCATCAACTCTTCAAAAATTTATGATTATATGAATTAGAAGATTCCTGTTATCCTTTGATTTTAAGCTACCAGTCATCTGTTACTGACCAGATTTTCTGCTGTTTGTAATGTGTGATGTTTTTGCAAAAAAATTTATTATAAAAAATCAAGGGCGATGTATGTTCTGTGGTGTACTTTGGTGTAGACCAAGTCAGGAGAAATTAAAATAAATTCTTTATGTGCATGAAGTCTGTAATTTGTACCTTTTTGTGTGTTTGCAGTTCAAACTGGTGACAAATATGACAGGGAATTTAGGACGGAAGCAGCGCTTCAGTTCCTTTGTGGTCACAGGAAACAAGAATGGATTGGCTGGTAAGTAGTCGGCTTTCTCTCATTTTTTTGTGTGTGGAATTTAAATGGATTAGCATACTTCAGGCATTTTGGCGTTTTAATAGGTTATGATAGAACCTCTCAATTTCATCTTAGAAAAAATCAGTTGGAATCAGATCATAGTAGGGATCTTCACACAGGGAGGATAGCAGAACAGTACATCATCAGGAGACATGTGCATCGTAAATCAAACTGTTAAGACATGTTTGATAGACACAGTGTACATGATCAGCAATAAACTCATCAAGTTCGTGTTGTCACAACAGTACAAGGATATTTGTATCTGGCCTCATAAAGCGCAAAATCCCAGTATAGAAGTAGAAGCCCCGTTTGTCTTCATTTCATTCACTGGTGCTGAGTGAGAGAACGGCTAGCGAAAGGCAGATGAATGGGATCAAAACAAAAAGGGAAGGGGGAAGGTCGGTGTGATAAAACTATTAGGCTGTTTCATCAGTGCCTGTGTATGTCGTTCCCACTGTCTCCACTTTCCTGCCTGACGAAAATCGATTCTTTATCTGTAATGATATTTTGAATCTGGGCCTTTCCTGTCTGTAGTGATTTGGCAATAAAAGTGTAACTTTTCAGCATTCTTTGGGTTACTTTCTCTTTTCGTGGGTCATTGTCTTTCGTTTTGATGATGACTGTAACATTTTGCACAGCATTCGTCTTGGTGGAAGGTGTGAAAGTGACGCAAGGGAATGAACTTTGCCAGTCATATTTAAACTAGTTTTGTTGCATTTTTGTTTGTCTGTTGGCCACAGGGGGAGGCGGCAGTTGGCTAAACAATGTTGTTAGGATCAAGCAATCCAATTTTTTTTTTTTTTTGATTTGTCATATCCATCTTCATTTTTTTTCTCCCCATCTTTTGTGTCCCATTAGTGGCATTCAACCCACATAGCTCATTCTTGTCGTCGCCCCGCCTCCATCCACCCCACCATACAGAGCTACGCCTTGGTATGTTCCCTTGCAGCATGAGTATCATCAGTCCACCCACACAGCTCATTCTTGTCGCTCCGCCCCGCCTCCATCCACCCCTCCATACAGAGCTACACTCTGGTATGTCCCCTTGCAGAATGAGTATTGTCGGTCCACAGAGAGCAGTCAACTTGTGAGGCAACCCACCGGCAGAGACAGTGCAGTGCTGCTCTCACTTCGGATCTGTTCAGGTGCTTTTTTCTGATCCACCACCAACCATAACTACTTTGTCACTCAGCCGGTGTGTTAGCAAGCCTTTGGGCAGCGCTTCCAAATCTGTCCGTCAACAGTCCTCATAAACACATCAATGGTCCTCGTGAACACTGATGACTTCAGTATGAACTTACAGCAAGCGTTCACATGGAGTGAAAATCGAAAATGCAGACTCTACTACAGCAGGGCAATGCTTTTTTTTTTTTTTTTTTTTTTTTTTAATGGATTTCCATTCCTTGGCGAATTCGCAGATTTCAGTGAAATGTGAAAGTAGGAATCTACTAAAGTATTTCAGGGGAAAAGAAATAAGAGAGGAGATAAACTATGGCAGCGGAATCCATGGAGCCCTAGTTGTGATTTTGGTATTCTAGTATAAGAGGCACTGACCTCACAAGGTCTCCTGCACAATTCCTTGCAAAAGTGGGCAGTCTCCATTTTGTGAACCTGGTTGAAAGCAACATGAGGCAGAAGTGGAAGAGATAGACAAAAGCTACATGAACCATCAGTCCTGGTTGTGATTGCACACAAAAAAATGGATGACATACTGCTTGATGCGCAGAGTTGCACCAGATTGCCCCATTTTGAAAGCAAGTTTCAAGATAGTTACCTAAAATGGGAGGAAAATGTGCCTGCTGGATTCCCTTAGAATTTCAATGGTTTTTTTTTGCTTCCTCAGTTGGAACCCAGTGTGACAGTCCCTTTATGGTGATCAGTGACAGTGATGGTGTTGAAGATGATGCTATAGAGTTCCATTCTAAACTATATACATGACATGCCTGTGCACCTGACTTCCGTATTGTATCTCGCACACATGCGCGCGCGCGCACACACACACACACACACACACACACACACACACACACACATTTTTAATTAAATTTGCCAGATTCATCAGTATGTGAACATCAGGCCTAAATGCCAAAAAATGAAAAAAAAAAAAAAAAAAAAAAATCCTCAGTCTCCAGAGAGTAAAATAAACAAAACGTGTCATCACAATAGCACCATACATTACAAACTTTAACATATAACACATGCGTTTTCGCAATGAACGTTCATTTGAATAGTAATGTATATTGTCGAAAGAGAAATGAACTTCTTATTTTATATCGTGAAGTTGAAGCACTTGTAATAATGTAAATAAATGATTGGGCAAAAAAAAAAGATGCGTTGGTTGTAAATTAACTTACAAGTGAGCATTAATTTTTTTTGCTTTTTAAAAATCCAGTTCCTCTTTTTTTTCAGGTTATGCCCTCGCTAAAGCTCCAAATGGTAGTGCCTCATTAAGGAAGGTAATTCTTAATGTGTACATGTTCTTTTCTTTCATTGAGTGTGTGTTGTATGTATGTATTGTGTGTGTGTTGTGTCTGAGTGTGTTTATGCGAGTGTATGATGTGTGTGTGCGTGTGTGTATGGAAAGACAGAAAAAGATATCAGTTAAGATGAGGCAACAGAACAACTTGAAATGATTATAATGTTAATGGTAATGCCAGTACTAGGAAAGGAGGCGGGTTGGGGAAGAGGGAGGGGGTTAGGAAAGGCATAACCGATAACAAAAAAAAAAAATCAGTGTTTGGATTAATGACAAAGCGCTATCACATGTTTGAAACAAATTTTTATTACATCATCTAAGGAAACCTCAAAGATGGTAGAAAAAAAAAATCTCATCAACATGATTCCAGCAAGCATTGATTGATTGAAAAGCTGTATTCCTCCATGAGAGACACAGGAATTTTTATACTGTATGCATTGTTATCTTTTGCCCTACTCTTTGCTAGTCTGTAGACTTTCATTAAACTGGTGTGTGCATGTGTGTGTGTGTGTGTGTGTGTGTGTGTGTGTGTGTGTGTGAACTTGACCAGACGATCGTAGGACAGGTGTATTTAAGTGTGAATATTAATCAGATGGAATAAAGCAGAGATAAGTGTGGTTAAACCAACCATTGTATTTTTCATCCTAGCTTGGTATGTGTACCATGAAATGCAAAGTTTGTCCCGTGACCACTTCAATTCTCGAAGAAGAAAGAAATAATTACTTCTAATGTATTGAATTAACGATTCCTCCTGCACATTAGAATATGTTGGAAGGTTTCTAAGATTGGAAGAGGCTTTCTATTAAAAAAAAAAAAGAAGAAAAATAAATGAAATGGTATTTAAAATTTATTTTGTGCAGGATTCTTGTATGCTTTCGTTTTGTTTGTCTAGGCAAAGAACATGGCTGCTCAGAGACTGCGGTATATTCAGAGGTACCAGGATCACACAGGTGTGTTACTTTTTTTTTTTTTTGTATTCATTTTGGTGTTAAATGTTGCTTTTGTTACTGTTTAGCTGTTTTTTTTTTTTTAGTCAAATATGTAATGAATTTATCTTAATCAGCCTTCATCTTAACCCAACTTATTTCTGTCCATTTTCATTCAAAAGGGCAAGTGAATGCCATGAAATGTTATTTTGAATATGACAGTCGTGGTCAGGGATGCCATTCATGGCTATAGAAGCATTTCATTGACGAGATTCAAGACATTTTGTTCTTAGCTTCTAGCACACACAAAAAATGCTGTACCAAGATCAGATTTGTTACCAGCCACCGTGGCAAAGTGGTTAGTGTCGCGGACTCCTGGCTGGGAGGTCGTGGGTTTGAATCCCATCAGAGTCATGTGGGTTTTTTTCCTGCCCCGACCAGCTCCTATCCAGAGTTGACTTTGCTGCGGACTCAGTTGGGAAGACTGGGACCACACAGTCGAGTTTCATCCACTTAAGGGATGCATTTCTGAGTGTTGCTCAAATTTCCTAACACTGCAGGTGCCTGTATCTCTTGGGCCTGGTTGATGCTGGGATATGAAAGGAAGCGTAGATACAGCCCTGTCATGTAGTCTCAGACTGAAATGGAAATCTGTAGCATCATCTTAATCATCCTCATTCTCATCGATCAGCATTAAAAAAAAAAAAAATGTCCCAAGTTCTGTGGCCCTTCATGCCCTGCTCTCATGGTGACCTCAGTTTCGATGTCCTCTCCACGTCTGTGGCCTTGGTTTGGTTCCGTCAGGGTCACTGGTATAGGCGAGTCCATGGGGGCTGTCGTTGGATGGACCTGGTGGCGCGCTCCAGAGGGAGAGCTCACTCATGCCAGCTCCGCGACTAAGCAATTATTGTAGTCAGTAGGGGGCTTAGTAGGTGGTGTCGTGCGTATGTTATGTTATCAGAACAGGCGCCACTGAACACCACTGAAGTGACTTGGCAGCAGTGCAGTATCACCTCCGGTGGGTTTGCCTCTTGACGACTTGACATTGACTGCTCCCTGTGGATTGCTGTGCCGGGGCTGCAGCAGGGTTGGCCGGGCTGTGGCTGTGGACAGGGTGTCAGAATGAGCGGTGTGGGTCCACTGCCTCTGAGGTGGCGCGCAGAGATTGGGACAGCAAGAAAAAAGAAGAAAAAAAAAAGAAAAAATATTAGATTTGTTTGGAGTTAATTTTGTATCCTCACTAGTGATTGGCAAGAACTAAGATTTCAGTCAGGGGAACTCTGTGAATTTTCTGCTCAGTTGGGAACTGGGACCACACAGTCGAGTTCTTCACTTAATGGGATGCTTTCTGAGTGTTGCTCACAATTTCCTGACCACACTGCAGGGTGCCTGTATCTCTCGGTAGCCTGGTTGATGCCGGGATATGAAAGGAAGCGTAGAGTGCAGCCCTGTCATGTAGTCTCAGACTGAAATGGAAATCTGTAGCATCATCTTAATCATCATCATTCTCATCGATCAGCATTAAAACAAGTCTCAAATTCTGTGGCCCTTCATGCCCTGCTCTCATGGTGACCTCAGTTTCGATGTCCTCTCCACGTCTGTGGCCTTGGTTTGGTTCCGTCAGGGTCACTGGTATAGGCGAGTCCATGGGGGCTGTCGTTGGGACGGACGTAGTGGCACCCTCTGGAGGGAGAGCTCACTCATGCCGGCTCCGCGACTAGCAATTATTGTCATCAGTAGGGGGCTTAGTAGGTGGTGCCTGCGTATGTTAGATCAGAACAGGCGCCACTGAACACCACTGAAGTGACTCGGCAGCAGTGCAGTATCTCCTCCGGTGAGTTGCCTCTTGAGGACTTGACATTGACTGCTCCCTGTGGATTGCTGTGGCGGGGCTGGCCGGGCTGTGGCTGTGGACAGGGTGTTGGAATGAGCGGTGTGGGTGCACTGCCTCTGAGGTAGCGCAGAGATTGGGACAGCAAAAAAAAAAAAAAAAAAAGAAAAAGAAAAAAGATCAGATTTGTTTGGAGTTAATTTTGTATCCTCACTAGTGATTGGCAAGAACTAAGATTTCAGTCAGGGGAACTCTGTGAATTTTCTGTTGATAATGCTGTTTGAACCTTGGACTGTATGCGTTTGTGTGCGTTTGTTTCAGTGTACCACAACTTCCACAGTAAGGAGAAGCAGACTTCTGTGTTTGTCTACAAGGCCGCCAAAGGTAAATTCCTATTCATGGTTCATGGGCTTTTGTTTTTGTTTTTTTTTTTGTTCCCAATTCTAATTTCCTGTGGACGCTCAGATGTCAGAAATCAACCTGTTTTTGTGGTATTTTGATTTGTGTTGATTTTTTATTCAACTTGCTTGTGGCACTAATGTGGTTTTTTGTGGTCAGCTAGGCAATAAATAACATGTTGTGACTTGAAGTTCAGCTTGGAAGATTGTCTTGTAAAGTGATTGTGATTTCATAGTTTTTATATCTAGATGTCATAATAATAGCAGTTATCGCTGATGTTAAGGTGAGGAATTTGGTATGTATTTAGAACCTGACGTGAAAAAGTTAGGTTACAGTAAAAACAAGTGAACCGCAAGCGCTTTCTGGCTTGCAGCATGCAACAGCACAGCTTTCACTGTGGGGTTACCTGGGGTCTCTTTCTGTTCAAATGCATTCCAGATCTCTGGAAATTCTGTGTTATGATTTCTTTTCTGTCACAGTCTTTGACGTGTCTCTTTTTTTCCTCACTCTGTATTCACTCTCATCTGCTAGTTTTCTGTGACCTGTTCACCTGTCTTTATTCTAGAAAAGTCTGTGTGTTTTATCCCCTTCAAGAAATTGTATGCTTGTGATTTCTTATATTCTATTACTTTCTTTTATTTGGCTCTCATCCCTCCCCCCCCCCCCCCCCCCCCCCCCCCCCCTTTTTTTTTTTTTTTTTTTTTTTTTTCCTGTTGTCCTGTGTGCTTTGCATTTGTAACCTATTCACCTGTCTTGTTGGAGTAAGTTTCATGCTTTTTTTTTCCTGCTATAAAAGTTTATAGGGTGCTAGTTTTTATATTGTAATCTGGCAACCAGATGGTACAAATTTAGTTTATGGTGGTTGTATTTATCATGACAGGAGTGATTTCCCTTTGTTACTCTCGTGAAGGTGCTCAAAAGGGCTCTGTGGGGTTGGTTGGGCTGTAATGAAACTGAAATGGAGAACGGTGTCATGTGATAGTGATGAATATGAAAAGTGTCTCATTTGAATAAGCTGGGATTGCACACAGTGTAAAATAAAACAGAGAGAAGGAAGGCAGAAGAATACGGCAGTGATCAGAATTGTACTAGTGTTATGCTGTATTCTTTGCTTACTGGACTTTTTTCTTTTAGAGTGCACATGCACGCATGTACCCCATTCACACCCCTACACTACCCCCACTCTACACACACAGAGTAAGAGAGCTAGACCTGATGAACTGGTGAAATATTGACCCACTGGCATAAAATCTTTGGTGATGCAAAGTAATGTTAATTATAAGAAATTAGAAAGGATACGTCTTTTCTGTCAGACTGTCAAACACTTACACACATGCACAGATATATGCATGCATGCTCACAAACACACACACACACACACACACACACACACACTAGAGTGGGTGTAATTGATAGAACACAAAGCCAGTTTTACAAAATCATCAGTGATGGAAGTTGATGTCATGTAAAGAAATTAGAAAGCCTGTCATATGATTGAGATTTTTTGTGTTCAGTGCCAAAATGAAAAAAAAGGACTGTGTTTAAAATAAATTGTGAATCTTCTTCCATTTGCATCTGTGTGCATGTATCCATCAGGGAAAGGGCTGACCTGTCACCCGTGCTATCAAAACCATTTGTGAGGTGATAGGCATTGAGGACATGTCGGCCAAAGTGGAAGGATCTACCTCCAACGTCCAGAACATCACAAAGGCTTTCTTTGCAGGACTCGAGAGACAGGTGTGTACATGCACCTACACGCACACACGCGCGCGCGCACACACACACACACACACACACACACACACACACACACACACACACACACACACACATACACATACATACATACATACACACACAGAGATAGTTCTGAGCTTAGACATTGTTCTATGCCAACTAACAATAAAGATGATATTGATGAAGTTGTTCATTCGCTCAAGCCATCAGTTGCCACTGGAGCAAAGGCCATCAAAAACAATCTGCCAGTGCGCTCCGTCCTGGGCTGGCTGCCTTTTCCAATTCTCTCCAGGTGTATCCCGCTCTCTCTTCCTCTCAGCATTGATGAAGTTGAGTGAATGATAATTCTGTTGTACTCATGTTCTCTGGGAAAGACAGTCTGGTGATGAATCGGCTTCTTTTCTGTCATTCATATTCAGAATCAGTCATAAAGAATTGAATCAGTGACATATCAACTGAAGGCAAAAATATTGTTTTATTAGGTGTGGACCATGGTCACACTGGCATGCAGACACAATCAGAAGGAAAGAAAAAGAGTCCTTGTATCTTCTTTTTTTTTTTTTTTTCGCCCATTTAACTTCTAACTTTCTGACTACTACTAGTTTTTTCTTAAAGTTTGATATGTACCAGACCACCAAATTAATTTTCTAGAACAGACAAACTTGCAAAACTAGGGCACTGATTTGAAAAAAACAAGCAAAAAGGAATGCAAATCAAAATGACACAAAGTTTTGTATAAAATGTAGTATTGTATGAAATCTGATGTGCACACATCTGTTTGAATGTTACTGATTTGTGAACACTGAGGTCACTTACCTGCACTTTGAAGAGCGTAAAAGGATCTGTACATCACCAGTTCATCCTCAAGATGTTCATATATATAAGTCATTGCCAGTTACTAAAAGTTTGAGTAGATTTTAACAGACACATATAATCTTTAATGATTTCTTCAGTCATCGTTAAACTAGTGACGACTTGTCTACTAAATCATCCAGTCACGTTAAATAGCCTAACCCTGTGTCACATTCACTCATTTTTGCTGTGGCATTCAATACAAGAAGTAAAAATGTGTTTTTTGAAATGTTGTTTCTTTGAATTGAAAGCCCATTGCAAATGGCTCCTGCAGGCGCTGAGGCAGACAGATCAGAAAACCTTGTCTTAATGTTCAAACTTTCCCAAATAATCTGAATGAAAACAAGGCCCGTAGAGTTACCATGAACAGATAGAAGCAAAAGGATATTGGATGTGAGTGGATGGTTTGTCAAAAGTTTAATGAATCTGACGTTGTTTTGTCATGTTCAGTTTAATTCTCCATGCTATATCATGACTAACGATGGCTGATAAGCTTCAGCAAAAAGCTATGCCTCATAAACTAAAAGACTGTTAGGCTTAGCTCAACCAAGAATGCTGTCGGCTAACATCACAGTGACAGTCGGTGTGGGTTGTAAGCTCAACCAAGAAAGCTGTCGGCTAACATCACAGTGACAGTCGTGTGCAGGCTGTTAGCTCAACCAAGAATGCTGTCGGCTAACATCACAGTGACAGTGTGCGTGTGCAGGCGTAAGCTCAATCAAGAAAGCTGTCGGCTAACATCACAGTGACAGTCGTGTGCAGGCTGTAAGCTCAACCAAGAAAGCTGTCGGCTAACATCACAGTGACAGTCGTGTGCAGGCTGTTAGCTCAACCAAGAAAGCTGTCGGCTAACATCACAGTGACAGTCGTGTGCAGGCTGTTAGCTCAACCAAGAAAGCTGTCGGCTAACATCACAGTGACAGTCGTGTGCAGGCTGTTAGCTCAACCAAGAAAGCTGTCGGCTAACATCACAGTGACAGTCGTGTGCAGGCTGTTAGCTCAACCAAGAATGCTGTCCGCTAACATCACAGTGACAGTCGTGTGCACATCATGATGCATTCCCCTTTTCTTCAGAAGCCATCTTTTATGTCGGTCGTGTTTGTGAGGTGTTTTACTTCTTTGTCATTGTTTGTATTTGCTTGTGTTTGTCCTTTTCAGTTTTCAGGCTACCTTGAAGTATTTTTGTTCCACTGTTCAGTTCTGCTAACTGCTTTGAAATCAGACAATGGTGTCCATGCTACAAGCTGTTAACCCTCTCTTGATGACTCAGCTCATAGAAGTTGGTAAAGCAATTGCTTGCTAGGGATGAACTGACAGCAAACTGGTGAGACATCTGTATGCCATGGACACAGCAGTACATGGGTCAGATGAAAATATGAACAATTCCTCCATTGTCCAGCCCATGGTCAAAGGGAAAGAACCACATTCAATACTTAGAATAAGGTCCTTGCTAATGGAAAAGGTTAGTTTTCTTGTTGTAAAAATGGCGTTTTTTTTTTTTTTTTTTTTACCTGAACAGGCTCAGAACAAAGATGTTCTTCCTGTGAGTGGGAATTCTCAACATGGCTTGTCTGCTGTTTCCTGGCTCAGCTGTTTCTCGGCCAGACACAATTACCATTGCACAAAATGTTAAAAAGATTACAGCAGAGTGGGCTGGATAACAGATGTGTGTTAGAGAGGTGCAAGTGCACACAAAAGATTCTGAGACCTGTGTGTTTGATGCTTATCTATTGATACTTCAAATGAAGAAGGAGAAAATAATTTTGATATCTACGGATAGCATGTGCTGTGAACTGATGCAAACAAAACATTACTTCGTTTGTGAAATATTCCTGAGTGATTATTGTTGTTTGTTTGCTTGGATTATATACTCTGCATATTTTTTTTCACATCTGTTCAAAGTCAGACTGACTTTTTCTTGTTCGTTTTCCCTTGATTAGGTGGTTGTCATAATAACCAAACAAACATAAACAAATCTGTTTTTTCTTAGATTTTGGTTATGTTGTTTTTCCATCCCAGCAATGTTACACAATAGCATAAATGTCTTTAAAAGTAAACTGATAGCAAAGTTCTTGTTTTTTTTACATTTGTAGCTGTATAGTGAAATTTAAACGTGCCAGAATCACATGTTTGCAATGCTTGTAAAGAATGAATATGGCACATGGCAGGAGAGAAGTGGCATTCCTATGAGGAGCCCCCAAAAGAGAATTGAAGAAGAAGCTCTCTCAGCAAACATGTGAAAAGAAAACGTTTTTATCCCCAGGAAGTTTTTCAGTAAATTTTGCTTACAAATAATTTCCAACAGAACCAGTGAGGTATGTATCTTAACCAACATTAAAATCATCAGAACATGATGTAGGATTGAAAACCACCCAGATCCCAGTGCAAAATGATCCGAAGTATTGTGTAACTCAATTCAAGTGGGAGGATTACAACTGACTGTTTCTGCTGTCCAGGAGACCCACCAAGAGTTAGCTGACCGTGTCAAGCTGAACGTAGTGGAGTTCCGCCATGAAATGGACAATGTGCCACTTGTGGTGGCCAGGCCCAGTGAGGGGCAGACACGACCGGAAGGCATCAGTGAGGAAGGTTTCAACTTTGAAAACCTGTACTACGGTGGGAAGGTTGTCCTGCATCGGCCCCCGAAAGACCCCTTCTACTTCAAAACGAATAGCTGGTTCATCAAGAAGCGTTTCCTGACCAAGATGAGGAATCAGAGGCAGGCACAACTGGAGAGGAAGGCCCTTGGGCTCGAACCCAGCCCCGAAGAGAAACGGCTGCGTGCTAGACCACTGAGGTGATCGGATGTGCGTGGACTGAATCGCCTACTGTGGACTATGACTTGATTGCGTGTGGAATTAGTGGTGATGGCATGAAATTTTTGGTTGAAGACATGCATCTTGGTGTATGAATTTCGATCATAATAAACTGTGAAATGATGGAATGTGAAATGGGCGAGTGTTGCCTTTAATGTCACTGTGTGTCCGAGTCGGTTTCGGTGTGTTCCATGTTATGCTGTTTGCACTTCTGTGGCTGCATTGTGAGAGTATCTTTTGTGCCTTGACTTGGTGTTGGTGGTGGTGGTGGTGGTGGCTTTGTGTGTGTGTGTGTGTGTTTTTGGGGATATAGATGTGAGGATGGGTGAGAATGAGTTTATGTTAGTTTATTATTGTGTTAGCCCAGCTGACAACAAAGGATCAATTCAGGGCTGTCAGCCCCCAGGGAAAAGACATAATGTCCAGCAAAAAAAAATGCAGCAATAACAACTGTTTGCATATTATCTGCATTTAAGTCACAAAGTGATGGCTTATGTATTGATAATCTTAAAGCTGATAAAACAAGGCCATGCTAAGAGTTGCAGCTGTTTCCAATCTATAGCCCAGATATTTAAAGGAGAGAAAAAGGAACAAGTACAAAATCAATGATACAGTGCCAAAAAAGTAAGTAAAAATGCCATACAGACTAATGGAGTGACTATGAGTGGGGAGGGGGAATGTTGGTGCATGTGTGTTTTAACATAGATATCTTCTGTTCACTTGTCTGTTTTCGTAAACACCAAGTATTGACCACACACACAATTTCAGTATTTTTATGTGTGTGTCTGCATTTCATATTATATAAAGAACAGATGGTTTATGAACATTTGATGCTTTGTGCATGTTTTCAGTGTATGTGTGTCTTCAGTCACATCTTCATCAGTGCTGAAATCCTCATTTAATCATAAAAAACACAGTGCTGAATTTTCTTTTCTCTAGATCTTGTCCATCACTCCCTGCTTTAATTTTATGAATTGCTTCAGAGTTAAGTACAAATGTTCCTCTGGAATATGATGCATGCATTATCCATTAAAAGATGGGAAAGAAAGAACTCGAGCACAATATTGTGAGTGTGACACAAAAGTAAGGGTGAAAACCCAAAACTACACATGTGCATGCATCATGTACACATGTACACACACACACACATGTAAACAGTGATTTCAGATACACATAAATGAAAATCATTTCAAAAATCACAATTCATGCAAACAATCATTTCAAAAGCACACAGATGAAAAAACAAATCATTTCAAACATACAGCATTACATCAGTTTTTGTTGGAAGTCTTATTTGTAAAATGCCGAGAAGAAACGTGGCACTTTCTGTCAAAGCTAGCAGTAGCACTGCTTGTTGGACCAAGGCAACTATTTGTGGATGGGATTCCATTCTCAGCTGAGGCTACGACTTTTTTGTCCCCTACATCTGGGTTTGTGAAGGCCAGTTGTATGGAGCAAATTTCATTACTTCTCTCCAGCTTAAACCTTTCTTCAGCGGCTTGCCTATGTTCTGTTTGCTGAGTGATTGTCTGCCTGCCTGCAATTCACTGTCATGCTGTGGTAGCTGAAACTGGGCTCTGTCCTACACAATACTCATGAATAAAATGCTCAGAAAATATGGAGAAAGTGGTGCAGTCTCCCACAACTACGCTTCAATGACATGATGATGTAATCGGAAAGCCACCTAATCAACTATCAAGTATTGTTTTCCTGTTGTATAATGAAAGAGAGCAGAGAGTTAAAGTTACGACCTATTCTAGGTTGACGACATTTGTGAGTAGCAGATCACTATGTTGTCAACTTTTGTCATCCAGGAATGAAATGTACTGAAGCCAGTCTGGACTATTTAAATGCAATCCCAAGGAGCTGATCATACTTCAACATTTATTTGGTGCGTTTTGCACTCTGTTTCAGGAAGGGGCTCTTTATACATCTAATAGAAGTGCTCTGTCGTGCTTTCATACTTATTGTGTCAGCCAGGATTTTGTTTTGATGTTTTTGTCAATTTTTTTCTGGAAAGGGCTCTTAAATCTAATAGAAATGTGATGTAGTGCAGTCGAAGTTATTATGTTGGCCAGGGGTTTTTTTTTTTGTGATTTTTTTGTTTTGTTTTCTTAAAATACAGTTTAGTGTTCTCCTTTATCAAACTGCCTTGCCCTACAAGAATCATGTTTCCAGTGGAGATTATCTTCAGGTGAAAAGTTCTCGGGTTTAAATGAAATCATGTTTCTAAAAAGGGAAAGTTGAGAGCAAAGAAGTATTCCAAACACGAGTTTTTAGAAAAAGATTAATCTCGGGTGATTCAGGGGGGCCTGGCTGGCGTAGAGGGCAAGGCGTCAGATTCTTGTTCCAAAGGTCATAGGTTCGACTCAGTCCTAAGACAGACAAGTTGATAAAGATTATCTCTTCATCCTAAGACAGACAAGTTGATAAAGATTATCTCTTTCATCCAAAGATGGACAAGTTGATAAAGATTATCTCTTCATCCTAAGACAGACAAGTTGATAAAGATTATCTCTTCATCCTAAGACAGACAAGTTGATAAAGATTATCTCTTCATCCTAAGACAGACAAGTTGATAAAGATTATCTCTTCAGAATGAATATCTGTGCAGCCTCCAGTCCTCTCCTAATCCTTGGGGGGAAATTTGAAATCCAAGTCCTGTTCCTGAACGCATGAGTTAAAAAAAAATATATACTGCACACACATTTAAATCCGATCCGATTCCACCTCTTGGGAAGAGTAGGTCAGCATGTGCTGGTGAGATGGGCGACATGAAAGTAAAGCACATGCACTTGTGTAGACGTCATCCCTGAAGACAGAATGTAGCTACCATAAAATAATGGTGGGTATTAAAACATTGCATTAACAAAGATCACCAATGGTGGGCTTCCGCGCGTTTTAGCTGAGGAGGGATGAAAGAAGGAGAAAAAAAGGTGAAAAAAAGAGTCCAACAGCAATTTCTGGATAAACAACTCTGAAGTCATCACTGCTGGAAAAATCGAACTTGTTGCTTGTGGTTCACCTGAACATTGGGGATCATCTGATAAGTCATAAGCACAATTTGAGGATTACTGACTAAAAGAGTGTTTCTCATAACAAAATAAAGAAGGTAGAGATGTCTTACTGGTGAGAAACCTTTGACCTTCCAGTTGATTTCAAAGTATATTTTGTGCCTGTTTCAGTGGGTTTCCATACAGAGTTACACCAGGGACAGATTTTTAAATGCTGCTTGCCTTCCACATGTTGGGTGGGATCAGGTAAACTTCACTGAAATCCACCAAAAGTGCCTCAGCACCCGTGCAGTGATTCTCAAAGGGCGGCCAGCTGAAGATGCTAATGTCTACTCCTTTTTGGCCTCAACTGGAAGAACCTAGCGTAGCTGTGTATTGTGGTACTGGAATTAGTTTATAGAAAGGTCACTGAGAGTGCATGGAATGCGAGACGGCAAAATAAAACTGAGAGAAAAACAACAACAGAGCCATTGCACAAGATTACAAAAATAAGAACTTAAATAAATAAAAAAGATCCTGGTCCCTTTCATCGCTGGGAAAGCTCTTGAGCCATCTGTTATTGTTTCTGCCCCGATCTAACAGCGCAGGTCCACATCAAAAGACAGAATCACTATACGATAGCATTAACATCGCTTTCGCCGTTCTTCAGTGTGATTAGCTAACTACCACGTCGCGCCACGGTAGCTAGCTATAATTACGCTGAAGAACGAACGGCCCTCCGGTGCCCATTACAGTGACTACTTGAATTAAATTAATTTGACAAAATAAATCAGACCAGGAAAAAAAAAAAACATCAAGGATCGCAAAATAGAAACAGGTAAAAAAAAAAAAATTTTTTAAAAAGAGGAAGACCCCCCCCCCCCCCCCCCCCCCCCACTTCCTAAAATAGGAAAAGAAAAAGAATGACTGAAAGTACAGGGAAAAGGCAGCAAAATGTTTACACTCGTTTGCGCTCTCTCGAGAGGCCGAAAAATTCCAAGTTTAGAATCTCCAGCAGAGTACAGTATCTTCAGCGTAATTCAAAAATCATTTTAGGGATAATTCTTGACCCACAACAACTCTAATGCCACATTTGTCATAAACATTATGATTGTCCGTCGTTTTAAACGAGCTAGGTAGATGCAGGTTTTGTCGCCATTGAGAATGGAGTAAGTATGTCGCTTTTAATGCGGGCAACTGTGAACTGCGAGTGCAGCCGCAAGCAATGGATATTGCGGTCACAGCTTGAATTTAAAGACCCTTTATTGGATGACATTATCCTATTGCCACTTATCAAAGAGGGAGAGAATGCCATCTGCATGTAGTTAATTTCATATATATATATATATATATATATATAAACGCAGGCAGAACGATCACGATCATTTTGATTTTAATGTATATTTACTGACCTTGATTTTAATTTATACAGACTTACTTGGCAATGCCTTCATGGAATACTGACTTGTTTGTGTCCTACTGAGAATAAATTTAGCATGTTTTGTTGGAAGTATCTCAGCCGAGGACAACATTGGTAATGTCTAGTTTGTCGAACTTAAAAACAAAAAAAGATAGGAAGCAAAAAGAAGAAAAAAAAAAAAGGAACCTCTGGATATTCGGGGTAGTCCATGATCATGTTTGTCAAACTTTTTTTTTTTTTTTTTTTTTTTTTAAATAGGAGGGAAAGTAAAACCCTCTTTATACTCGAGTAATCCATGATCATGTTGTGGTGTGGTCCACTCAGCTTCCATTGTTCTTAGTAATTCATCCAAACGCCAGTTCGGTCGATTTGTAGTATTTTTTACATCAGTTGAGGTCTTATTTGCTTCTTATTTGATTGAAATAGTTGGCACTTGCCTGAGTGATGCATGGACGGAACGTATGTTGTTGCGCGGAGGCTAGCATCCTGTATTTAATATTTCCCTGACCTCCACATTCATAAAGGATACTAGAATCTGATCCATCCTCAGACAGACATTTGGTCCACACACTCCATTTATGGGAAATCTTTAAGGCTCAATTGGTGATGCAATGAAAATTAAAGGATGTTAGCCACACGGGCTACTTATTTTTTGAGTATGATATATGATGTGTGTGTGTGTGTGCGCGCGCGCGCGCGCGCGTGCTTGCGTACGTGCGTGCTGTGTGTGTGTGTATGTGTGTGTGTGTGTGTGTGTGTGTGTGTGTGCTTTTTCAGTGGATGAAACGGCCCAAATGATGAATTGCCCGAACAGCCAGACAAGGGAAAACGGGTAAAGTCAAGCAGAAAACAACATAAGCTATTTCTTTCAGCTCACGTCCATCTTTAATATAATTGTCACATTAAACAGATGTAGGGGTTTCCATATCATAGCAGTGTGTGTGTGTGTGTGTGTGTGTGTGTGTGTGAAAGAGCGAGAGAGAGATCATTCGGGAAGAGAAAAAGAGCTACTACTAGCTGCATACAGATCCAAATGCTTGTTCAGCCGTGCAGCGGACACAGAAAAGAAATTTGTAAAATCATGCAAACGTGTTGGTCTATAAACAAAACAAAACAAAAAGAGGAGGAGGGGGGGGGGGAGAATGGAGGGGTTTTGGGTGGGATATGAAGGAGGTGTGTTTTTAGGGACACTGGTCCTTAAAAGTGTCCGGCCAATAGGACGTCAATCATACCCCAGTCGCAGGAGATGCGTTATCAGCTGAGGAACAAAAACGAGGGCATGATGGCACAGCTGGACTAAGATCAGAAAAATCTGAAGGACGCTGACCACCATTAGAGACTTGATACTGTGCAGAGACAGCCTTAGAAACTTGATACTGATCAAATGCAACCTATATATATATATATATATATATATATATTTTTTTTTAAAAGGAAGCCAGTGAAGAGTAAAAAGCAGACGAAAGTGCAACACAAGTGGATTTAGAAAATCTGAAAATTAGTCTTTGTTATTTGTAGCCTACTGTTTTGTAACTAATGAATGGGATGTTTTAGAAACCAGCAAGAAGAGAGAATCAGTAACAAGTCTCGATGGGACAAAAGCAGGGGTTAGGGAACTGGTTATATCCTCTTAAAGAAGATGATGCACAGATCTAATCCGACGGAGTTCTGAGTAAAACACGCCACATATGGGAAGAGATGTGCAATGGGAGAGAAAGTATCTCATCCAGTCCAGTGTCACACTACTAAGATTAGGAACAATGAGACTGACGAATGAGACAGTTGTCTCAGTGGACATACTGGAACATGCTTAGAGTTAAACTTTTCGTTGCTATGAACATTATTATTTCTGTCGTGCTATTATTCAACTGAAAGTTATCGTACGTAATCCACGCTTTATTATCATCAGAAACACATGACTGTGTGCGCCTGCTCTAACTGATAATGCAAGGTTCACACTAGTCCTAGTCTTGGCAGGACGCAAATGTAGGTCGGAGTCCTGTTGGTTTTAACAAGTCGGATAAACATGTCTGCTGGGGTCCCGTAAACCCCTTTCAGTCTTCATTAGTTCTGTAGCTGGTCTGCACCAGTCGAGCCCAACTTAGAGGCCTTTGGACGGTTAAAGTTTTTTTCATGACCACTCCGACTATTTTTTTTTTTTTTTTATCACAGTCTCAATGAGTCATGTTATTCCTATCTACACCTATGTAGTCCTATCTATTCCTATCTATTATTAACTAATCGGTTTGAAAAAGTTTGCACTTGTCTGCACTAGTTTCATAGAGAAGGAGGCCGGATGTTGTTTTGGAATACCCAACCAGTGCAGACAAACTGTGACCAAGGGCGCCAAGCGGCAGACGAGTGCGGACCAATCAGGACCCGTCATGACTTTGAATCGAATTGTGGCGGGAAAAAAGCCGACCCGATAAAACAAGTTAGGACTGGTTCTGACCGATTCAAACTGTGCGCGCGTTATCGAGACTTCCTGCAAGGGGTATAAAAACAGGTGGGGACAGATTGCGTTTATTATCGTTCTTCTATATATCGACAGGGAGCGGGGAGTCCCAACAGCAAGCGGCGTCAGTCGACACTGGTTTTAGGAGATAGGAGACATTTCCTGTGCAGGACTACATGGAAACCGATCTAGACCATCATTTTTCTTCTGAGTCGAGCGAGATAAACCTGAGTCGGGCCACGATATGGCATGGTGTGAACCATGCATAAGCGATAGCTGGGACGATTTGCCAGACTTCCATCAGAGAAACTATGATGAAACAGGAAGTGCTGGGAAACGATGCCAGACATACGTTGAGTGTTAAAACACAAAGAGAATACGGCATAGAACAAATCCTTGTGGATTTTAAACTGCTAGTCTGCAGGAGAAGAAATAACTGTGGTGGAAACAACTGGAAAGCGATCATAGATAAACGAATGAATAAAAGACCAGTCGTTTTGGTTGGCCAGCTTTAGTTACAGAATGCTGATGCGCAATATTTCGTCGTCTGCAAGGAATTTGAATTTCATAGCTTTTGAACCTTAACCGCCTTCTTTAGCCCCCCTCCATTCTTCTCACATCTCTGAACTTAGATTGAAAAAAGGAGAGATTTGTAGGTCCCTTTCTATTTGTGTGAACTCAATGAAAAACGTTGCGTTTGTCTATTTGTGTTCTTCTAAAAGCCAGGGTAGATGAATTCACATGCTTACACAAAAACCGAGGGACTAAACACGACTCCAACATTTTTGTGAATCAAAGTGACCGGAAAATCAGTGATAGTTAATGCGTGGTCGAGAGTTGTATTAATAGCTAATTTCACTGTATTCATGGCGAAGCCAGGAACAAAGGAAATTGAACGGGATTTGTCATGTAGTCTTATTTTAACTTCCTCATTTTAAGCCAAGAGTAAGTGGACAATTGTGTGTGTGTGTGTTGGGGGGAAAATTGTGTATACGTGATCTATAACAGCCATACAGGAGCTGCTTGTTATTAATTGTGTCCTATAAAACATGAACTAAGCAGCTATTCTTTTTTTCAAAATTCTTGGCATTCTCTCAACATATTCTTTTCCTTTTGCAGACAGAGTTCCGGTCATTGATGTCCAAACCTGAGACATTGTGATGGTTGGATAAGGTCTAAAAACTGAAATTAAAACAGAAGGTCTCAAGGTGACGACGAAGAGCTGTTTCCGGAGCAGGTGATCCCAAACTTGCCACCGGCTTAAACTGGTACTGTTGACGCATTGAATGTATTACCACCTACAGAACAGCCAGTAAATATATGTTTCTTGCAATTAGCTTTGACATTTGCGATAGACTGATTAACTCGGGCTGCAATCAAGCGAATGTCCATCTGTAATGAACACACAGATTTTGCTTGGTGGTCGAGAGTCAATGAAGAGACAGGAAAAAAGCAGTTGGAAGAAAACTGGAGGATGGAGGCCCCAAACAAAAACAGAAATTGGGACTCGTACCAAAAATAAATAAATAAATAAAAAAAACTAGGGCTGGAACTTGTGTGCTTAAAAAAAAGAAAGTTGAAATTATCCAGCTATTTTGACACGAACTGATGTATTCAAACTGTTTTCTTCAACACGAGTTGATATGTTTAAACAATTTTCTTCCTTTCCCCAACACACATGGCAGCATATTTGTCCCAGGCTGAAACTGCGCCAGGGTGGTGATCACCTGTTAAGCCGACTTCCATACCGCTTAAAATCCTTAAATGTTTCTGGCCAAGTGTTGATTGTCAAAGATTAGTCATGTCCTTTACTCGAAGTACCATTAAGTCTCATGAATTCTGATGCGATCGTGTAATAGAGTCTAGTTTTTGACCCTGGTAAACTCACAGGAAGAAACCACTGACCTTTCTTTTTATTTTTCTTTTCAACTTTCAAAGCCACAATGGTTGACGTCTGTCAACTGAGCTCGTATTTCACGATATCGCTTTAGATCGTCTAATGCGCTATACCCAAGAAATAGCCTACTTCCCCCCCGGCCATTCAGGGTTTCCATCGATCTTATCCCATGAAATCTTTTTGCTGTCGTACTTAACTTATCAAATACTAACAAGGTTTTACCCCCCCCCCCCCCCCCCCCCTCCCCCCCCCCTCCCCCCTGTTACCCGGCAAGTTGTTACCCATTGAAAGTATCCCTGTTTAATTTTCGAATAGGGAGTCTCTCTCTCTCTCTCTCTCTTTGTTATATCTCTCTCTCGCTTTCCGATGTCTCCCTGCCATTTTTATGCATCTGTTTTAAATGAGAACAGCCGTCACATATTTTGTTTTGCAAGCAGAAAATCATGGAATAGATACGCAAACATACATCAGTCCATTCAGTCATTTACATCTAGTGTTCTGTACATCGTAATCACCAAAACCTTAGTTCCTGGACATGTTTAATCGGTAATTCACTCGTTTATTTGCTTCTTTATTCTGACGCTGATTTCACATAAACTACATGTCTATTTGTTGTATGTTTATTTATTCATTGATATACCATAAAGTTATCATTTTATATGTCAGTTTAGTTATTTACATCTTCATTCATTTACTGATTTAGTTTTTTAAAATTCAATCATTCATTACTTTTCATGTACATTAATTAAATCAAAGCATTACTTTTTCATATAATCCGTCAAAGCTACATGCCCATTTATACAACAGCCTGCCTTTTCATTATTTAATTACCCATTTTCATCAACCGCAAGCTGTTTTTCACTTACATTTTTCTTTATTCATTTGCTTTCTTAAGTTGATTTTCCCTGCCGGGGAGAACTTCATGACAAGAAAGCATGTGTCTTTGTTTGTCTGCGTTGTCTGTTTGTTGTGTTGTTTGTCCGCTTGCTTGTTTGAACAAACCACACGGCGACAACTCTCACCTTGATGTCATCATACGATAACAGTCAATGCAGTTTCTATGGATAAGCCTCGTATGGTTTCAACTTTCAGAGTCACCGTCCACCCATAACCATGACCAACAACAACAACAACAACAAACAGCAACAATAAAAACACAGCAACAATAAAAACACATCTGAGACAAAAGCAAACGAGCAAACGAGACAAAATAAAACAAACAAAAAAAAAAAAGAAAGCAAATGAAAGGAGATACACAAGCGAACAAACAGTATTATTTCAAGCATTACGTGCTTTCGGTAGGCCAGAAGATTCTTAATTGAGTAGGTGTACAAGCTTTTAACACGATGTTGCACGTTATCTCTTCTCGTCATATCCATCGAATCCTCTGAAAACTTTTAATCTCAGTTGCGTATAGCAGCAATAATCATAACCATAGTCAGTGGTAATCATAACCATATACATTTAGTAATGGCAGGGAGCACGGACACTATGTACGAACTCATAAGATCATCGCGATTCATCCTTTCGTGTTGAAACTGAACACACCTCAATAGCTCGGCCACTCAGGCTACTGACTAACCTACACGACATTAATCTCAGCATGGTCTCCATACACAATCATAATCCAGATACCGACTGTGTATAGTTTATGGCACACACACACACATCTGTGAAGCATATGCACGTGTCCACACACACACATACACACACACGCGCGCGCACACACACACAGAAACCTTTGACGTTACCATAAACTTGACACACACACACACACGCACGCACGCACGCACTCACACACACACACACACACACACATACACGCACGCACACACACACACGCACAAACGCACGCACGCACGCACACACAGAGCCTTTGATGTTATCATAAACTTCACAGAGAGAGAGAGAGAGAGAGAGAGAGAGAGAGAGAGAGGAGAGAGAGAGAGAGAGAGACTTTGACATTACCATAAACTTGCAGCGGTTGATGCAAGCGGATACTCCACTGCAAATAGGCAAACATAACCATTGCCTTACCCATTTTTTTTTTTTTTTATAGGGTTTACTAACAAATGATGTGGACTTGTCATACTCATGATACAGGCTGCAGCTCAAGTGGAGCGGCGTTTGGCTACCAATGCCACTACTGCTTAGTTGATACATTGATTCTCGGCATAACTGACCACCATACGTATATATATTGATTCTTTGCAGATAGGTTTGAGCTGAGTTTCACAGACGCAAGAACTTGCAAGGTTTACCAGCTTGTCCTTCCGGGTGAGGGATCCATGTCAGAAGTGAGGGGAATGAAGAAACGGACAAAACGACTGTTTCAAATTTACAGTGTTTCTACTCTTTAAGCCCTTCTCGCCGTTTGATCGTTTTGTGTACCAATCAGATAACGCTACTATTTTCCGTGCATCAATCACGGGAGTTACAGCTGTCGGACATTTTCCCTCGCATACGAGAGAGCCCAGGACAGTCTCGAGAGAGTTCTCGCGCTTTCCTAGCTCCGCTTGCCGCTGTGGTATGCTTTGAAACGCCGACACACTCGCCAAGCAAACGAGAAATCTCGCCATCTAGCCTCTATGAAACATTTTCCTGGCCATATACAAAGTGAGACCCATGACGCAAGGCTGACCATCACGCGTTTGGGACAAAAATGAATGTCGAAGGAAAATACATTAATGAACTTACAAATCAAGGTACGATTGAGTAAAGCTCATTATAATACACAATAATCCTTCTCCAGACCTTATTAAACACTATTTAAAAAATGCACACAACGGAATGCTACCCAGATCACCGTTAGCATGAGTGTAAGGGAGCTTTACATTTGCGGCACTACAAGGCCATGTTTACGTTTCAGACCCCATTGCAAGTGTGTGTGTGTGTGTGTGTGCGCGCGCGCGCGCACGTGCGGGCGTGTGCGCGTGCGTGGGAGAGCGGCGTGGGGGTGGGGGGGAGAGGCAACATGAGTGTGTGTGTGTGTGTGTGCGCGCGCGCGCGCGTTCGCGCGCACGTGCACATGCAAGGTGGCCAATAGGGACTGGCTGACTAGAAGAGCCAGCAAAATACCAGTGGCGTCTACACCCACAGCTGGCGAGTTCCACGAACATGCCAAGCAAATGCTGGCTGGCTGATATCGTCGGTGATGATGATGTGGTGGTTCGACTCTGACTGATTTTTTGGGCTATTAGTCTAAATTGGAGAGTGTAGGCCTACATGCAGAGAAAGTTCGAGTCTCACCTAAGAGGGCTACTGAAGATTACCGTGTACTTATTCATAGGCTGATGCGTCCAGTCCTTTTGACGGGACGTTGGCATAAAGATCTCCCTAATCTACTGCTAAGCATTCATTGCCTTTATGTAGGCTATACTTTCGATATACTCACAGTTGGATAGTCACAATCAGTCACCCACACCAACTTTGTTGTTGTTGCTGTTGTTGTTCTTGTCGTCGTCGTCGTTCCCTGTTGAAACAGTCACATACTTGCATGTGCATTAACAGAGAAAAATTCACATGCACAACCACGGCAGCTCGCATGCTCTTGTACACGCGCTCGGGCGTACACACACACACACACACACATACGCGTGCGCACGCACGCACGCACGCACACACACACACACACAGAGGCTAAACACACACGCGCGCTCGCAATGACGCACGCACACAGTAACAAAAACGCAAGGCCCGTTTGATTTGGGTGTATCGTATACCAAACCGCACATATCAGCCTGCTCATTTTTTAGCCCCATTGAATCACTTGTATAAGCATTATTTTGTTCAATTCATCCTCTGCACGACTAGTTTTCCTGTAACTGTCTCTGTAGTGCTGTCTTCTCATCGACCCATCACGTATTTTGCCGGTTGGTCGGGAAAAAAAAAAATGGAGAGGGGGGGGAAAAAAAAAAAAAAAAAAAAAAAAAAAAGTTTGTTGCGTTCAGTTTCATTCAAACGTCTGGAACACATTTGCTAAATGTTTGTAAACGCCGCGGCTTACCAAAGCAACATGTACAGGAGAAGAATACGAGAAGAATGATGCAAGAGATCTATGCTTCGCCGGTATCATCCAAATTTGAATTGAGCAGCGGATCGTCAGCGGATCGTCAACTTATACTACAATTCAAACACGCTGCTGTTTCCGGTTTCTTTTTTCTTTTCTTTCCCCCCCTTTTTTTTTCGGTCTAAAGCTCAACGGCTACTGAAGTTGAACGCAACCGGATCAGCCGAAACCGAGATGAGGCTCTATCAGGGAATTTGTTTTTAAATTGACGGATACAACAAATTTGATGCTGACACATATTTGTGTGCAATTTTGTCATGAAACCTATGACTGAATTTGTTTGAAAAATAATTTGGTATTTCGTGGACCGAAACTAGAGTTTTCTTTAGATGACAGTGTAAATGAATATATCAAAAATACCCCTTGAAGAGCCTCTCAGAAATTGGTGCTCTCTTCGTCTCACAAGGACATTTCTTTCTTTTAGACTCAAACAAGACACAAAGGAAAAGAATTACGCATTAATAAACTGTGTTGGTGTTTGCAGTATTAAACAAAACAGAAGAAAGTCAAGAGATTTGCTATAAATGATAATATGGTCTACCAAAGGGTCCATCTTTTTGGAGTCCCCGACAGCTCAGCGAAATGCAATTCTAATTCTACGGTAATCTTCAGTTTAAAATTGGTGGCTTTGTCTTCCCAATGATCTGGGTCGTTTTCGAAAAACTCATGTTTTTGATTTATGGGTATCTTAAAAAATATATTGTAACCAATAAGTTTACGTGGTGACTTACATTCTACAGCACTGGAAACAGTCACAGTGGTGACCAAATACTGTCAACAAACTTGAAGTAATCAAAAAAAAAATAGCAACAGTAGATGCTTGTGCTTTCATTAACACGGAATAGAATAGATCATAAAAGCATGTAGAAAGACTTGTAATCCCTTCCGTTATTTGTTGTGAATCTACACAGAAATCAAGGATAAAGGATGTTAAGAGTTGCAAAATGAGTGCCAATCTAACGACGTATGAATCTGGAAAAAGTAACGTCGTCAAACTTTGGCTTTTTTTGACACTGAATGTCCTACAAATTGCACCTATTGGATATTGCGAAAATTGTGTATTGCATGTATACGTTATAATTGATTAGCTGAAACTGTTTTGATCAAGAAACTGTTAAGAATTATGTTGTAGAGCGTAAGTTTGAACTACGACAGTGAAATGGTTAACCATTTTCCGCTGCGGACACGCACGATCGACTGAAAAGGTTTGGACGATTATTGTGGACGAAAAGAAACAACCTGTGGAAAAAAGCAAGAGATGGTCATGGCTGATAAAAATGCTGACGATTTTCGAAATGGACGACGTTCTCGTGGTGCTAGTCCACATTCAGAAGAAAACAGCGACGAGTCCGACTCAGACCAAGGTAGGCGGATATAGATTGCCATACTTTTCCCTCGTGCAATAGCTTTTTTCCAAACAGCGCGCGTTTTTGTTCAATTTTCTACGTTGATACATGTGTAAAAATTGTAAAATATAATGTAATTATTTTTCAGACAATGGAATGAGAATAGGAGAGGAATTTCAAGCAGAGATACCGAATTGTAACCCAGGTAAGTTGTCTCCCCTGCCTTTGTCGTCCTTTGTTACCGGACTTTCTTGATTTGTGTAGCATGTTAGTTACTTTGTTAGTCACGCTGAACTTGTTCACACAGCTATCACCATTAATAAAAAAATATTTCTAGAAGACATGTCGAGAACACACACACACACACACACACATACACCACACACGGCGCACACACGCACTCAGGTACGCACGCACGCTCGCGCGCGCGCACACACACACACACACACACACACACACACACACCCCCACACACACACACACACACACACACTTACATAGTATCACAGGTGTAGGCATACCCCCCTTCCTCCCTCCACCCGCCCCCCCCCCCCCCCCACACACACACACACATACTTGCACACACACAGAGGGAAGTGAGTGCATGCATGTGTACACAAACATAAACACAGATAAACATACACATACATACAACACGTGCACGCACACACACACACACACACACACACACACACACACACACACACACACATACATATATTTATACATCCAATTTGTTACGTATGTCACTGCATGTGTGTGTGTGTGTGTGTGTGTGTGTGTGTGTGTGTGTTTCTGTTTCTGTGTCTGTGTGTATTTGTGTGTGTGTGTGAGCACGCATGCGTGCACGTGTGTGTGTGTGTGTGTGTGTGTGTGTGTCTGTGTGTGTTCACTCCCTCACACACACACACACACACACACACACACACACACACACACACACACACACACACACACACACACACACACACACACACACACACCATGGGCCTTGAAATACTTGCCTCACATATACACATGTAAATATGGATGTGTATGCGCACGCATGTGCGCACACATACACTAATACATGTCATCTGTTATGTGTGTGTGTGTGTGTGTGTGTGTGTGTGTGTGTGTGTGTGCATGTGTCTATGTGTGTGTGTGTTTGTCAGTGTGTCAGTGTGTGTGTGTGTTGTGTGTGTGTGTGTGTGTGTGTGTGTGTGTGTGTGTGTGTGTGTGTGTGTGTGTGTGTGTACTGACTTTCTTGCACACACACAGTCACAGACACACACACACACACACACACACACACACACACACACACATGCACACACCCCCATGAGCCTTGAAACACTTGCCACACGTATATACATGCATACACATGTGCATGTGTAAGTGCACACATGCACACATACGTGCACACAGACATGCACGCAAGCATGCATGCACATGCTTACCTGCAAACACACACACACACACACACACACACACACACACACACACAACACAACACACACACAACACAACACGTATACGTACACACGCACGCACGCATGCATGCATGCACACACACACACACACACACACACACACACACGCACACACACTCACACACACACTCAGGCATATGCTTACCACAGATGAGGGGAGTAAAAGGGGGAGGGGCGAACTTTGCTGGATATTATTGTATTCATTTACTCAAATCCTGAAGTTGAGACCTATGTCAAAGACCTCTGGCAAAGGGACTGGAACACATAGACCAAGACCGATCACATACTCTTTCAAATCATCCAGACCTTTAAGAGTTTTTACATCTGCCACTGGTGTACAGAAGAAACAGTTTTGTGCTGATTACACACAGGCCAGTCCTTTTACACTTGCCTGTATTGTTTAAAGGATGAAGAAGCCCTGCGGTGCATTCCATCGAATCCGTTTGATCCACCATTACCTGTAAAACAGATTCTTATAAAGTGTAGGGACTTAAATAATGTTAAGCATAAACGTGTTGCTGCAGAGTCCATCAAAAACCTTGTTCAGAGTTGTTCCACTTGATGTGATTTTGAATTCATGAAAGAGAAGCATTTTTCATCTTATCTAAGATTTTATGAAAAGATGATTTTACTGGAATTGGTCCTTTTTTGTGTATACAGCAAACCAGTTTAAAAGAATTTTCGTCCTTCGACATCTATGAATGAAACTGATTTTGACACGATGACATCCTTGATATGACCCCTCATTATTATCTGGACTATAAAAAATATGAATTGAGTGGAACTAAAAAAAAAAAAAAAAAAAAAGGAAAAAAAAAAAAAAAAAATGAGTGGAATTGAAGCTCCATTGCAATGTGTCAAGATTTGTTTCATATGCAATTTTCGCATTTCTTTTTTTTCGTTTTCATTAACTTTAACTTTGTGCTCTGAGGTTGAAAAAAAAAAAGTGATATACAAATGAAGAAGCATTCAGCTTCTGGAATTGGCATGATTGTGTTCTCAGATCAAAAATTCGACAGTGGGGCAATGCTATGCTGGTTTGGGCTCCCAAATGCAGATCTGCCCGATGCAAAAGGTGAGTGACGACACTCAGTTTATTACAAAAGTGAGGACAATACATCAGTAGCGATGATGGTAAGTGTAAGGAATATTTGGATGATGACTGTGGAGAATTTGTCTGATTCAGTCAGTCCTTCAAATTGTTTGACCATTTCATTTCACCTGTCATATAAATTGCATGTTGAATATAGATTTTCTTTTTTTCGTTATAATTTCATAATATAGTGTTGATAATTGTCAGCAAAGAGAATTTTTTTAAGGCTTTATATAGTGAACTTGGATCTCAAGCAACATTTTGTTGATGTGTGATACTGGAACGTAGAAGGAGCCTAAAACAGCTCTAGAAGACTTGGAGGGAGAAACACAGATCTGTGGCCCTTTTTTTCAAAAATAGTTATCCATCCCTGATCAAGCTTTAGAATAGGTTGCTGACTAGTTTTCACGAATTTGTCTGCTCTTGTCCAAACAATAGACTGGAGTGTGACTGAGCATGAGGAAAGCAGTTGTCCTGGAAAGAAATGGAAGACTGAACTCATATAGTGATATATATATATATATATATATATATATATATATATATATATATATATATATATATATATATATATATATATAATTATCACACACACACACAAGTATTCAAATTACAGGAGCAACAAATCTTGCTTGTTCATAAAGCTTTTTTCACATAGTTGTGTCATAACTTAAAAAAAAACCCCAAAATGTGCTCTGAGTGACTGACTGACTTTAGTGAACAGGATGGTTCCTTTCAGCAAAGTGCCTGCTTTGTTCTTTCATCTGAGCTTTTTTTTCTCACTCTCTCTCTCTTTCTTTCCTATCCATGCATGCACACACACACACGTACGCATGCACACATGCACACACACACACACACACACACACACACACACACACACACACACACACACACACAGAGACACACACACACACAGATGAGCAAAAAAAAGATTAACATACAGTACCCTTGCTTCCACTTGATTGCACAAATCTATCCTCCCTCTCATCGAGCACCCATGTGTGTGTGTGTGTGTGTGTGTGTGAGTGAGTGAGTGAGTGAGAGAGAGAGAGAGAGAGAGAGAGAGAGAGAGAGAGAGAGAGAATACTGTGTAATGTTATGAAAAGACAAGCTGACTGACCTTTTAATGCTAGCATAACGTGCTAGCAGCTTCAGTGGTTTAAAAACGCAAGGTAGACATTCCTATTCTCCATGAAGGAACCACAAGTGCAGTGAAATCACTGAATTATGGGAAGGCTGTAGGCACTGACAACTTCTGCAAAAAATTTTTGAAACACGGTGGAGAGATAGTTGACAACTGGTATCCTAGCTGCCATCTGCAACAACATCTGGCACACTGGGAGGTGGCCCACACCATGCATTCGATCACTAAGCCGCCATCCTGCCCAGGAAAGGAAATCTCCAATGGTGCCAGAACTTCCGCACTCACCGTCAGTTTCATCAGCCAGGTCAGCCAAGCAATTCTCCAAATCATTTTGAGCAGGTTACAGCCAGAAGCAGTACCATTTTAGCTTAAAGGACAGGTCGGATTTTGCAAAGGCAGAACTACCATCAAATAGATCTTTAAACTGTGCATCTTTCATGAAACAACACCAGAGGGAGTTCTGTCACAGCTTCATGGACTTTCGAAGGTGTTTGACAGAGTTTGACTGGACGCTCCAAGGCCACAATGAAGGAGTGTAACATCAGATGAAGGCTAATCAGCGCAACTGTATCCAAAGCGTCTGGCGACAGTTAACGTGCTCAGACAAAGGTGCGATTGGGAAATTGTTCTATACTTCAGCTGGAGTTTGTCATAGCTGCCGTCCATCTCTTGTACTTTTAAACATACCCTTGGAATGCATTATGGCTGATCCGCTAGAAGATTATGTCTGCACAATCAGCTTTGGAGAAACACATCACACATTTTTTACTTGCAGATGACATGAATGGCTTGCAGGCAGTGAACAAGAAGCTGCCAAGCTTGTTGATAGGCTGGACAAAACAGCAGAAAGAAAAGGTGCAGAAATCAGTGTTGAGACAACCATGATGATGGCCAGCCACACCACCACCATCAGTACTGATAGAAACTGTCCGTGGATGGAATCGAGGAAATATTCGACAGTCCACTTACCTGGGATCCATGTCATTAGCAGTGAGGGAATTGGGGGATCCACACAAGAAATTTCTCTTTCATCAGCAGCAAAGAGAACACAAGCTTTGTCCAGACAAAAACCTGTATGGAAAGACGATAGTATCTACATGAAACACAAGAAAAGGCTTCTGTATGCATGCAAGACATGGACCTTCTCATCAAGCCATGGAAAATAAGGTGTTTCTGCAAAATTCTGAACATTAGACAAATAGCGCAGATCATGTAACAAATTAATAAGTGCGCCAAACCATTAGGCAGCACATAGGATCATATAAACATCTACTGACATCAGTTAAGTAAAGAAAACAAAGTTGGTATGGCCATGTAACAGGATCCAGTGGTCTTACGAAAACAGTCCCCCAGGACACTGTGAGGAGAGGGAAGGGAAGACAGAAAAAGTGGTTGACAACATTGCAGAATGGACAGGGAAACCCATAAGCAGAGACCCACGCCTTGGCACACAGCCCACAGAAGTGGAGGAACATGGCTCAGTATTCTTATGTGAAGTGCTCTTGTGACTTCCTCCAGATTAACGGGAGAGGAAGAGGAGAAGAGATAGTCGTCATTTATGACAATTTTAGGCTACGAGAGCTGATGGTTAGAATTTTTAGTAAATTGTAAAACTATTACATTCATTCACTTCGGGGAAGGTGAAACAGAAGGAAGGGGAACCCATTTTGCTGTAGTTAGCTAGTTCATTTATTTGGGGGGGAAGATGAAACAGGAAAAGCGGTTAATAGGTCCACCTTCTATAATACCATGCCCTAGACAGGGTGAAGCTCTAAAAGTTTAGTATATCTATACTGTTCACTGCTGTTATAGTCTGAAGTCTACAGGACTTTAACCTTAAACTGGTTTACTAAGTCAGATCAGAATAATGAAGACAGGTGTGTCAAGATCTTTAGCTTATTCATTACCTTATCATTTCGTCATTATTCAGATAGTTTATCCAGTACTCTAGTTTTTTCGTGTGTGTGTGCCACATTGGTAATTTTGACAGTATTTTTTTTCTGTTGCTTGTTATTCAGTGGATGAATACATCAGTATTGCCAAGGAAAAACATGGTTACAACACAGAACAGGTGAGAGAGTACAAGAGCGAGAGAACGAGAGAGGGGGAGAGAGAGAGAGAGAGAGAGAGAGAGAGAGAGAGAGAGAGAGAGAGAGAGAGAGAGAGAGAGAGAGAGAGGTTGATTATTTCAGTGAAATGTCTGAGTGGTTGTTCATTTTCAGCCAGTGGTCTGTTTCTGTGACTGAATGTTTGAAAGAGAGAAAAGGGAGACAAGGGAGTGGATGGGGATTGTAGTAGGTCTGTGAATCTTTCTTGCATGTTTTTTTCATTTTTGCTTGTGTGTCTAGAGACTAAGAATGTGGAAAGTAAGTGAACATGTAATTAGACATGAACTTTATGCCAGATTGTGGTGTCTGTTACAAAAGAAAAATTGTCCTACACATGATTTCTTATCATCTCTCTCTCTGGTCGGTAACCTCACAAATATCATTTACAAATAAGAGAGGAAAAAAAAAAAAAAAAAAAAAAAAAAACAAGCAGTCCGTCTGAAAATATCTTAAAATCTCTGATCACCAGCTGTTGTCTTCATTTCACTCTCTGTCAGCTGCAGGAAAGGAAAAAAAAAAAAAAAAACCCACCCCTAATTCCATGATAAACTTGGATTTCCCTCCTCACCATCTGTGACAGATTGTTTGCAATAATAGTAGGGAAATGACAATTTCATATGGTATCACTTGCACTACAGCCTTCCCTTCTGTTGCAGCGTTTTAAAGCCACTTAATGAATTGTAGATAAGCAAAAAAAAAATGCACTGTAAAAAAAAACAACAAAAAAAAAACCCTCTTCTCAACTATTGATCCCAAAGTTTGTGCAGTTGTTCAAATGAAGACATCCGCAACAGAGTCACACAAGACTACGATGATCTACTCAAAAGCCAGTGGATTATGACAGTCTGCTCACAAACCCTTAGACTGTAGGATGATCTGCTCACAAACCATATAATGATCTGCTCAAAAACCCTTAGATGAAATGAGGATGCTCACAAACCATGTTGCCATAAGCTGATCTGTTCAAAAAGCATTGGGCCATACGATGATCTGCTCATAGACGATTGAGCCAAATGATGATCAGCTGACCAGCGTGAAGCAGAGAAATTCATGAAAAAAAAAGTAAAGGCACTTGCCAAGATAGTTTGTCTGACAAAAGCCTTGCTGTAGAGCCCCAGTGCTTGGGGAATTAAAAAAAAAAAAAGGGCATACAGAAGAAGATGTGGGAGAATTGCCACACAGGAGAGGGATATTGTCCAGAAAGTATCTGTGGTGCCTCAGCTTCCTCAAACCAGGGGTTACGAGACAGCTGGTGAACTTTTTGAAGACCTAAGTTTTTCCCCTGCATACCACTTTTACGTAGATGTTGCTGTCATGCTTCCTTCACAACATACCCCATACGGGGCGGCACAGTCTGAAAGCACCATAACAGATTATGCCATTTTTTGGTCCTCTAATATTAATCTTAGGGTTTAGAATTGAATACATCTGTAAAAAAAAATACTGATGATCAAACAAGGTTGGTGATCCAACACAGAAAAAAACAGAATGAGCAAATTGCTGAACATGTTACTTAAGCAGTGGTTGAGCAACTGTGAACAGTATACAAACACAGTGGAACGGCTTCTTCCACTGGTAAACATGAGAAGAGAATTCAGAAGTTTGTTTTTGTTCTTGCTTTTGTTTTTCTCTTGAAGGATTTTTTTTTTTTTTTTGTTTTTTCATGTTGTTTTTCGTTTTGAAGGCAGATATTTATAGGAGCACTAGTGACAAGGTGATGATGACAAGGTTACTCTGCGCAGTCACTCACAGGGTGTGTGCTCAAAAGAAACATGTCCACAGGCACTGGGGATGCTGTTCTGGCACAAGCACAATGTGGAGAGAGCGCTGACAGACCTGGCCAATTTTACCCCCTTCCCCGACGAGTGGACTGCAGAGGACAAAGTGTTGTTTGAACAGGCCTTCAGCTTTCACGGCAAATCCTTCCACCGCATACGACAGATGGTAAGCGGCTTGTTGTTCTCAGGGCTTACGTCATGTGTAAAGAGTGGTGTAGACTACATACTGAAGTCAAAAGTCAAGCACAGGAAAAGCTTGAAAAGGTGTAGACACCTCCTCATTCCTCTTCCCGCATAACTCTCAACTATTATGCGTTTGTTGTCATGTTTGCTTTCAAAACTTCAGAATGGAATTATTGCTTTCTTCAATATCAGACACTTTTGACACCACCCCCCTTGCCTCCCCCACTCCTCCGCACATACATACACACACACACACACACACACACACACACACACACACACACACACACAACAGAGGGAAAAAAAATGCATGCCTGATAAGCTTGTAGTAGTAAAGAACAGGGTTTTCCTCAGATGTTGCAAGCTAAAATCCTGCTGATGCCCAGTGATAATAAGAATGGTTTACTTGCTGCACATCTTAATGTGATGCTGTTCTGATGGTACTGTTGTACTAACAGTTCTCAGGGGAAAGTGGAACGGTAATGGGGATTATGGAGCTTTTTTCTGTCGCTGGAAAGTCGAGGGGAAAATGAGATATTGACCAGAAGTCAGAGAAAAAAGTCATGGCATTTTCTTGTACGCTGAACAAGAACAATTCGATGCTGAAAAAAAAGCATTCACTGGTCTGCATCATTTTTGGGATTTGAAAAGGCTTTTTTTTTTATTTATTTATGTCATTTGTTGTTTCAGCTTCCTGCACCAGTTTCAGAGAAACTGAAATTTTGGTCAAAGCTGATCTGTGTTAGACAGATCCATTGTCTCAACTTTCCTGGGATGGTTATCTCCCATGGAAGGTGTGGGTGTTAAACCTGAATGTAGCAGAAGCAGTGATGCTTCAGAGACAAAGCTAAAAGCATTAACCACTCTTCTCACAGCTGCCGGACAAGTCCATAGCCAGTCTGGTAAAGTACTTCTACTCCTGGAAGAAGACACGGTCACGCACCAGCCTGATGGACCGTCATGCCAAGAAACGGGCCTGCCTGCAGGACGGGGAAGCGGAACGTGGGTCAGAGGATGGTAGCAGCAACTCTGACGAAGACATCAACATGAAAGATGTGAGAAACAGTTCATCATCATCCTTAAAAGATGTCTTTGCTATGCATTGTGAGCTTGGTATGATGACAGGCAGTATAAACAAAAATGGGTCCGGGCAACCTTGTGCTCTTTTAGAAAAAAAAAAAGTACATTAGGAAAGTTAAGAACAAAGTGTACACTGCTTATAACTGAACATTTTATTCACATACTCATGCATGGAAAAACTTGTAGTGAATTAAAATGTTCTACCAATGATGCTGATGTTTAATTCCATTTTCATGTACCTTTATTTCAGCCATCAGCAGGCACAAATGCTTTTGTAAATATTAAGGTATGCATCCAAATGTGATATAATATCATCTTCTCTTTATCAAAGAACCATGGAGGTTAATTTTTCATAAATCTGTAGTTTCTAAATCCAGGTAGCAGCAGTCAGCCTTTACACAGCCAAAAAATAGCTTGTTTATGTAAATGGTTCCTTTTTTTCCCCAAATAATTGAAATTTGTTGTTGTTTTGCTCTTTGATACCAGTCATGTTGATGATGTTATGTTAGTATCAATTGGTAACATTTTCCTTTTATGTGCCCCATGTGGATACATGAAAATGAAACTACCATGCCTTGCCTTGCCTTGTCTGTGCAGGAAGAGGAGAAGGACACCTGCTATAACTGCGGGTTGCACACCACCCAGCTCCATGTCACCAGCCTGGGCTCTCAGTGCAGCAGCTGCTACCAGTACTGGAGGTACAGGCTGCAGTTCTTTTCCCCCCCATGTCTCGTCTTGTCTTTAGAGTTAATTTCCTTTATTGTGTGGTCCTTCTTTTTTATTACAGATCATGACAGGACTATAACTCTTCTGCGGTACTTATATGCATGTGTGCTTCAATGTATTTTCATGCCTGTATACATATGTGTTAATAAATTTTTACTGACCTATTAACGCGATTGATTGTTTACAGACTTACTTTACTTTAAGTATTGAGATATTATTCTTGACAGTCCATCTAATATATTTTGTGTCCTTTTTCTTTTTTTTTTTTTTTTTTTACAGTCAGTGAGAATGTTGTTAGTGCCACTTAACATGACTTTGTATTTCTCTTGTTTTTCATATATTCATTTTTACCTTTGTGATGCACAGCCATTGCACCTGCCATGCAGCAATTTCAGGTTTGTTACAGGAAGGAAATTTATTTCGTGTACATTGACTGCTCAGTTATTCTTGGATTGTCATCATTCATCCTTTTCCCCATATTGATTTTGCTTTCTTCCTCCCATAAAACTCCTCCCACCCACTCCCTAAACCAACAGATCATTATTTTTAGCCTACTCTGCTTTTTTATTTTATGGGGTTTTTTTTTTACATTTTATTTTGTACACACATACACACATACAAAAACACACACACTCATACTACATACACACATACAAGCACAAATACAAAAACACACACACACTCATACTACATACACACATACAAACACACATATATATATACATACATACATAAATACATGCACACCCTCTACCACTCCCGTTTTTGTCGAAATTTTATAGGCCTGTTTCATATTGTACATAAAATTTGGGTTACTTTATGCTTCGTTTCATATGTTCGTCATTTATATTCATATATACACACACACACACACACACACACACCACACACACACACACACACACACACACACACACACACACACACACCCACACACCCATGCACGCATGCACACACACACACACACACACACACACACACACACACACACACACACACACATCTTCTTCCACTCCCCCCATACTTGTTGAATTTTTACTTGCCCGTTTCATATTGTACACAAAATCTAGGTAACTTCACTTCGTTTCATGTGTTCATTTGTATTTTGGTTTGTTTTCCAGTAACCTGCTGTCTGTTTCATTTTCTCAGGCAGGTGTTTGAAAAAACTAACAGCACAGCAGACAGCCAGATTCACACAACATCAATCTCCAGTGTGATTCCTACTGCTAGATTGTCCATCATTTCCATTAGCCAAACCCATCCTGCATTGTGATCTGAACACACTTTCTCCGAGATGTACATAACACAGACATAGAACCAAAAATAAAGTTTACAAGTCAGTGGCATGTGCATCTGTGCTGCACTCTGCTTTGGAAGGAGTTGAAAAAGAAAACCAAAGATTGGTGTGTTAGTGAGTGACGTTGACAACCGCTAAAGCGCATCTCTCCCGAAGAACATCGCAGGTATTTTGTTTCACAAGAGAAAGTAGAATGAGCATTTAATTTTAACTCTTGCTAGCAGGTGGTACAGATTAAAGAAAAAAAAGAGAGAAGAGTCCCATGTACCTCAGGTCTTGGTTAAAAAATTTCCTGTGTTCTTATTACAGGAGAACAGGTGTGATGCGATCGGCAGGCCCCAAACGACATGAATCAACACAAGGGCGGCACAACCCAATCAAACACAAGCGAAAGCCTCCGAAAGGCATGTACCTGGACAACAGCGACCTTATGGCAATGGTGACGGGTCACCTGCCCAGCCTGAGGCCATCCTGAAGAGCCTGGACAATGACATCATCAATCTCAAACGACATGTGAGTGCTGGGGTCTGTTGCATGAGCATTTCTCACCTCGAGAGGCAGGTCATAGTAGCTGTATTGTCATCATCTCTTACATAGGTATGTCATTGCTCACCATTTGATGGAGTTATCTATTTTATGGTTTGTCAGTATGTCATTACTTGCATTTTCATAGAGTCATCTCTTACACAGTCTGTCTGTATATCATTACTAGCCCTTTGATGGAGTCATTCTTACACAATCTGTCTGTATGTCATTACTAGCCCTTTGATGGAGTCATTCTTACACAGTCTGTCTGTATGTCATTATTAGCCCTTTGATGGAGTCATCTCTTACACAGTCTGTCTGTATGTCATTATTAGCCCTTTGATGGAGTCATCTTACACAGTCTGTCTGTATGTCATTATTAGCCAATTGATGGAGTCATCTCTTACACAGTCTGTCTGTATGTCATTATTAGCCCTTTGATAGAGTCATCTCTCACACAGTCTGTCTGTATGTCATTATTAGATAATTGCGGCTGGAGTCATCTCTTACACAGTCTGTCTGTATGTCATTATTAGCCATTTGATTGAGTCATCTCATCCATAATTTGTCGGTTTGTCATTACTAGCCATTTGATAGAGTCCCATCTTTCATATTTTTTGTCAGCTTGCCATTAAAAACCATTGCCTAGTGACCTGGTCAAACTGCTGTCCTATATCAGGAATCCCTGATTTCGTACATAGATGGATAGATAATTTGCGGCCTTCTATTGAACTTTGAGTCATGCTCCAAGTGATGCACATTTTACCCCCATATATATGTAATTTACATCTAGTGCACACGAAGGAAACCATATTGTAATTGTGACCCAGATCATTTATTTGCTTTGTATTTTTTGTTGTTTGTTTGTTTTTGTCTGTTTGTTTACTTTTCTTTTGTCTTGTTTTGTTCAGATTGCAAAAAAAAATTCACCTTTGCACAATGTAAATACACACACACAGAGGTGTGTGTGCACACACATGCATACATGCATGCACACATGTGCACACACATACAAAAAAACACACACATATACACATATTCACTCACATATATACACACGACACACACACACACACACACACACACACACACACACACACACACACACACACACACACACACACACACACTACTTTTTAAGGCACATTTCATGTATATGTGTGTGCTCACTCATATAGGTATGAGCAACAAACAACTGCTCAGTTTACATAAACATGAACACGTTAAGAAGAGCTAACTACTCAGTGTACAGAGACAAATGTTTCTATTTCTTTTCATAGATCTATAATGATAAACAGCTGCTCGGCATACGAAAACATTCATTATTTCATTTATTTTTACAGGTACAGAACAGCAAATGGTTTTGCTCAGTTAACAAAATGTACAGAACATAAAATGTCAGTTTACAGAAACATATTTGTTTTATAAATGTACAGAACAACAAAACAGCTTTTCAGTTCACAGAACACAAATAATGTAGTTTATTTTTACAGTACAGAACAACAAAACAAGTCCTTAGTTTACAGATGCATACTTATTTGATTTTTACAGGTACAGAGCATGAAACAGCTGCTTACTTTGCAGACACATACTTATTTCATTATTACAGTACAGAACAACAAACAGCTACGCAGTGTACAGAAACATACTTACTTTACTTTCACAGGTACAGAACAATAAACAGCTACTCAGTGTACAGAAACATACTTGCTTGACTTTCACAGGTACAGAACAACAAACAGCTACTCAGTGTACAGAAACATACATACTTTACTTTTACAGGTACAGAACAACAAACAGTTACTCAGTGTACAGAAACATACTTTACTTTCACAGGTACAGAACAACAAACAGCTACTCAGTGTACAGAAACATACTTACTTTACTTTCACAGGTACAGAACAACAAACAGCTACTCAGTGTACAGAAACATACTTGCTTGCTTGACTTTCACAGGTACAGAACAACAAACAGCTACTCAGTGTACAGAAATGTATTTGATATATTTTCATAGGTCCAGAATGATAAACGGCTCTCGGTGTACAGAAACACACTTCATTTTATTTTCACAGGGACAGAGCAACGAACAGCTACTCAGTGTACAGAAACATACTTTACTTTCACAGGTACAGAACAATAAACAGCTACTCAGTGTACAGAAACATACTTTACTTTCACAGGTACAGAACAATAAACAGCTTCTCGGTGTACAAAAACATACTTACTTTATTTTTGTGGCTACAGAACAAACAACAGCAACTCAGTGTGTAAAAACATTGATTTTGTTTTCACAGGTACAAAACAACAAAGAACTGCTCAATTTTCAGAGACATACTGATTTTATTTTCACAGGTACAGAACAACAAACAGCTACTCAGTTTACAGAAGCATAAGATGGCCAATGGGATGGATGACTTCAGACCACCAGAGGTGAGTGAAATACTGAGCTCACAGCCATGCACAGAATCATGATCAGTCGACGTAGGTATTCATGTGTAGGAACATCATATTGATTGATAATGCTGACAGTTAAAGTTGTGATTATGATAGCTGTCACAGTGATGATGCTTACTATAATGATTAATGGCTCACTTACATTATATGCAGTGGAGTTGTTGTTTACTTTTAAAAAAGAAAATCTTCTTAAATGAGTCGGTGCATTTTAAAACTGATCTACGCTGCATACAGGTAGTGTTTATGTTGTTTCATTATCATTGTTGATGAAAAGTAAATGTTTTTAGTCAGTTCACAGATGAACATGGATTATGGTTGTTAGCACACAGTATTTCATAGCCAGTGTTTCTTTTTTGGTTTCTTGCAGCCTCCAAACAAAATAAATTCTCGGTGGACCAACGAGGAACTATTACTTGCAGTGCAAGGTGAGAATTTGATTTGAAAAAATAGGT
Organism: Conus betulinus; assembly: GCA_016801955.1. NCBI lineage: Eukaryota > Metazoa > Mollusca > Gastropoda > Neogastropoda > Conidae > Conus > Conus betulinus. The sequence continues at coordinate 170,636 of JADBJO010000135.1, read as the reverse complement.
TACAGTATCATATTTTGCCCTTTGTGAATGTCAGAAAGAGAGAAAGAAGAGACATTCAGTCTCTGATCTTTGATAATATTTAGGCAATATTTTTTTTGTTGGGATTTACATTCTCAGAAGGATTGTATTAATATTTTAGAAGTCTTGATTTGAGAAACTGGAACACGTTTTTGGGGCTGTTGGTTTTAGTGATGAAGTACTTTTTTTTTTTTTTTTTGTTTATTACAGTCTATTGATTGTCATATATTTAGTCAGTGGCAAGGAGGGCATTCTTAAAAGGAAAAAGTTATGCTTGCAAAGTGCTGCTTGAATTTCAACTGTACGAAAACGTAATACCTGCTTTTGACTGAAAAACAAAACTTAAGTTGGGAAAAAAAGGAGAAGGGAAGGGGATGGGAGAGCGGTCTTTCTCTTGTACAGCAATTGAAAATGATTAAATATTTAATTAACAATCTGCTCATATGTGCCCATCCGCTTATACTCAACCTGTCTGGTGTGACTCAACATTTGTTCCCATATGGGTTTGTTTGGGTAAAGCCTAAGCTGTGGTGTTTTGAACCATCTGCTCCAGCAGTTGCAGGTGCCAGTGGCAACCTGCTTTGATTCAAACCAAAATTTTGGTTTTGTTTACATTGTATCAAGCATGGCTTGCAATGGCTGCAAGTTACTATGATAAAGGATGGTCCATTGAATAGGACTGTGGATAATTCAGCAACCCAGACACTGCTCAATGGACAATGCATACAAGAGTATAGATAATGCAGTGTGTTTGAAATGGATTCAGATTTAGTGGCAGCAAGTTAGGGGACCAAACAGTGGTCAGTCAGCGTTGATGTATGGATCAGTTCTGGACCTTCCATGTGAAGAGAGGTGACCACAGTGGGTCTGTTGTATTGTCGCCAGTTCACAAACAGACACATGCACACCAAACTGTACCAGCTGCAAGATTTTCTTGCAAAGCTTGGTGTGATGCTTGAACATAAAGATTTTTTTTTTTTTGAGTGGGGGGATGGGGTAATATATTTTCAACTGGACCCCAGTATGATGAATTTTGTGCTCTAGAAATTTAATTTAGTTGAGTTATGTTGTGTATAAGAAAATCATGGTAGTTAAAGATTTAAGCATTAGACGCAGGTATCTGCATGACTCATGTCCCCTGTTTCAGGTGTCCGCAAATATGGCAAGAACTTCCAGGCCATCGCAGAAGTGATTGGCAACAAACTGGAGGCTCATGTCCGAAGTTTTTTTTCATCAACTTCCGGCGCAGATATAACCTGGACGAGGTGCTGGCAGAGTTTGAGGCTGAGCATGGCACTCAGGCGATTCAAGAGGACAAAGCCGAGGACCCTGCCAGTTCTGGAGAGCCTGCGGAATCCTCAGACAGCTCGACCAAACCCCCAAGGAAAAGAGAGCAAGGTGAGGGGACTGCAGACTTCTTTGCCTGGGAGGGTGAACCCAGTCCTCTTAAAAAAACGTGTGGTTTATGAATCTGTTGCTCACCATGAGCAGATAGAGTTATATATCTATGTCTATGTATAAACATGTTCAGCGTAATGAGTGTATGTAGGGATATGCAAGTAGTGCAGTAAATGTAATGCTACTCATCAAATATTTCTGAAAAACAACAAACAAGATTGAAGCATGAAGTGAACAGACCTATGACCAAATCAGCTCCAGAACACAATCTGTTAATGTTAATAACACTACTTCCTCCCCCACCCACACCCCTTCTACTCCCACCCCACCTTTTCTCACTCCTCTCTCAGTCAGTGTCCAGGAGCATCAGCCGTAATATATTTTCCTGTGCATATCAAGGCCAGTCTCTGATTGTTTGTCTCAGTCTTGTGCTAGTGCAAGTTTTTCAGCCCAAACTGGATGACCCACCATTCACTGTGTGAAAACACTGTTTGACGCTTGATGGGGGTTGGCTGGGTTGGCTGTTTTCTCTTCAAATTATCCAGTGGAAATGGCATTCTGTATGTGTACTAATCATGCCATAATGTAGAGTACAAGGAATGTGTACATGAAGTCCTTAGTGTATGAATCTCATGCTGGTTCATTGGAATATTTTCACAAAGTCTGTCATGAATCTTGGATGTTTAAAACTAAGCAGTGCATAGTAGCTCATTGTCTTAATGTTCATGGCTTGTAGTGAAAAAAGTGAACTGTGTTATTTCCTGAAGTTTGTCAGCAGTGCGTAATGTGTGTAATTAGTATGTAAAGAGTGAGGGTGTATGTATGTGTGTGTGTGTACATGTGCTCTGCAAGTACGTGTGTGTGTGTGTGTGTGTGTGCGTGCATGTGTGTGTGTGTGTGTGTGTGTGTGTGTGTGTGTGTGTGTGTGTGTGTGTGTGTGTGTGTGCGTGCGTGCTTGCGTGTGTGTGTGTGTGTGTGTGTGTGTGTGTGTGTGTGTGTGTGTGTGTTGCATGTGTGTGTGTGTGTGTGTGTGTGTGCGTGCATGTTTGCATGTGTGCGTGTGTGTGTTGTGTGTGTTTTCACAGATGGGATGTAGACGAGAGTGAGAGTACTCAGGCTGTGTCGGCACCGGCAGCCAAACCAGCTCAGACCAATGGGTCATCAGGGGTTAGCAGCTCACCCAACTCGGCTCCTCCTCCACTCCCTGAAGCAGCCGGCATCTTCAGCTGCCTCTGGCACACCTGCAAGTGCCACCTCCACCTCCACTACTCAGAAGTCAGTACAGGCTGAAAACCAGCTAAGACAGATGTGAAAATGTCATAGACTAGCACAATGTGGAAAGAAATGGTTTAGAAATGAGGATTGGGAAAGACAGATCGAGGGGTTGAAATGACCCCCATTTTTTCATACCTGCTCTGGTGCATGATTGGTGTTTTGTGCCAACAGTTCAAAGTTTTTTTTTTTTTTTTTTTAATTAATGAACGAGATTTTCTCTTTGAGTTGACATCATTGTTGGCTCAACAACCTCTGACTCCTTTGTTATCAAACTAAATCCCATTCCATACTTCATTGAAGAGCTGCCCATTTTGTGCTGGCAGGGATGGATCACACACAATACACTCAAAAAAAACCCAACACAGTATGTATTGCCCTGGTTTTGTGTTTAGACATCATTCCGAAAGACAGAATGAGGCTCCCTTAACCCTCTTCAGTATGCACTTATCTGAGCTTAGTTACGCTGAAAGCCATCGGCAAGGTAAGTAACTCCGTAATTTGAACATGGTTACCCAATTAAAAAAATAATTTAAAAGAGAGGAAAGGAAATAATGAAATGAAAATAATTAAAAAAATTCCTACAAATATATATGTTGCTATATCGTAAGTTTGAAGAATGTCACATGAGCCATTTACTCGGGGGAAAAAAAAATCTTCTTCTTCAGAACTTTCTTCCGAATCGTTGTTCATCATACCTGGAACCTCATCCCAGTCGAAATCTAGGTCACTCTAAACTTCATTACCCAGCACTTCCACTAAGTCTATGCCGTAAATCCTACAAAACACAGTATCTCCATCACTAAATCTCATTATAGAATGGCAGAAATCAAGGTTAACCATGGTGAAAAACAGCATTTCGACCTCAAAACTTAAAAAATTTGTAACTCGAGAACCACGGCACGCATCGACTCACGTTATTTTGCAAACAGAAGTAAATGGCTACAGGAAGAAGGAAGTCACGTTCTCACAAGACTTCTTTTCTACGAGAAACATGGCGGTGCCTATTGTTGCCCATGTGTTTTACCAGGCGTGGCAGGCGCTCAGCCTTTTGGCTGTGTGATTTCCGTTCGGGCGCTAGTGGGCGCGCGCTTGTCAAGAGAGTTAATGGTGTGATTAAAAAAAAACCGTGACACATGCAGAAACCTTGCTAATGATGAGCCTTAGGATTCTGGGAAATGGGAAAGGAACATAGGAGAAGGTCAAACTTCTGGGTCACGACATAGCGTTATAGATAAATCTCAATGCCACAGTGAGAGCTATATTCCCAAAGATCAAGGGCAAAGACCATGTCAGACCATAGCAAAATTGAAAAAGAATGCAAGCATGACAGAACTTGGTTTTGGAACACGATTTGTTACAAACTTACTGCACTGATTGGTCATGATGGTAGCTACGTTGAAAGTCAGAGTCATGGAGACAACTCCAGGTAATAGAGCAGCGACAGAGCTTGAGTTTTGCACTCAAGGACATATGAAAATACTGAACAGGGGTGCCATGCTTTATTGCACATCCCCTCCAGTTGCTCCTTCCCCACCTCCCCTCTTTCTCCCATTTATCAGAGTCTTTTTTTCTCTCCAGGAGATATAAGGAAGAGTAGATTATTAGCAGACTGTATCTGAAAGCGAGTATTTTGTTATGCTTGAATCAATATCAATTTTTACTAAAGATAGCATTAAGAAAAACTCATTTGTTTAAGCATAGTTTTTCACATGTAAAACACATTGTAATGACAATGAATAATATCATGTTTCATGATTTACATTCATTTTCTTCTTCCTTTTTTGTAGTTGTTTTCTTTCTTTGTTTTTGACTGGTGTCTTTGCGTGAGGGTCTGCAACAATTTTCTTCTTCCTTTTCAGAGTCCTTTCCAGCACAGAAGACCATTTTGCAGCAGCCTCCTCCCCCGCTGCGGCCCACCCCCAACTCCACGGCACAGAGTGCCAGCAAAACCACCATTCCAGCCAGTGCCAAAGATGGCAAAGACTAACCTCTGCATCGTCTCTTGCCTCGACTGTTGCATCGTCCAGACTTTGTTTGTGGGGACAGTACAATAAATGTGCTTGTTGTGTTCAACACACGTGGTGAACTCTAGAATGGGTTGAAGGCACGTTTTGAGGACCGCCAGTGTTGATCGTCCGATGATTCTGCTATGCTGTAATTGAAATTGGGAAAGGGAGGGGGGTGGTGATGGATGGGGGGATGGGGGTGGGGGTTCAAAAGGAGAATGGGAGAAATACAGAGAAGAGACATAAACTGGTTTTCAGATGAGAATGGGTGAACAGATGAACTGTTTTGAGAAGTGCAGCTGTATGTGGGGCTACCGACAGGCGCTGACAGGGTGGTGTTTTCAGCCTACAGAGTTGGACTGGGGAGCCTAGAACAGCCTCGGGCCCAAACTGGCACTGTTCCTAGCCCACTAGTCACCACTCTGTACAAAGAAGAAAATGGGAAAAGAAAAAAATGGTCATGAAGACAAACGTAATGGGACAGTGCTTAATAAGAAACCAGTAAATGCTGGGGAAAGAGTATACAAACTGGATCACCATCAGACCTGGTATTTTATGAAAGTAGTTAAGGACATCGACTTTAGTCCTCTATGATGCACTTAGTAGGGATGGTTGGCAGATGTTGAGTTACTAGCATGTTGATGATGGATGTTATCATTATTGACGTGTTCCTCTCTCTGTAAGTCTGTGGGACACCATCTTGAGTAGCAAATTATTGGTTCCTGCTCACTGAAGTTCTGTTTGAAGTGGAGGCAGTTGTTGGGTAAACTGTGTGGTGGGTGTGAAACTGACATTCACAAGCTAATAATAACTCTCTACCATCTGCTGCGTTTTTTTGTGGTTGTTCATTAAATGCTTAATACTTCTTTTTCTGTTGAATTAGATGTTAGTTATCAAAGTGGTTCCTGTTGAAGAACGGTTTTTTAGAGACATAGCCTTTTGACTCAGCTTCGCTGAGGGTTGAGGTCAGGGTAACAGTGATCCAAAGATAGTCCCCCCCCCCCCCCCCCCCCTCAGGAAAGACAGATATCTACAGTGCCAGTGCTAGCATGAAGACCGTAAAATTTGCTGTGTATCCTCCTGTAGGGCTTTGTGTGGGGGAAGGAGGGTGGTGACAGTTTTCTGTTCTTTCTTCATCTTTGAACGCTCAGACAGAGATGTTGGTGGCTGAAATGAAGCTTGCCCAACCACCACAAACTTTCCAGTGGTCTGAAGGTCTTCTCCCGGAGTGGTGTGTCTCACAGGCAGGTTGCCGCCTTTGTGCTCTAGAATTGTGGTTGACGGTCTTGTCACACTGGGTCTTTTAGTTTTTCAATTTCAATTTAGTTTCATTAATTAGTTTATGAATTCATTTATTTTGCTGTGTTCATTGCGTCTCTCATTGCATTACTCCCAAGCTGCCTCAGTGTACGCAGGGATCATCCTGGAGCAGCCTTAGCACTGAAGATCCACAGAGCAGTCAGTACCAGGTCATCATGAGGCAACCCACCAGAGGAGACTGTGCCCTGCTGCCAAGTCACTTTGCTGGTGTTCAGTAGTGCCTGGTCCACAGGATGCCATCTACTAAGCCCCTGATGACAACAGCAGTTGCAGCTGTCAGAGAGCAGTATCACTCGTTGACTTTGAAGTAGACTTTTTTTATTTTTTCTTTTTTTTTTGGTCGTCGTTTTGGGGGAGTTATTGTTGCTTGTGAAACGGATCTGTGTGCGATTGTGTACCATGCCAAGAAGGAGCTACAGGAAGAAAGAGTAATTCATATGTGTACAATGCGCACTGCTTTTGTTCTGATTTTAGAATTGGTGGTGTTGGCCGTGTAAAGCCTTACGGCATCTTAGTGCCAAATTGATCGAAAAGAAATTTTTTTATGCCATTTCATTTCCAAGTTTACTTTTGTTTTTTCTTTCTTTTTTTTTTTTTTTTTTGAATGATCACCCTCTCTCCCTCCCTGATGAAAATCATTTTTCTTTTCTTTCTTCATCAATTCCTTCGATGTCCTCTCTCCCCCCTCCACCCCTCACCTCCACCTCCTTCCCTCCATCCACCCCCCCCCCCCCCATTATGTATGAAAGAAAGGAATTATCTTTCTAATGCACCACAATTGTGTGCATGTGTGTGTGTGTGTGTGTGTGTGTGTGTGCGAGTGAGCGAGTGAGCGAGAGAGAGAGAGGGGGGAGTGGCAACACTGGTAACTTTTCAGCAGTTTGTTAGAGTGATAGAGAAACCCATGCATTGGGAATGGGGGTAGAGAGGTACCGTGCTTCTGGAATCTAGCCTCCCAAACATCCCCAGTTTTCTGTCACTTCCATACCGATTGTCCAAGCTGAACAAACGGAAGCAGCATAGTTTTGATGGCAGGTTATCTCTGGACTCAAATCGGTTTTGAATAGCTATGGAGGACACAAGATGAGACCATCCCCCCCCCCCTCCCCCCATCCCCTCCCCCAGCTTCCTCCTCTTCCAGTCTTTTGTATTCCCCTCCCTCCTCCATTCCTGTCCACCCCTTCGGTCCCTTCCCTCTCCCTGACTCATCTCTCACGTATGATCTCATTTTTTTTTTTTCTTCAGTATTTTAATGCTCTCTAGTTCTGGTGTCCACAACATTAGTTTTGATAACTGCTTTCCATCCATTCCCTGTATGAACAAAAGTGTGAAACAGTGAAAAGTTAAAGCCACAAGTCCTTGATGAAACATTTTTGCAGCATTTTTGATGTTCATAATCAGCTACTGTGTGTAGTGATTGTTAAGTACATTAACAACTGTATATGCACTGATGTTAACTGGTTGGGGGTTTCTGTGTATATGTAAATAGCATTCTTCGGGGAACTGGGTGGATTGAGAATGACAAGCGAATTCGAAGGTCATGTGATCTGCCTTAATTTATTTTCTTTGTTAATTCCCCATAGATTGTTTGGTATGTTTCATTTGTTTGTTCCTGTCAGAACAGTACATATTGCATAGTTGGTTCTTTTTCCTGTGTGTCCCATGTGAGCGCTGAGTTACTCGTTTTGATATGCAGAGTACTTTGTTTAAACTCTAGCTTCTGAAGTGATGCCAAGTCTCTTATCTTTCTGCGTAAGTGTATGTTCACTATTTCTTCTTCATTATTTTCATTATGTGGTCTTTGCATGTGGTGTTGCTCTCGCAGTCGTCACAATTTAAGGAGAGGGGGAAAAGAAGGGAGGGGGAAGGGGAGGAGTAAGAGAGAGAGAGAAAAAAGGGGGCAGACAGCATGTGGGGTTAGGAGGAAGTGGGGGGAGGAGGAATGAAGCATTTTGTTAGCAGAATACTGTCTTGTTCCTAGCAGTTGGAGAAGAAGATTTATTGTCTGATGAGTGTCAGATATAGGCGTGGCTTTCAGTGCGAGCACACCAGGATTTTTGGTTGTTCCCTAGTTACAAATCGGCCATTTATATCAAAAGTGCAACAAACATTTCTGATCGTATTTGTCATACTTGCCCCAGTCAAAACTGGTCAGTCGGGAAATCACGGATGGACTTGTCATAATCATGGATGACATTTCTGACCCAGTGCAGGGTTTACAGCCTGTTAAGGTTTACAGACATTTGGAGAGAGACTGAGGTGTCCATTTTTAAGGCCTTAAAATTCTGTAAAGATTTACCTTGGCTTGTAACAGTTTGTAAATTTGATGTTGTACTAACAGGGAAAAACTGCAGTTGTTGCAAGGGAAGTCCGTTTCCAGCATGCCTCAGAGAGTAATCACGGAACACTTTTTGAGACGCTTCAGAAATTACAAATGGTGGTGTCACTGTCAGCGATACTTCAGAAATTATGAGTGCTAATATCACTGTCAGCGATACTTCAGAAATTACCAAAAGTACTATCACTGCCAGTGATACTTCAGAAATTACCAATAGTACTATCACTGCCAGTGATACTTCAGAAATTACCAAAAGTACTATCACTGCCAGTGATACTTCAGAAATTACCAAAAGTACTATCACTGCCAGTGATACTTCAGAAATTACCAAAAGTACTATCACTGCCAGTGATACTTCAGAAATTACCAATAGTACTATCACTGCACGTTACTTCTGCTTTCAGTGATCACAGTGGATAGCTTCTACTCTGACAAAAAGGTAAGGTTGTCATACAAGCATTTTATAAGTGTAACATAAAAGCAGTCTTCAGTACATAATGAGTTTGGAAACTTATTCCATTTGGGTCTTAAAAGTTTGTAAGTATTGTGTCCTTTTTGAGAATGAAACATCAAGTATAGTTGGTGATATCTTCATGCAGGTGATGCTCGGAAAGGTATTTATAATTCTGCTAAATTTGGTCATGTTAGCATAGTCATTGCTGAGAAAATGCAAGTGTTAAAGTTTACTAAAGACAAATGCATGCGCACTCACACACAAGGACCCACATGCACTCAGATGCTATGACCGGGTAAATAGAGTGTGGAACCAAGGTCGAAGGGTAAAGCAGAAATTTTACAGTTACCCATGTTTTTGCTGGTATCTGAGGCCTCCTCGTGCATATAATCTTGCAGACAATATTGTAACACTGAAATTGAAGAGGAGGAACAGCAGCAGGATCCTTAGGTGAGGGGAGAGAGCTGCGAACTACTTGATTTTAGATCTGCTTCAGGCCTTAGGCCTTGCGACTGAGTAGAGAAAGCTGATATCACCACTTCAGTGATGATCATTTACTATATCATGTAGGTGAGGATATTGGCATGGAGTTAGAGGTTAAGAAATGTGCCAGGTAATGAACACGTGGAAAGACAAATATAGAAAGATATGTACATAAGGATGGGTTATGGACACAACTGGACATTACATAAGCATTTGTGTAGTCTTGATTTGTAGTAAAAAAGTAATCTTCATGTTACATGAACGGGTGATGAATGTGGGTGTGATTGCATTGGTATGGATGGTTTTGGCTGGGTGTGTGTATTGCTTGTTGTTCTGTTTTGTTTTGCATGTTCTTTTAGATGTTAGGATTATCACATGTTAGCAGTAACCACCTGCAGTTCGACATCCAAACATCGACATTCTTGTGTTCACATTGAGTTGGTTTTCATGGTTTTTTTTTTTATTCCCACAAAGGCAGCAGCAAAGTAACTTGTGTCCTGATGGTGAATGGTTTATCCTTTTCTCACCCCAAGTGGAGAGGGAAGGTGTTTGCATAGCTCTGTTGCTTTTGTAATGTACATGTACTGCTGCATTGGTGTGTGAAATTCACTACCACTGCAGATCAGCTACTTTACCCATGAATTATGCAGTTAAATGGAAAGTCTTGCCAACAGCAACAATGCATTGGAGAGACAATGTTGATCAGGGAATATGTTCGTATAAACACATCATGATGGTTCAACTTTTGAGTTTAGGAGAATTGGGATTTCAGCAGTGACTTTTTATGGAAGGCTGAAACGTATTGCAGAAATAGGGAAAACAGTCAAAAATATGAATATGCACACAAAACAGAAAATATGGTAATGCTGTTTCACAAAGTAAAGTGTAAAACATAACGAGAGAATTTTCAACAAACGTGTCTTCAAAAAAAAAAAAAAAAAGACCCCCATAGCCTGACAGCTGCAGGCAAGTTGGAACTGTCAAGAGGTTGCCAGTGCCTCCTGTTCTTTTTTGTGTTGCTGAGGGAGCGCGAGATGTATTATACTGGATTCATCATCATGAATTTGCAGCAGGACTGCTCTGATGCCACAATTTAAAGTGTCAGCTGCGACGATTGTTGACCTTCGAGGAAGGCTGAGCCAGCCTGTCTCTCTCCTTCCAATGCCTGTAACTTTTTTCCTAAACTGAAATCAGGTACCCATTTACTGCTGGGGGATAGGGAGAATTTTCAATGTGAAAAAATATCTGATGCCATGAAGGATTTGAATTCATAAGTATCAGCTCCCCGGGGGCAAATGCTTAAACTGATTGATCATAGGCTGCCCGAGTGTTTTTAGATGAAGGATGGATATAAAGAAAATGCGCAAAACATTTTCCTGCTCATGGAATATCTGTGACCTTTGAAGAAGACATACACTTCTCAAATTTTGTTAGGGATACTGTTTGTAGGTTCACAAAGAGGTGTCAGTCTCGTTTGGATATTATACATTTTGCACATCTCTGTTGTGGAAGGATGACGTCTTGAACCAAAGCAAGCTGTGTAGCATGGGCTTGCTTGTAAAGTTCCCCCAAGAGAGAGTGTTCCATTTCTTTGTTTTCTCTTTAAACTGTATCCCTAGCAACCTTGAGTAGTGTATTTGTTGAAAATTCACTTGTTTTACATTGTGCAATAAGTTAGTGTTACTTTTCTCCCTGTTTTGTGTGCCTGTATTTTGGCTTGCAATCGTTTCAGAGATTAATAGAAAGAGTGAAGTGTCTCAGTCAGATATCTACCTCGTACACAAAGACGCAGAGATGTCAGAAACTCTGATGAAGACACGTTGGTGGGTGTTACCAAATCATTAACTGAATGTTTACACATGTGTGAACGCTTAACTTAAAACTCAACACACGATAATCATTTTATTAAATAATGACAATGCTGTACGTGTATTTATCGCAGCATTTTTGTGGGGTTTTTTTTTTGTTGTTAGGTCAGTGTGGACTGATGTTTTTGAGGATACAATTTGATTGCAACTGGGGTAAGGGTAGGAGAGGAGGAAAAGAGGGGAGGTTGGATGGGGTGGGGAGGAGAGCTGTTTTCAGCAAAATGCACTTAACATAGGGAGATTTTTTATATGTAAAACAAAAAAATCATCTTCTTTATGAATATATGCATTTAAACCACCCCCCCCTAAGTGGTTCACAGAAATGATTTTTCTGGGTTTGTTGTTGTTTTTTTTTTTAGTTTTAATGTATCTTTATCTCTTTCGCCTTCACACACTCGCATGCGTGCGCACATGCTCACACACACACACACACACACACACACACACACACACACACACACACGTGTACACACACACACACACACACACACACACACAGTTTCAATCACAGCTGAAATGAAGATATTTCCAAACAACAGTTCGATATCTAGTATACCCCACTACCACACCCCCCCTCCCCTCTTCCATCCCTCACCCCACCCATTTTTTAAAACATTTGTTTGCATTAAATGCATGCAAGATTGTTTAATGTCCATAGAGAGATGGCACAATTTTCAGACTGAAGATTCCAGAATGAAGCTGTTATGTGCAAGTTTAGCAGTTAAATGAACAAATGTGTAATGTTTCAACATGTCCTGACAGCAGTTTTGTTTGCTTCAGTATTTGCTTCATGTTTTATTCTGTTTCTTGATTCAGTGTATGTAAATTCATGTTTTGCTGAAATATACTTATAATTTTTTTTTTTCATCAAAAGGTATGAAAAGATGTGGAAAACTAAATTCTTATTTATTGTACTTCTGTTGTCACCGGAGTGGTATGTTGTTATCTGTTTGAGAAAGGGGTGATTCCACTTCTTGTGTTTCATTTTGCACGTGACATATTGGAGTTGATAAGTAAAAAAAAAAAAAAAAAAAAAAAGTTTAAGTTATGTGTTCTGCTGTTTGTCTTCTGAGGTATCAGTATGCATGTGCACATGCATGTGTGTATGTGTGTGTGTGCATGAGAGAGAGAGCTAGTGAGAGAGAGAGAGAGAGAGAGATCAAAAGAGAGTAAAAATGTAAACATACCTCATAAAACTGGAAAAAATTGTTACCTTTCAGAATTTGGCAGGTTTCCATTTGGTCTTGGTCTTGATGCCTTCATTAGTGGCATTGCCCCATTGGCTGCTTTGATTTGTGGTTATGTAGATAAAGAGATGGTTGTGAAATGAACAATTTGAAATCTAATATACGTCTGTTAACTTGTTGATGCTTTGCCCATGATGTGAACGCATTCTTTGATTTTTCTCCTTGATGAATGTTTCTTTGTGGCAGTTACTGGATCTTGTCAGTACTTTGTGATGATGTTCCATGAGATGCTATCTTGTCAAGGAAGCTTTTAAGGTCACTTTGGTGGTGTTCCATGAGACCTGATGTACTGATGCCGAGGCCATTGTGATGGACACTTTGGTGGTGTTCCATGAGACCTGATGTACTGTTGCCGAGGCCATTGTGATTGACACTTTGGTGGTGTTCCATGGGACCTGATATACACTGTTGCTGAGGCCATTGTGATGGACACTTTGGTGGCGTTCCATGGGACCCGATATACACTGTTGCTGAGGCCATTGTGATGAACACTTTGGTGGTGTTCCATGGGACCCGATATACTCTGTTGCCAAGGCCATTGTGATTGACACTTTGGTGGCGTTCCATGGGACCCGATATACACTGTTGCCGAGGCCATTGTGATGGACACTTTTTGGTGGTGTTCCATGAGACCTGATGTACTGTTGCCGAGGCCATTGTGATGGACACTTTGGTGGTGTTCCATGGGACCCGATATATACTCTGTTGCCAAGGCCATTGTGATGGACACTTTGGTGGCGTTCCATGGGATCCGATATACACTGTTGCCGAGGCCATTGTGATGGACCACTTTGGTGGCGTTCCATGGGACCCGATATACACTGTTGCCGAGGCCATTGTGATGGACACTTTGGTGGTGTTCCATGAGACCTGATGTATTGTTGCCGAGGCCATTGTGATGGACGCTTTGGTGGTGTTCCACAAGACCGATTGTCCCGTTGCTGTGAATGAGCCCTTTGTGGTCCGTAGTTCGCCTGTTGTCATGGTAAGGTCAGTTTTGATTTCCTGTCCATGTCTATGCCCTTGCTAGATTCAAGCTGATGTTGCTGGTATCGGCGAGTTCATGGGTGCTGTCATTGGATGGACATGGTGGCCCCTTCCTGAGGGGGACACTCACAATGCTGGTTCTGATCTTAACCGAGTACCGATTAGTAAGGGTCTTAGTATGTGGTTTCCTGCATGAACAAGCACAACTGAACACCAATGAAGTGATTCAGCAGCAGTGCAGTATCTTCTCCTTTGGTTGTATGTTCAGTTCCATTTCTTTGGCAGTTCCTATATGCTGTGTTTTGCTGATTTCAAATTTCTGACACGAACCAAATTCATAAAGCTCTTCAGCTGATACAGCGACTTCCTCAATGTCCAGGGTAAGAGTGGAGTTAGGTGGCTGCACCTATCTTCTCCTCTCACCAGGCACTCTCTGGTCCAAACGGCTCCTTTTCCTGAAAGCACATGATCATCAACAGAGACTGTGAACAAGTATTGTAGGGCAAGAAGCAGTGAGGATTTTCGCCTGCCCCCAAAAGTTCCCTGTCACTAAGAAGCTAGCTGCCTTAGCTCCTGGCTGGAGGACCTAAGTCGAGCTTTACTTGATCGTTTTAACAACACTTGAAGGCCTGTGCGTTTCCCTTGGATTTTGTACTCCACAGAGATATCAGCAGTAGATTGTACGGATGTGTCGAAGATGAAGTATGAGGGGGCATGTTTCATCAACAATTCAGTAAAAGCTGGAAAAGAGAGCAAACCTGCAGGTACCCGTGCGCTGGCTGTCTGGCTCCTTTTCCACTCTTGATGCCAAAAAAATCTGGGTACTGGCGACCAGTCATCAGTTGGGTTAATTTCTTCATTAATGCTGCAGACACACTGTGATGAAATTGTGCAGTATTCTTTTCCTGAGAGTTTGGATCTGATTGATGAATCGTTCCCTGTGACAGTTCACAGAATTCACAGAAGTAATTCTTGCAGGCTTTCACAGCAGAATCTTCACCTCTGTGGGCCTTCCTGTCAGTTTTTTCCACACTACCTATAGGTGTCCACAGGCTAATGGATTCAGTCGTGGTAATTGTATTCCAAAGTAATGTTCTGGAGATGTTTTCAGTCATCCTGGTGATCTAATTAGTTGAAACTTATGCAGAAAATTCCCAATGTGTGTACCTCTGGTGGAGTAGATTTTTTTTTTTTTTTTCACCTACAGAGTGGTCGTTCACATAATTGGCAGAGAGAGACAGCAATGGCAGTGTAGGTCAAGACACTTCAGACATCTGTTTTTGAGGAAAAAGAGGAGAGAGAGTCAAGGGAGAGGGAGTGAGGAAAGGGAAAAGGATTGGGTGTGGAGAGAGTGGAATGGGAGGAGACAAGGTGGCAGATGGAAGGGGGAGTAAAGGGCAGCTGTGAGTTCATAGCGTCACTGAGCACTGAGGAAATAACTGGTATTCCCAGTTGTGAGAACTTGCCGAGTTGTTGACTACTGCTACTAGTGACTGCCACATACATTTTCTGTGCTTGTTGTGACGTACTGTTGGAACTGTGTTCTGCATACCTCTCACCATCCCACCCCTCTTGTCATGTATTCGAAACATGTGAGTCAAACAGGCAAGTTATCCTGCCTTTCAGATAGAAGACCTGTGGTTTTACTTGACTGCAGTTCTCTACCATGGGCTCTGATTACTCTTGGCCAAGATCTTCTGTTTGATTGAGCACATGGAGATCTCCAGTTGCAATAATTTTGACGATTCTCCTTCAAGTATGACAGGTTTGGACCATACTGAAATTTTGCGTCCTCCCCTCATAGGCCACAGGTGACTGGAAGAGACTGGCACACTGGCGAAAGTATGCTTCTCTTTGTAAAATCATGGCTTCGTAAAACTCATCAGTTCGAGATTCTTCTTTATTCCCCTCTCTTCTCTTTGTAAAATCATGGCTTTGTAAAACTCATCAGTTCAAGATTCTTCTTTATTCCCTCTGGAACCTGGATGGTTGTCACTCTACGTATCATCTTTTTCAGGTTTAGACTAGACAAATTCTGTATCAACAAATGACTGTATAAACTGGTTCATCACGGTGTTTGTGACTCGTCGAATCAGGATCTTCTAAATGCCTTGTCTGCCCAACAGAGTTTTTTCTCTGTCCATTGTATTTCAATTGTCACCTGTGGGGCATACCTTTCTTTTGAGGAAGTGATGATTCCACTTATACTTCTTTTTCCACATATTGGCCTGATTATACTGAGAAAAGAAAACAGAACGAGGAAAAAAAAAGTTGCCCATTTTGATCATATACAATGAGCGGGACAAAAGTGGGACAAGGGCCATTTGTACTTACTCCCAGTTTCTCTTGCAGGCACATTGAAAATGAATTGAAGTAATATTCTTCCAGTTGCTCTCAATTTCTCTTGCCTTGACTGACTTTCTACCTGTCATTGTGATCTGATTGATAATTTGTTCCCTGCAGACCTGTTCCAAATGTTCCTCCTCTCATTTTACTTTGACTATCACATAATGCTTATTTTAAGAATCCGTTCCAGATTTCTCAATATTTATGTGTGTAATTTTTCTGAGTTAATTCATGCAGGCAAATTCATATAACAGTATAATATTGGTAACTATCATGGTGGAAACAGTTTTTAATCTGTTACTTTCATTTCCTCCACTAACCAATCAAGAATACTGCTGAAAAACAAGTTGAGATGCATGGCTGTTATCATTCTGTGGCACCTTGCGAAGATGGCTGGAAAAGTCATATCCCTACTTTTCATCCTGCCAGGTTTGCTTGTGCCGGCATTCCCTTAAAATGCAACATTCAACTGTAGCACATTCACACACACACACACACACATCGCAACTCTGATTACAGACTCACTTTGATACTTGCATTAGTAAAAAAAAAAAAAATGTTTCTTTGCTGCTTTTCAAGTGTGTGTGTGTGTGTGTGTGTGTGTGTGTGCACGTGTGTGTGTGTGTGTGTGTGTGTGTGTGCACATTTATACTTGAATAACACTAAACACACAATTGAAATGTTGACAATATTATTCAAATAAGTAACACAGGAGAACAGTACATATACTGATCAACAGAAATCCATGTTTGTACGTCATTTTCCATGTTCTATACTGAGCAAGGACATTGCAAAATACATGCTGTTTCAGGTGTGTCATCAAAAATACTCTTCATTATTATTGCTATATTCAGGTCACCTCAGACGGTGCATCAATTTGTTATTGTGGATATAACTCATAATCACGGCCATATGAGAGACAGCAAAAACAGCCAATGCCCCACGAAAAGGAATCCAGTTTCCAAAGTCTGAAAAAAAAATCTAGCTGTTTGTCACAGAGCAGTGCCGTACCCTATGATCAATATGCATGTATGCACAAACAACATACACTTCCTGTACTACAGAGAGTGTTGCTGATGGACGTTTCGATGCTGAAAAAGACAGCAATGAAAGGTTCATCTGAGACAAGTTTGGGGTACACAGTGCATGCTAGATATGTACTATGGATACACTAAATGTTTACAGCCCTGTGATTGGGTACATATCTATGTCATTACATTCATGAGGGAAGCACAAAATCAAGTTGGAGACAACTGTGAACAACTTTTTACATGAAAAAAAAAAAGAAAACGAACAAAAACATAAAAATTACAAAGCAGATACTGACAAGTTTCACTGACAGTATGTATTGCATGAGTCAGACATTTGACACACATTAACAATGAAGCATTCCGATTTGCTTTTGACTTTGGATGATGGACAGGCAAAAAAGAAACAGGTAGGAACACAATATTATATTATTGCTCCTCTGAAGACAACCATGTTGACAACACCAGAACAATTCTGTTATATGCACAATATCAGCAGCAGCATTGTAATGCACATAAACATCAAAATAGGAATCAAGTGAAACGCCATGAAAAAAATGTGACCAAAATTCCCCCATTTATATCACAACTTTGTGTAAACAGACAATCAAATGAAAATCATTGTATTGTTAGACTTTCTGTGCACCTGTTACAAAAAAAAAAATTTGGCCATTGAGTGACATAAAAAAGAGCGAATGGAAATACCCAGCTTTGGCAGATTTGTGTTTGTATTTATCTGGACACTTCTCACAGCAGGGGGGATAACCTCCAAGCAGATCATAAATCAATGTCCAGGCAGATCACAGACAAGAGCTGCTAGCAACGTGATCCAAGATGAAGCCAGCAGCAGTTGCCCTTCTCCTTACCAAAATGTGTTTTTTCACTGTCAATTTAAAACCAATGACCCCAGAACAACTGGCGTGGATCGGCAGGGCAAGGGAGTCAGTGGAGGGTCAGACGGGAGGAGAGGGAAAGGGGGTGGGAGGGAATGAGTGTTTTTGTGTGTGTGTGTGTATTCCTACTTTTTTTTTTCCAAATAAAAAAAAAATGTCAAAACAGGTACTTCTGTTTCCTTTTCCTTGTTCCATTTGAAAAATGCAACTGTTCTTGACTATCCAACCACAGATTTGTAGATACCACTTCTTTTTAAGAAACACACTGAGTAATAAATTCATAGGTTAAAAAACGTGAAAGGAAAAAAAAAAAGAAAAGATTAAATCTGTTGAAAACCAGAGAGCTGGTATGCCTCAAAAACCTACCTGTACACTTGCAGTCAGTTCAGGAAGCACTCCCTACTCTCCCCCTACTCAATAAATCCCAAAGATACCCAGCCTTCCTCTGTAACTGTCTTAAGAACGCAAACTATATAGTGTTAAGGTTTTCATTCATTCTTTGGTTTAATCTTGCTGAAAAGGCTTAAGGGTTAACACCTGAAAAAGAATATGAAACAAGAACTGAACACTCTGAGGCATTAACAGTGACCCCCATTCCCTCTCCCTCTATCAGACAATAACTGAAAAACTTCTGAGGTGCTGAAAGCTGAAAAGGCTCAAACACGGAAAACTAAACAGTTGTGAACTCTGACAACACATAGATGTCAACAGAGGGAGGAGGGGAGGGGAGGTGAGTGGGAACAGACACCAAAATGTTTCACTGATAAGATTTCGAGACATTAACAACTGTAGAAACTATAAACAGCTGAAAATCCTGAGATGTTACCTGCTGGTAGAAGTGGTATAATGGCCTTGGAGGAGATTGGAATTAAAAAAAAGAGAACAAAAATTTCATGACTGTCAGTCACTTCCTTGTCTTTTTTTTTTTTTTAAAGGGACTGAACATAAAAAAAAAAAAAAAAAAAAAAGACAGACACGAAAATCTGACAGCTGTAAAAACTAAAAGACTCTTACAATATATCATACATGTATTTACATACAATGGATGAAAACAACATTTTATCAGCAGTTTTTTTCTCTCTGATTATGATTTTTTTTTTTTCTCTTCTTGCTCATCTTAACCGAGTGAAAATGGGCCACTTCTCACTGTCATGGCCATTGTCAGCTGTTGCAACAAACGGAATTGTCTTCCTAATGATGAGTTAAAAACAAAATGTAGTATCTCAACTCCCCAGAACAGGCAGTCAAAAATGGCTCCAAAGTTTTTCTGACGTGTCCAGATGCCTCACACAATGATCTGAAGCCTCTACGTACCTTGCCTTGGATTCTAGAATTATATTCTGTCATATGACTGCATGTCATTCAAGCAACTGTTAGTTTTATGTTCACCGATCAAAATTCATTTTTGCTAGGGATGATTCTCTAGTCGTCCAGCCTTCATCCTTAAGACCAGCTCTGTACATCCCTCTCCCCTACCCATCCCGTAAGGTCTAACTGACTAGAGGGAGTAAAAACCGCCTTATGCAAGCCTAGAATCACAGCTCTATGATTCTCTTGCTTCCTTGTCAAGTGCATTATCCACTAGGCCAATGCAATGAGTAAGCAGTCCTGTTTCAAAAATAGATACTATACATCTGACATACAAAACAAACAAAAACTTGTTAATAATTTTCCTACTCCATAGACTGACTCTTGAAAAGGTACCAGTTTCTCATAAGAAATCTTTACAAATCCAGGCATGTCAAATACTTAAAAAAGAAGTCCTGAAGTATTGTAAGTAATGTTACAGTACTAAGACAAAAGCGCATAATTTCACACCAACATTGCTCAGTGCTGTCCCCTTAAATGCTAACAAGGTACCCCTAAGCACCAGTCAGTCAATTCCCTGACCACTGGGGTCGTTGGGGGGACGTGATAAGGCAGCCGCCGTTTCTCTCCAGGTTCTTCTCACCCCTAAGCATGTTTGTCTCAAAGTACATTTGTTCCCTTAGAAAAAGGATACTGTGCGAGTTTGTCACTTAAGACTTTTTGTTTCAAAAAGATTGTAAAACAGTAATGCTGCTTTAAGATCTTGAAAGTTGCAACTTTCTTATGCTGATGATTTCGTATTGATTACTGTGCTCAATATGTCCAAATGGCAAACGTGAGAATGGAGCAAATGACTTTTATGAGGTTCAATGTTGATGGATGGACGGATGGTTGTCAGCCTGTAACATCAGGTATGATGTTGGGCTTAAGACTGGACAGTCGAGGTTGATTTCATACCTGAATTATTTACAATTTCGTACATTTAAACTCCCAATACAGACGTTCAGCATTGCATCTGTTAAATCAGATGCCACTCAACCTAACTACACATATTACGAATACAGGGTCTACTGCAACAAGGTAGTTCTATCGAGTCAGTACTGTATGGTTTCAAGTTTTTTCCCCACCACCTCCTCTCCTTTGTTATTTGAAGTAAAGAAACAAATCTTTCACCATACCACACATCACCATGATCTTCAGATGAAGCGCGATCCTGAACTAATCTATTTCCCATTTGAGTTAAAACTCTTCATTTTTCCATCATATGCACACACATTCACACACACACATACAACAGACACACGCATGGTGCTCACAACCAAAAAGTTTTTAAACAATCATGTTACAATACTTGTAACAAAACCCTGAAACACATTCTGAGTGGTCTGTTTCATAACATGCCATGTCTGTGTTCAACAAACCATCTCTCCTTTTGCTCCCCTATTTGTGCCCTCACACACTGGCCAACTATCCTGACACTCACAAAAATGATCACACAAATTCAAACAGGTTTAAAACTAAAGTAAAAAGTAAAATAATGAGAGAGAGAGAGAGAGAGAGAGAGAGAGAGACAAGACAGATAAACAGACAGACAAACAGAGAACACAAATATAATACTTCTTCCATTTTATCCCTGTCACTGGTAAGACTCTTCGCACGAACAGCAACTGCAAATAACTGGTTTACCACATCTTCACAACAATCCACGCACCAAACAGTGCAAAACAATAAAAAACCAAAAACAAATGAAAACAGGCAGAAAAACAACACACTAATTACACACAACTCTTCATACAGTCTGGTTACATGACCTACATGTAGCCGAGAGCATCAGAATGGAACCTTATTCATCTATCAATTCAATCTGAAACAATGTGCCATTGATAACGATACATTTTGTGTGACTTGAAAATGACTGGACACCTGATGTTAAAAAGAAAAGAAAAAAAAAGGCTGACAAATAATATCAGTGACAAAGACATTTGTACATAAAAATGGACAATTTTCATTTTAACACTTGACAACCTTTTTCACACAGACATGAACAAAGACAGATTTAATGCTTGATAAACATTCATTTAAAAAAAAATGTGAACATCGACTTTTTTTTTTTTTTCAAAGAACTGTACACAGGATAATTAACATGCGAAACCCCAATGAAAATCTCCGAGGTAACACCAAATATCACCCAGAAAAAAAAAAGAAAAGATGGGACCATTGTAATGGCACCATTACATATGTCCAAGTCATTGGTTGCTCTGTGCTTGTGATGTCAGGGTCCATTTCGTGCCATGGCTAGCAGCAGCCATGACCCCAGGCATCAGAAAAGGTCAGCCATACTCTCTGTACTCCTACAGCACCAGAAAACCAGAATCCACTCACAGGAAATACAACTGATTATCGGCACAGCCTCGGCCTCGCTTCTTCGCTGTCCCCTTTTTCATGGTCTGGTCATTTTCCGGCCTCCCCTGAAAACCGACATTGAAAAAATAAAAATCATACAGTCAAATGATAGGATTAAGGACAAAGAGGAAAGATGGGGTATGAGCAAATAACATATAGTAACAGACCTGCTCACCCTGAAACTCATACTGATGCACTTTTCAACAAAGCTGGCGTATTTTTTTTCACAACGACTGTGCGCAAAATTCCAAATCTCTGAAAATGCGCAGGGGGAGGAGGGGGGGGGGGGGAGGGGGGGGGGGGGGGGGGGGGGGGGGGTGTTTCATTTTCACCTATTATCACACTACACAGGCTTCTTTCAAGTAATAACTACTTGATCTTGTATTAGCTATTTAAAGTACAGATTCTTTCTAACAGAACTTACTTTCAAATCTGATTCATCAGCATGCTTTGGCAAAAAGTCATACTCTCATCATCTTTTTTTTTTTTTTTTTTTCAGGGCATGTTGTTGAAAAAGAAGAAGACACAGTCTGAGGCACAGAAGTTAGCAAGACTTCTAGCTCTCTGTTCAAAGCCCCATGCAATGGTTAATTCTGAAAGTGGCGTTACCCCTCAAGAACTTTGCCTGTGGTGCTTTTTTTTCTTTTTTCTTTTTCACAATTTTTTTTTTCAGTTTCATGGTCATCATACTTTCACCAAACATGCTTGCAAAGTATAGGAAAATTGTATGGGTAAACAGGTCTGCAATAACAATGTTCTTGCATTACCTGTTCGGTGCCAAACTTGACGAGATAACTCGGCAGCAATGACATGTACTCTTCGCTGCCATGGTCGTTAACTATACTTGTATGGGGAAGTGCAGAATATTCCTTGTTTTATATTTACACTGCTTACAAAACAGAGGATATTTTCTGAGAGGTGAAGTCTCTAGATTCTATTGATAGTTGGTAATCTCGTTTTCGGCCGTGAGGAAGTCAGTAGTACTTGTTATTTTATTTTATTTTTAAAAAAAAAAACAACCCTGGCAAATAGGTTTTAATTTCAAGCTTAATTCATAGGCAGCGAAAGTGTTAAGGCACAACAACACACACACACACACACACACACACACACACACACACACATCCTTTAAGCAAGTGTCTTCAGCATTCATTTAATTCTACAATCAAGAAGTGCCCACCAGACCCATGAACAACCATGCTGCACCTATCTGCATGTTCATCAAGGCGCTTGGGACAACTGGGCCATGTCTGGCAATGCCCATGTCTTCTCAAAGCATTATGTAACATGCTGAGTGTTTCCGGGATTTTCCATAACCCATCAAACCCTAGCACCAATTATAGGACCTTTAACATGCTGATATGATTTGGTGTGGTTCTCATACATATCAGGGCAATCCATCTCAGGTAGGTCTACACATACACTGATCTAGGAGATGGGAAAATTCCACAATGTGTAGAAAAATCCTGTTCCACACACTCCCATCCCTGGTGCTGCCAAGGCATGAATCGATAACGCGCTCTGAATGAGAATCAAAGGTTCCAACGACATTTTATTCACGAAATTTTGCGTGTGGCACGTTATAGGTCTCAAGAGAGACCATGGTTTGATGAAGGAATAAAGCCTTGCCGAACATTGTGAATCTTCAGGGACCTATGTTCTTTTATGAATGAAGGAAGCCTCGCCATGTGCCATGGGGGTCTTCAGGGACCTATGCTTTTTCTCAAGGAATAAAGCTAGCCAAATGGCATGGGTCTCCAAGAACTCCTTGTTTTGCTTTTGTTTTTCGTTTTGTTTCTTGATAACTAAACCCTTAACGTTCTTTGTGGTTCTGTACAGACCTTAGAAACTGTGAAAAACTTTGAAATGCGGAATGAAACAGCAATTCTTTTTATATTGAATGAGCTGATGTATGGTAGCTGGTGTAAGCCATTAGACTGCTGCAAAGACAAATGAATGTGGCAACATTTCAGGGACCAATTAAAACTAGCTTTTGGTTTCAACATACTTGGTCACCAACATACCACACAGGTGCCAGTGAACGACACACATTCACCCATGCGTGACCTGGATCTGGCTCTGAAAATCATGCTGTGTTATTAAAACCTGATGCTTAAAACGTCACTGACAGGGAAAATGTGCTCTCATATGTATGGACAGGGTGTATGTGTGTGTGTGTGAGTCTGTGCGTGGAGCGTTGGAGCGCGAGTATTTGTGACTGTGTATGTTGCTGGAAGTTACCAGTGTGTATGTGAATTTGTATATGAAAATGAGTGTGTATGCATGCATTTGTGTATGTGTGTGCGAGTGAATGTGTATGCATGTGTGTGCGTGTTTGTGTGTATACATGTGACACATGTGTGTGTGTGTGTGTGTGTGTGTGTGTGTGTGTGTGTGTGTGTGTGCGCGCGCGTGGGGGCGTGTTCATGTATATTCATATATTGTCATACGTATATAGATGCATGTATACGAATGAGAAAGAATGAGCCTAGTACGCCTGTTTGTGATGCATTTCTAAAGTGTGAGCATGCGCTTTTAATTTAAAGTGGGAGCTGTATGATAAAGAATACATGATTGTGTGCATACATGTTCCTGAAATGTCCATCGTCAGCATGTATGGCCACATGCGCATGTCAAACTTGGTGAATGGTTTACAACGGCAGAAAAACAGCAGATGACAGGAAAGAAAGACAATAGTGAATAATTAATAAAAAAAAAAAAAAAAGAGGCAGCGTCAAGCAGAGAGACAGAAAACGAAGGAAGTTATAGCACTGAAATTCCAGATGGCTGGGCAGTTATTTGTACTGAAGCAGTGCCCACCATTCCCATGGGGAAAAAAAAACCCAAAACATGTGAATTGACAGAGGAGAAAGGGCTGCCTACTTGCTGGGGTTGGACGCCACACCACTCCCGCTGCTACTAGTACTGGTTTTCTTTGTCCCACGGCTTGATGAGGGTTCTGCTGCAAAACAACAGGACACACGCGCCTGGCTTGTTTAGGACTATCTAAAAGTCTGATTCATTTTAAATCACTACCTGTGCAGTTCAGTGAGGACCATTCCTGCACAAAACACAACTATATTTTATGTATTCCAATACTTTTTCGTGTCACTTACATATCATCTTCCTTCTCGTCCACAAGACAGGTTGTAGTGTTTATTATCACAACATATCTTGCAGCAAAGAAAGGACAGAGAAAAGATCACAGGGGTGAAACTTAATGCTAATCATATTGCACAACAAAATGTTTAACCTATAAACAATTATGCTTAAGGAAAATAATCAATAACTAACATACTGTTATACAGTGCAATGCCCAGATAAAAGACCCTCCAAAGACCCCCCCCCCCCCCCCCCCCCCCCCCCCCCCCCCCCCCCCCCCCCCCCCCCCCCCCCCCCCCCCCCCCCCCCCCCCCCCCCCCCCCCCCATAAAGACCCTGTAAGTAAGCTTCTTCCATTTGAAAACTTACTTTCCTGAATGATCGTCTTTAAGGAAATTGTTTACAACCAACCGCAACTGCTTCCTCAAAGCAACATAAACAAAGTATGTATATTACCCATGAAGCAAGATCTGAAATGTTGATGTATTCAAATCAAAAGGAGAGTGCAAAATATTTGGCAAGGCAATAGAACAAATACTGACACCCTCTCTTCTCAACTGTATTCCACTCAAACATTCTCAAACCTGAGCAGATCAATGTCTCACATCAGTATTTTAGAGCCAAAACAATGGAATATTTTTTTTTTTGCTACTCAAATTTAAAACTGTACGTGGGTCATCACAAAAAAGAAAATCAAAACAAAACAAAAACAAATAGTTAAGACGAAGGAAATGATAATAAAAAAAAAAAGGAATTAAAGATTTAAAAATTAAAACAAAAAAATTAATCAGAAAAATTACCACCCTGAACATATTACTCCCTTCACCATCAGTTACAAATGACAAAACTTGAGCAATCAAGCAGCTGCATGTAAAAAAATATAGGTTATCCTGTTACCAATCAAATCATGACATTCTACTGAACCCAAGGACCATGCTGAAAGTAACAATGCTGGTGGCAACATTTGTAATCTCTCATACATGAAACACACTGCCTCTTGAACAAACCTTTTTTTTTTTTTTTTTTTTTTTGCTGTCCCAACCTCTGCGTCACCTCAGAGGCTGTGCACCCACGCTGCTCATTCCCACCCCATCCACAGTCACAACCCGGTCGGCCCCGCCGCAGCCCCGGCACCGGCAATCCACAGGGAGCAGTCAATGTCAAATTGTCAGGAGGCAACCCACCGGAGGAGACACTTCACTGCTGCCGAGTCACTTCGGTGGTGTTCAGTCCTGTTCTGATCTAACATATGCAGGACACCACCTACTAAGCCCCCTACTGACGGCAATAATTGCTTAGTCGCGGAGCTGGCGTGAGTGAGTTCTCCCTCCAGAGGGCGCCACCACCACGACCATCCAACGACAGCCTCCATGGACTCACCGATACCGGTGACCCCGACGGAACCAAACCAAGGCCACAGACGTGGAGAGGACATCGAAATTGAGGTCACCATGAGAGTAGGGCATCAAAGGCCACAGAATTAGAGACTTTTTTTTTTTGCTGATCGATGGGAATGAGGATGATTAAGATGATGCTACGGATTTCCATTTCGGTCTGAGAATACATGACAGGATGTATTACGCTTCCTTTCATATATATCCCGGCATCAACAGGCTTGAGAGATACAGGCACCTGCAGTGTTGGTCAGGAAATTTGAGCAACACTCTCAGAAATGCATCCACTAAGTGGACTCGACTGTGTGGTCCCATTCTTCCCAACTGAGTCCGCAGCAAACTCAACTCTGGGTAGGAGCCAGTTGGGGCAGAAAAAACCACATGACTCGGATGGGATTTGAACCACTTCCCAGCTGGGAGTCTGCGGCGCTAACCACTTCACCACAGCAGCTGGTCTTACTGTTTTTCTTTGTACTAGATGTACTTCCCCCTATAGAATCTCTACAGTTAAAGATCCAATATCTTTTGACTCAATCGAGTCATGGTAAAATGAGCGAAAACTCTTCCTCAAGTCACACAAGATGTGCTGCCTTAAAAAAGGCAGGCACACACACACACACACACACACAAGAAATCATGAACTGTACGCCAAAATATAAAATAAAACATCATCCAATAGAAAAAAAAAGTGTAATGATCAAATCTATTTCAATCTACTGGCAGCAGATCTGATACTGTATCCTGGTTGGGAGAATACATTCAACATATTCTCAACAGCAAGTAGGAGTGTCAGACATTGTTTTTCAACAGGACGCTACTGAGCCGAGGAATTCTGGAGATCCTTAATGACATGTTTGATTTTTCCTTTCAACATTATCAGAGACATAGTCCTTACAACAAAATCATGAAGGTATTAGTGAAGTATCTGTTCCAAGTTTTCTGGACTCCATTGCTGAACAGTGGAACATATGCTTCATCAGCGGTGATGATCAGACACAAAACGGCTTCCACTCAAAAGCTGCTTTGCACAAACACACATACATGTATGCACATACTCCTATAGAGATGAATGAGATCCACATTTGCATGGGCACACTCATACATACAGACATACTCATACCATTCCAACACAAAATATTTTACTGCCAAACTTCAAAGCAAAGCTACCATGTAACTAAACAAACATATTTTTTTAAGCTGACATTAGCAGTGAAAACAAACATGAGCACAAACACTTCCAGCGACACAAATTTCTGATGCCATGTGAATGATACATGACTTCCTTTCATAGGAAACCAACTACCTGCTTACTATGTTGTTTGAATAACATCACTGAATCCATAATGAGGAATAAGTTCATGCATAGCTCCACAGCAATACAGTTATTACTGGACTATTTTGTTAAACACTTCAAACACAAAACAATGACAAAAAAAAAAATCAAACTTAAACTGTGATGACACGCAAGTGGGGAAAAAAGATGGGAAGGGCAATGGGCAAGTTCAGATCATTGACTGAACATCATCAGACATGTCCACCATTCATAAAATAACATGACGATGATGAAATCAAACCATATTTTTCATATCCTCACTGACCACAAAAAGTTGTTTCTCGACTTTTACCACAATTGCAAACAATAAACACAAGTCAACAGGTCAAACTGTGTCGTTCATGGCCAGGCTGACCGCAAAATCCATCCTGATCATCTGTGACACTGACACTCAAAATATGTTTTTTTAGAACAATGCAAATCATGGGCAAGTTTACAAAAAAAAAAGGTAAGTTCACATGATTAAATAGTGTGTGCCTTGTTGACCAGTTCTGAGACCATCATGGACAATGTATGCATTACAGCAACCTGCCATTTTTTATCTTCAGTGTGCTGCTTCTTATGCTAGCCTGCGAGTATTCAAAGACTGACGACAAAATGTGGAGTTAGGGAAGCAAGCACATGGGAATATTTGCACTGTGCGCAAGAAACAGGCACAAGAGGGGGACTTAAAGGGGTAGGCATGTGGGTATGGAGAAACTGGCGCTGGGTAAGTGTGGCGGAGTATGTCAGGTAGAGATAAGCATGTGAGGGTGGGTGGAGGTAAGTGATAAGTATACTCAACAGACAGTGAAGATTAGGCATTTCAAAAGATGCCTGCAATTTTTCTTTCTCTCTTCCTGTCGTGTGCTCAACCACAATCATAGGTTCCTCCTTAGCATTAGAAAAAAAGCTAATCTATGCCCCTGGGTTCCGGTAATGCAACTCAACAGATGAGTGAGCAAGTGGCTTCAATATTAGATCATGTTATTTGCAGTGCATCACTTATTTAAAAAAAAAAAAAAAAAAAAAGACATGAATCAATAACATTCAGCAAAATCCTATGGTTATAAAATCATGAATTAGATATGACAAAGCAATACTTGGTTAGAATAAGCGATTAAACTGCAGTGAACAAGACCTTGCTTGGTTAAAAAACAAGCTGTGAAGTATTCTAAAGCAAACACTAAAATCCAATTACAAGAGATTCTTTTTATTTACAGAGGTATGTAAAGACTATCTTCAGTATCAGGCCAAAAATGTCCATGCAGCAGCAATCAGCTGGGAACGGAAGAATCACCTACATGTAATGGAGAGTAATGACTGTGTTCGTTGGTTACAATTCATCACACAAGACACTCCCAATGCTTAACCCTTTCGCTGCTCACTGATCACATCTGATCTGCCGCAGACATTCTAGCCACATTGTATAACAAATTTTACATCTAGGTCCTGCAGATGTATTTGAACTGGGGTAACTAAAATGTCACGACTTTTCAAACAAAGAAAGTCAACTTTGAAAATGGGTAGAAGATATATTTTCCACCCACCATCTAAACTGGTGGACAAAGCATCTCAAAGCATAACTTCAATGGGAATGAACAGTTATGAAAAGCACCACTGCAGTCAAATATTAGTGATTCTTGTATACAAAATCACATTTTAAATGTTTGCATTTTCTCTGTCGACCATTGGCAACAAAAGGGTTAATGCACCATATCTACATGAGCATGGCTATATGAAAGGATTGAAAGCAACAAATCCAAGCAGCCTTTTGGGGACTTGGGTTTTATTTGCAGTACTGTCGTTTAAAGTCTTCATCACTAAATATTCAATACTTCCTCCAAAATGTAGGTGACAAACAGTTAATCAGTCAATGTCCTATACTCATGGTACTACAAACCAAACTCCAGGAATCCAAACCACCTGTTTTTTTCTTTGGTATCATCCTCTCAACAGCACTACACATGTGAAGTGTTAGGAAAAAAATGGAGAAGAAGCCCCCACTGCAGACGAGAGTCAGCAACTCCAGTTAGGGAAAGCAGAAATCAAATCACACATAGTCAAACTTTAATGGACTGCAATGCAGGAGAAAAAAAGGGTAAAAGAGAAATACCAGTACCACTATTGGTACTGCTGGCACTGCCCAAAGACCCTCGCCGTGCCGCTGTGAAACTGGGGTAGACTGCCTGCTGATCCCTTCCTGCTGGCATGTACCCAGCAGGGCAAGGGGAGGAAAAAAAAAAAGAAAGAAAATATGACAAGGATTACTATCATGGTTTCCAATATTGACTTTCCTTACCATAATCACAGTACGCTTCTGATCCTCATCATAATTGCAGTACATTTCTGATCCTTAGAATGAACATCTCAAGATCACTGTCTTATTAAAAAAGATTTAAATCAACTGAGGCAATTATCAAACTCTTCTTTGGCTGATGTCATATTACAATTAATTATCAACTGCAAAGCAGATCTTCCAGAATACTATTTCATCAACTGCTGACCTGAAACTCGTAACAAACAGAGACTGAGTAAAAAAAATCCAGAATCAACTGTCAGATTTTCAAACAATTTACAATTGTGCAAGCTGATACATATGAATAGAAACATCGAAAGATATATTACAATTATGATTTTAATCCATAATACTTGCAAGCTGAAAGCTTTTAGAATTTGCAACAACATCCACTAAATGGCTGTCAGCATGTGAGAGAAAATATGAAGAAAGAATACTGAATGCCAAAAGAAATTATCTGAACTTGTTCGTCTTATTGACAGCACTTTTTATTAGACCATTCCAATGGAAAATACAAGCATGCTCTATGGATCATAAAGTACTACATCATTCTCTAGACACTTCCTCTTTGTCCTGGAATGACAATGCCCCCTACCTGCGACTTACTTTCACAATTCCCTCATATTCAGTTTCAACCTGTAGCCTTCCATCTGCGTTTTCCCTGCTGCCCCTTACCTTCCTTTGCCCTCCCTTCCACCACCTCCCTCCTCCCAGACCCCGGTACCCCTCCATCATACCACTGGATTTAGCCCTACATTTTGTTTTGTTGTTTCACATGAACTATTTCATTAATCAGAGAAATGCTGAGCCACGCTTTTTTTTTTTTTTTTTTTTTTTGTAATGATAAAGATGAAGTAATCTAAACAGCTTTGAGGGATAATTCCATACTAATGGCTAAACACCGTTGGAAGCAGGATGTTGTTTTTACCATCATGACAAGAGAAACAGAATGAACAATTAAACTGTTGGTCGAACATGCCTTATACTAATGACTACTAATTTCTCTGTTTACAGTTATACATCTTAAGAGCATGGTACATGAGCGGGACCAAAGCAGGCAACTGAAAACTGTAGGGAAAAGATTCCAGGTTAGGGCATCGCTAGTGTTAGCCAGTCATGCCATGGTACCATTAAGATAACTAACAGTCGCACACAATGCTCAAGAAAGGCCACAAAAGTCTGGAGATCCATGAGGAATCAGAGAGTATTACAGACTACAGGTACTGATGACCCCTGCATCCTACAACAGTTGCAACAGTTTTACAGAACTCTCTTGACCTGCATCATGCTGATGTGACTGCAGCCTCACCGCATGGACCCCTATGCATAGCAGCAGTCTGGATTTCACACACCCACAGCTGCCGGATGTCCTCTGATACTACCTTCAAAATGATTTATCTGATGTAAAACAGAAGACATTTACAGCAGATGTCCTCCTTGAGGTTCCTCTTCCTTTACTAAGCCAAGTTACTCTCACTTAAAGGTAAACTCTCAATGCCTGAAAGCTGCAAGTCTGGAAATGCATAATGAAAGTTATTCCCTTACAACAACAGTGCTTCAGAAATAATGTTCTCTGCCTTTCAAATGGGCTACCATGTCAGAAACTCGCCATACCTTGGACATAATCATGACATGCTTTTTGAACTCTCGTAGATCCTGGAGACCCTAAGTAGGAGAACAACTTAGAGTTCTAAACAGGATGGCAAGAAACTGCAGGCAACAGATGAGGACTTTGAGAACATTATGCTACACAGAGGACAAAAGGAGGTGGCAACATCAGCTTTGATGCTACTGATGAAAATTTTCAAAAAATTTAGTGGAACAATACTTTCACTCTGGACTTCAGAAGAAGATGAACATTTTCATGATCTTTAAGACATCCTGCTTTCCGTTACAAAACAACAATACAATACTCTTGATCCCACTGATACTTGAGAAGTTTGATGATCTGACGGAAAGGCGTTCTCCAAGACAAAATCATCTGGGGCCCTGTTGTTCACCATTCTTCTTCAACATATTGGTCTTTCAGTTAAACTACAATGCCTTGTAGTAGCACTGAATGACTTTTAACTGCTTTTCTTTCCCTTTTTATTCTGTCAGTTTTCAATTGGTAAGACTGATGCTCTATTTTTGACCATGCCAGCTTCAGAACCTAAAGTCGCTAAAGAGTTATTATGAAATCTGTATATACTGACAGGTTCTACTAAAGTGTTTCCCAGTTTAGAATTTCTCCCTTTAAATATTTGTTTTTCTGGGACAGGTTTTTCTTGCTCTGCATTAGATTTTCCTCTTATCTAACCCTTCTCCTTCTGTCTGCTCCCACACATCAATTCACACTTCCCTCACCATTCCTCGTCCAGTATATGACCTAATCTTTCAATTCTGTTGGACTGTTTTGCATTATGTCCATGTTATTAAAAAAAAAAAAAGTGTTTGCATCACTTTTTCCCCGTAAAGAATAAATTCTGCTTTCTACTTGAAAAAAAAAAATGCAGCCAAACTGATGTAAAATACTGGATTATCTTTTTTTTTCATCTCAGTTGTTGTCCATGTTATAACAAACAATGTGTTTGTATTCACTTTTTTCCCCATAAAGAATAAATCCTGCTTTCTACTTAAAAAAAAAAAGAATTAATAATGCAGCCATACTGATGTAAAATACTGGATTATATTTTCTATTTCAGTTGTTGTTAATATCATCTGAGGTGGCATGCAAGACAGTCCAACAGGTCGACTTTCGATCCAATTAAGCCAATCAGGTCAATTATGCAGAAAAGTAGAACACCACGACTGAGACTTATCCCCCACTTGACCTTACAGAAGGTCCCTCCATCCTCTGACCTCATCTTTTAGGCCAACAGTGATGAATCAAAATGGAGACTGCATTTGTTCACAGACTACACAGCATGAATGTTGCAATGACAATGCATTTTTCATGACAGGCAGCAGTCATTATAGACAGCTGATGATGAGTATTTTACAAAAATTTCTACGTCCCAGGGGTAAAAGATCTAGCCTAAACATAACAGCTGGCAGATTCAATTAATTAAAGTAACAATCCAACTTTCCAGCTGAAGCTACTTGATGCACAGAAAGTACACAGTTTGTAAAACATTGATCATAATACACCACTGTCTGAGTTGCTAAACCTTTTTTTTATTTTGTATGAAATCATTAGAATAACTTTTAAGTTGAAAAACTATGCGCTTATTCCAAGCATTAAAAGCATGTATTTTATGTATGAGAGAGAGAGAGAGAGAGAGGAGAGTGTGTGTGTGTGTGTGTGTGTGTGTGTGTGTGTGTGTGTGTGTGTGTGTGTAAGTGACACAAACAGCAAGAGGGCCATAGAGGGCCATAGTGTACACCCCTTCTTTCTCAAATTTTTAAAACTTACTGCTGACACATGGACAAAAACCAAGATGGAGGAGAACCATGATCAGCTTACTGCTACAACTGTACTGTCAGACTGATTGCTTTTCAAAAATACAATCAAATGCTTCTGTATGCCAATTTGCCAGATGTATTGTTGCCTCAAAAGCTTTCAGATTGACAGACCCTTTCGGTTCATTTAGGTATCAGAAAATATTTGTTCCCTATAAATTCCACTCATCTGAAATCATAACTTCAATCCACTCCAACTGAGCTTATGTTTCTCTCGCCACATTGTAATTTCCCTTTATTCCTAAACTGGTCAACAGCAGAATAATAAACTTCCCTACTAATTGCTGTCAAGGTTCTGTGTTTCATTTCTTGAACTGATATATACATTCCTTTCATTTCCCAGTGAAATATTGTTTCAGCAAGGCACAGAACTTAACTTTGGTTCCCCCAGAAGTCCTGATTTTTTTCCTTGTCAAAACATTTGTCACTAAATCCTATTTTACTTTTGATCCCATAACTAGCACACATCACTTCCTGATACCTATTTCCTCATAGAAAATACATCTGGCTCCATTCCCATAAAAGTTTGCTTTCCCTCTTTGAACCTTGTGCCCCCTACTGAACTGGCATCTTTCCAATCTCCGTGTCAAAGTTAATCACCTCTGCGAAGCGCCGACAACAGAAGGAGGGGTTGGGGGGATTTCCAGAGCGTTGGGAAGCGGGGGGAGGTTTCACCTTATTTACATTACTGGCCGCCCCTGCTGCTGCAGAGACTGAAATCAGTGGAACAGAACATCAACAATAGAGTCGCATCTTGGTGTGTGCGCACATGCATCAAATGTCGCCACTCTCTGCTGAAAGAAAGATTCATACACACACACAAAATTCACAAACTGTTGATTGTAAACTAAGGTGGGCAAAAAAATGGAGTACAGTGGTTTGTATGGAGCAAGTCTAACACTTCACAACTCGGAATAAAAAATATCATTACAAGATGCTGTTACCTTAGTTTGATGAAATTATGACTGATTTCTCGTGAAAAATGTCAAAGGATGGATTCTCCTAAAGTAGAAAAACTTTCAACACTGATTAGTTAAGTTTGCAGCCATGAAGCAAAAAAAAAAAAAAAACAAAACAAAACAACAAAAAAAAAAAAAACAACACACACACACACACAAAATAAAAAAAAATAAGAGATAGATATTTGATTTCATTAACCACATTTTCCCTCTGCCTGTTCCATGTTCACAAAATGAGACTCAAAGAACAAAGGAATACAAAAACAAAGAGTAAACATCTTTGATTGTCAAAACTGGATTTAACACACACACACACACACACACACACACACACACTCTGATGAATCTGTTAGACTAGTACATTTCTAAACAGACTGTATTAAAATGAAACCCAAAACACAAACACACACAAGCATTTTTTTTTGCCAATTTATTCACATTATTTTTTTTATTAATATACTGATAAATCTTTACAGTTCTGTTCCCAAAGTGGAAAGTGTTAGAAGTGAAGTAAGGAAACACTGACACATGCAGGCAGCTGGACCCAACATACATGTATAGTCATTCAGTGCATGTGCATGCATTCAAAACTTGCTTTTAAGGAAACTATTGTATGTGTAGAAACTTTCAAAGTTATCAGGACAACTTGACAGAAAACAGCCTGCTTTGTCTGGATTTGGAATTCATGTCAGCTGATACATGTTAGACTTCTTTACCTCAAAAAAAATGGGCATTTGTAAAACCCAAATGCGCTTACTGACCTCAAAAGCATTATCTGGCCAAGCCCCAAATACCTTGTGTTATCTAAAATTCTGCTAACTTGAACTGAAAATTTCTGTTCCCTTCCATTTCCGGTAAAATGCATCTGACAAGACTGCCGCTGAAAACAAGAATGTCCACATACTGTTCATCCAGCAACCAAATCAACAGGAAATGATGGTTGCAATTGCACGTTACATTTGCCACTTTTTGCAATAGATTTATTACTCTTTTAAATAGATTTCATAAACAGCAACTCTGACATATTTGAGGCAATCATTATTCTACCTTTTCCATATATATATATATATATATATGTGTGTGTGTGTGTGTGTGTGTGTGTGTGTGTAAGCTGGAGTCTATACATAGCTGCATATGATTGTTTGCATGCATGCGTACGTATATCTTTACGTTTATCTCGTTAGACGTACAAGCATATGTAAATGAACAGGTATGTGGCCGTGTGTCTGTTTTTTTAGAGTGTTGGACAACTGAACGATGTATGCCTAAGATACTGTATCTTTCTCTCAAAAATTTGTATCAGACTGGGGAATTCATCAAAATTGAATTGAACTTGATGCCTCATAAAACCTACAAAACTGCATTCTGAAGAATGCATTTGGTTGATTATCAGAGTGTAGACACCATGTTAAATATGAATTTGGTTCTTCTGCAAATGTTTTTATATTACAACTACCTCATGAAGCGACACTTAAATTTAAAAACAGTGCAAAACAAGATTTCACCACGATAAAGAGTAACATCTAAGCTACAAAACAGCATGCACAAACAAAAGGAAGAACCACTACATCCACACTCTTCCCTGACAAAGCACATTCCACTCACTCAAGATCTATGCATGCACTGATGAATGAGAAGTCAAGACACAATTGTGATATTCATCCTGCATAACCAGGACTATCAGTGAAAAGGAAAGGTTATATAAACTAGAAAACCTGTGATTTATTTTTGTCTAAGCAAACAGACCATAAAGAGCTTGTAGATGCATTTTTCAGAACCACTTTATCCTGAATGCAAGCAGAAAAGCAAAGAAAAGACTGCCACTAAACCTTGAATGTGCCTGGATTGCTGGCTACAATGCACTTGGAACGAACCGACTGACAAACTTTTTTTTGAATTGCACACCATTTGTCTGTTGGTTGTTTACTGTTCCTGATACATCACACAAAAATGATGGCAGTCAGGTCTTTCATGTACCATTGGACAGCGACCGAAAAAAAAAAAAGCAGCCAAGTTTTATTTACAAAAGTGTGATAAACTTAAACGAAACTGAGATAGACTCATACTTATTCACAGACTGAAAGATTTAATCATTTCTTTTCAAACTATGGATGTTAAAAATGAAAAAGCCTAAAAAAAAAACCCACCTCAAATGAGTGCTTTTGATCAAGAGCACTACCTCCTGTTTCTAAAAATTCCAGGGATTGAAAACAACTAAAAAATAACAAGAACAGACACGCAACATACCCCATAACACCAGACTTTGCATGTCTTGCTGCCAGAAGGATACAGATTTGTATTTATCAACATATTTCAATCAGCCTATCCTGGATCTGTGAGAATACAGAACGATCTTGCTCAGATGAGGCAAGTTTCCATAAGAACCTGCCACGACTCATTCCACAATTAGGAAAAAAAAAACCCTGAAAGTTATGGCAGGTCCAGCGTATTAGTGTGCGTGCTTTGAGCTGCGAAGTCAGCATTTACAGATATCAAATTTCCTGGAGACAAACTTGGATAAAAGGATGACAAGAAACACATCCATCAACATCAAAAACAACACCAGTACATGTACTGAGTAATACTGAACAGTCAAACTAATACAGTAACTACATAAAGCAACATATCTATGTTCATCAACAACAGGTATTTGAAACAGCATTAATTTACAATCCAATATTATCACTATCAGCATTTAAATTCCACTTTAAATGACGTCATGCAG
This sequence comes from Conus betulinus, assembly GCA_016801955.1. Taxonomy (NCBI): domain Eukaryota; kingdom Metazoa; phylum Mollusca; class Gastropoda; order Neogastropoda; family Conidae; genus Conus; species Conus betulinus. The sequence goes on along the minus strand of JADBJO010000135.1, from coordinate 134,033 downwards.
TACGATTATGACCGTTTTGCACATCTGTGTATGAGGGGTTCTTTCGTTACATATAAATACAACATCTAAGACAATCATTGCTGTGCATGCAAACAACCTTGAGAACGTCTGCCCTTCAATCCAGTGAGAGTTTGGACAGCAGATAATCGAACCCACCACTTGGGCTGTCCCTGATCTGAGTCCACATGGACCGCCAATGAAGGATATAATAAGAAGAAAATAGATCTGTTACTGTCTACATATAAGGCACATGCATGTGAATGAAATTTCATATATGCAAATATCATTTCCCTACCCTCTTCCAACTCAAATCAATCAGTTCACCCCATCCCTCCAGATTTCCCATTCTTTCCCTCTCTCCTGTCATCAAACATCCTTCAGCAAAGAAATAAATCATACACAGATCTGCCAGATTTTAAATTTTTGTTCATTCTTCACTGTTCTCTGTTATCTCACATTTCTCTGTGTCAGCCATCGTTGCATTTTTAATTCCCTTCAAAAAAGACGTGTCCTTCCCTTTCCCACTTCTGCTCCACCTTTCCTACTACATCCACCTCCCCTCCCCTTTCTCCTTTGTATCACATGGTACAGAGTGGTTAACAAATCAAAAGCTCACATTACACACTGATGAGATCCTTGAGCGATCACATGTAAAGCTTTGATCTGAATCAAAATAAAACCCATTGAAACAAACACCCTCCCCCCCTCCATAACCTCTTCCAACAGACACCAGTGTAACAAGAATTTCCTGGTGCTAAAGCATGAACACCACTGGTGAATGACACACATGTGGAATTAAGCCAGGCATGAGTAAACTCAACAAAGTGGTGGATATGAAACCAGATCCCAGAGAGACAAGGGCACACAACTTAAAGCAAGTGATGCATCGTGCTAACCAGCAAGCACACATGGAGAAAAAAGATCATAGAATCATTGCACAATCCCATGACCAGCAGGTTTAGAGCTTCCACCCACCCACCCACTTACCCACACACACACACACACACACACACAGACAAGAGTGGTTGCTGCTGTCTGAGCACTATATTGGCCTTGGTGGGTGCCCGTCTTCTTTCCCAGTATCCTGGTGCAAGTTGGGTTTTCACAAGTCTGAATGGGTTGCATACTACAGCCTGAATGGGCTATATAAAACAGTCTGAATTGGTTGTATACAATAGTTGCATGGCCCGCATAAAGCTGTCTACATGGGCTGCATAACAACTTGCATGGGTTGCATTAAACGTTCTGAATGGGCTGCAGTCTGAATAAGCTATACACAAGTCTGAATGGGCTGCATATAAAAGCTTGAATGGGATGCATATCACAGCTTGAATGGGCTGCATTAAACATCCTGAATTGGCTGCAGTCTGAATGAGCTATCCACAACAGTCTGAATGGGCTGCATATAAAAGCTTGAATGGGATGCATTAAACATTCTGAACGGGCTGCAAACAACAGCTTGAATGGGCTGCATAGACAGCTTAAATAGGCTGCAGTAAACATTCTGAATGGGCTGCAAACAGTCTGAATGGGCTATATACAACAATCTGTATGGAAAATGTTAAAAAAAAAAGTTCAATTAAAAAAAAAAGAACAATCTGAATGGTCTGCTTAGAGAAGTCTAAATAGAGCTGTACATAACCATCTGATTGGGCCATAAACAACTGTCTGAATGGGCTACATGTAGCAGACTGAATGAGCTGCATATAATAATCTGAGTGAGCTGTGTACAACAGCCTAATAAACTGCATATACTGTGTGAATGGACTGGATACAAAAGTGTGAATGGGCTGTAAGCAATAGTCTGAATGGATTGCCTACATTTTCCATGAACCGTATACAACACCCCAAATGGGCTACATACTACCACTTCGATGTGCTGCAGACAACAACAGCTGAATAGGCTGTATACGACAGCTTGAATGGGCTGCAAAGACCAGCCTGAGTGAGCTGTATATAATAACCTGTATGGGCTGCATACAACAGCCTGAATTTGCTGCAGATTTATACCACTGTCTGAACAGGCTGCAAACAACAGCCTCAATGAGCTAACCTATGCGACGGGCTGAATGGGCGGTATACAGTCCGAACTGGCTGCATACAACAGTAGGAATGGGTTGTTGACAACAATCTGAACAGGCTGCGTACTCAAGTCTGTATGGACTGACAACAGCAGCTTGATTGTACCAGATATAAACATCCTAAAAACAGACATATGACGAGACAGGTTTTGTGGAGCTTGATCATGCCTGCGCAGATCTGCTCAAACACTAGATGTTTATGGGTGGGCAAGAGACAGTGCACACAGGCCAAAGATTCCACAGTCTTTATTGATGGACATGCACCAGGATATCAGGAGGTGAGAAGAGCACCACTACATGCTGCAAGCCAAAAGGGCTGTTGTGTCAGACATCAACTAAAAGCCTGCAAGGTAGGGCTCAGAACAGCGGCTGCAATAGCACCCCTACAGCCTAGCAGCATGGGATAATGAAGTCTGGTTTGCACCCCTGAGGAAGCCAAGCAATGATTCATCATAGGTATCAAGCTGTGCAATCTCCTCTTATTTCAGAGGTAAGGACTGTTGCACCTGCTCAGCAAAGTGCAAAGTTCGGGTATAGAATTTAAAATGGAGGCAGCTAAAAACAATTTAACCCCCATTCCCAACAGTAACATTATGATATTATAGAGGCACAAACAGTACAGAGCTTTCAGCTTTTTTTCCTGACCCAATTGAGAAGAAGTGGAGCTTGTGGATCCTCTTGAGTCCCTTCGTGTTACTGTAACGTCTGGTTTGGAGGAATTGTTGCTGCCAGGAACTTTACCAGCTGCACCCATCACACAGGAGGAACCACCTCAGTATGTTATCAGAAAGAAAGCAGAAGAGGAAGAGAGAAGACAGAATGGAGCACGGGAATGAAAAAAAGGTAGTGAGGGTGACAAAGAAAGGGTGGAAATGGCAGGTGTCAGTAAAATGTCAAGACATGGAGCAAAAGTGAAAGAAAGACAAAAGTAGGTGAGACGTGACAAATTCAGGGTGGAAAGGACACAGACATGGACAAGATACCAAAGAATAACAGACTGAAAGGAGTGCAAAAGATGGAGAGAGAAGGAGACAAAGACAGATAACAGAAAGGCAGCAATCCAAGTATACAGAGAGAGAGAGAGAGAGAGAGAGAGAGAGAGAGGTAGTGGGCAAGACAGCTACAGAGAGTAAGTGAATGATGAACACTGTCAATTAGACAAGCACACACAGAGAAGTCTTTAATTAAAAGCCTTGAGGATGCCGATTATTGCTTACAAATTTAAAAAGATGAAACAAATTCAAGATGGTTCAGTCATAACATGCAGAACAGACCAATCCTGACCAGTTGTGAATACGATAGCTGCAGACATCAATGTATGATAAAATATTCTCGACCTAAACTGAACACACACAAAAAAAAAGGGAGGAAAAAAATCTTTATTATGTGTTCTATGGCAATTTATTAAAAAAAAAATGATTTGGAATTCTTATATTGCATTCGTTGAAACTTTACAAACACCATTACATTTTCAAGACCGTTGCATTTTTCAATTCTTCCAATGGGAACTTGAACTATCAACTTTTGATATCAACCATTATTTGTAAATGAAAACCAAAGTCATATGTAGGTGTTTTGTTATAAAAAGTCACACTAACATGACCAAAACAAAATATGGTTCATGGTATATGTACTCAGACGGATCACTGTCCTGCTGATTTCACAATTTAGCAATATAAGTTAAAAAAAATCTTATGATTATCATACTTTCACAACTGAACTTGTTTAATGGCTGTTTCAGATGCTAATGATTTTCAAAGCATTTTTCCCCATGTTGATTTTTTTTAATGTTTTAAGTGCTCTACACTATCAGAGTTACAAGACACAACATTAGAACTGAAAGTAAACATATATCTCATGGTCTTCATGTTAAAATCAAATCCTGCTAGAATCCTTTCAACGGCGATGTTTGTGGAAATGAACTGTCAGAATAGTAAACAATGGAGTTCAAAATATGTATAATCTGACAAGATAAACACTGCTTTTTTATTAAAAAAAATTCAGTCACTATTAGGAAACAAATGTGAAAAGATGTTATATTTAGAAAGATGGACAGATCCCAACCCTGAATTGACCAAAGCACCACTCACCAATGGATTTCTTTGATGGTCCCTTGCCATCCTTTTTAAGCAGTGGATTTTTCTTGTCAGCTTTGGTGGCACGCAGTTCCTCCTCCTTGCGTTCTTTTTCCTCGATGGCCAACAGTGCTTTTTCCTCCTCTTCTTCACCTGGTCATCGGCATCATCTTCGAAGTTCTTACGGCGGGAAACCTGCCAGATCCATGAGATTGTGTCAATATATCTTTCAACCATGGAATTACCAAAATAAAGCCACTTGCACAAGGAAAGGAAAAAGGACAGAGGAGATGACGGAATATGGAAATGGGAATAAAGGGAGAGGGGGGAGGAAAAAAAAAGGAGGGAAGACAGAAGGTGAGGGAGACGCAAATTTATTCAAAAGTCAGATTTTTTTTTTTAAAATATAAGAAATAGACTTCTACAAGCAACTTCTGCAGTAGCTATCTAAATGCTATCCACATTGCAGATCTGAGCAGGCCAGAAGCAGAGCAGTGCTGGGAACAAAAGCCAAGCATTTTACTATAGTTATGCTGCATGTAAAAAACAACTGTGCACAGTCCGTGTGGGCAAAGTTAGGGGTGTTACGATAATGTCCATGAAGACCAGCATATGCTTTCTGTGGTATTGTTCAGCTTGACAGAACCACTGGTAATGGAGATAACCACCTGTTTGTCCCTGGATTCAACTTTTCTGGTCTGACTCTTGCTGCTCCTGCATCTGATCACCCAAACTGCTGTTAGGCAATGTGGTGTTATTTGGGTATTGCCTCAAATTGTGAACAACTCTTAACAGAATCATGTTCAACACCAGACCGGTTTGTTTCCTGATAATGGCAATAAATCCTTGGGACGATGGGGTTGATGAGATCACTAATAAAAAAAACAAGAAGAAGAATGGCAACAACAACAAGGAGAAGACACAAGCAGTCTCTCAGCGTAACAAATGCCTCGATCAACTCTTTACAGAAAAATTTTCAACAAGACCACTTTTGTTTCCTGACCATTGCGTTAAATCCTTGGAAGATGGGGTTTGATGAGATCGTTGATTAAAAACAGATGAAAAAAAAACACCAGCAATCTCTCTGCCTAAGAAGTGCGCTTACTTGCTGTTGAGGAGGCACATGCCTGAGTCTCTTCCAGAGTATTAACAAACCATGAAACCTCAAAGTCGAGCATAAAACAAGTCCGAACATAACACACATACAGCTGGCCTCCCAAAGAAAACACACACACCGTATTTATGTTTGCTTCAGGACAATCTGATACAAAATACTCCCTGTGGTCTGAGATACTGGCAACAGGACAAACCCGGGTGTGGTTGTGTTTGCAGGAGCTGGCAACCCAAAACACTACCAAAAATGCGCGCACGCACACACACAACACACACACACACACACACACACACACACACACACACACACACACACACGCGCACTCAACCACAATAAGGAAAATCACCATGGATTCCATCTGAACTGGGATCTGGTCCATTTCATCCACAGCCTGGAACATGATTAATCAAATGAACATCATTATCACCACCATCACCACAATCAATCCCAGTCATCATAATCATGCACGTTTCTCCAGTGTTCTCCATTGCTCAAAAGCCTCTTCCTCTACATTCATATCTAAGCACTCTGAAACTCTCAATGAATGATGAACAGTGCTTACTTCACTCATCCTATTTTGGAGGTGAAAATACAGGGGGAATGTTCATCATCATGAACTGTAGAGAAAATGAACTGAAAAGTCACACAAACTGCTATTTAAATACTTACATGATTCAAACAAGATAGTATTTTGTCTTCATGTCATGAAAATGTCACTTGATTTGATACACTTATGCAAATTCAGCAGAAATTCCTTGGAAGTGCTTTTACAATATTCTATCTTAAAATCATATGAAGTCAATGATTATCTGAAACCAAATTTTTCTTTTTTTTTCAGAACTAAAATATCTTACTCTTCAAAATAATACAAAAGCTCAGGACGGAAGTCACAAAAACTGCTATGGGCTTTATTGTCTGTTCTTCTTTTTAATACTGCATGCATCTATATTACTGGTATCATCTCCAAAATGTTCAGATGACTTAAATAATACATCAACAGCCAATACAGTTACACCTATAAAGACCATTCTTCTTTCTAACATGGCAGCACTGGCGTTTTATCTAATTCCCCATTCCCCAGTTTCAAGCAACTTGCCCCCGAATAAAAAGTACCATTATTTCTGCACTACCAGGAGATATATTCTCTCTCAAATTTGAACAGGCAACTTATGATATGGAGCATCCTATTTCTGGTAAAAATCAGTATTCTGGACTACCAGGAGATTTTTGTAATATGAATCAGTACAGACCTGACTCATGAATGATCCATGACGATCTGCAGGCATGTTCAATGTCCAAGTCAACACCAGTTCAAAAAGCACTGATTGCGTAATGTGCATATTGGTGTCTAGTGCACAAACACAACATCTGTGCAAACTTTGAATTTCAGCCGTCACCAATATCAGATATAAAACCATTGCAGATGATTTGAATTTCACATGTCATGTTAATCCCAGTGCCAAATTATTTGTGCTGTACTTAACATGTGGAATTCAAACCAGTCATGTGGAAATTAAAGGATCTAGCCACCAAAATCAGATTAAAAAAAATTTCTACTGGAAATAAATACATAGAATAATAACAAAAAAACAGACAAACAAAAAAATCACTTTTGACAGGGCCTGTAACACAAACAGCTATAAAAGTAAAATGCTGGAGTGACCTAGCAATGCAAGAGCTATTCACATAATCTCATACCACCTAAGATGAAGCGCATAAATTTAAGCAGCACATAACTTGATCATTATGACACTTGTTATGGATAAGTTAGTTTTGAAAATTATACACACTTTACAACTTCAATTTTCTTTTTTCAATTTACACTGCACCTTTCTGTGTAGCTTTGACAATTTGACGATTAACTTTAGTCCAGTACTCAAGACTGTTGATGGGAAAGCAAAAGGACAAAGCTTCAAAAGAGAAAGAAACCTGTGTGGCATTAACAGCAGAGACACAATGTTGTACTTGTTTTAGACAGGATTTGTTGTTCATTTGTCATCTTACTGTTGTTTTGTAATACACACATATTAGACAGGATTTACTGTACATTTTGTCAATCTTACTGTTGTTCCCTTTTTATGTTTTCATTTGTAAAGTTTTTTGGAACTGGTAAAAGTGTTTGTCCCTGGTTAAAAAAAAGGCACACACCCCTCCCCAACAAAATAAAACAAAGCGCAACAAATTTTAGCCCCTGTTAGTACATCTCTGGAGTGCTAATTCATGAGCTTAGCCTCTACTACAGACTTGGTTTTCTTATGCAGCACAAGTCATGGTCCTCATATTCTGAGGTACCTGATCTCTGAACAAAAGATTTTACTCCCCTCGCCCCCCTCCCAAAGTCCAGGGAAGAGCCTTCACTCTATAGTACATAGCTGGCCAAACATCACAAGATCTCCAAACAGCCGTTTACCTTGGTTCTTGCTATCGCAACATCCTTGTCCCTTTCATCGCTGATGAGCATCTTTCGCACATACTGCTCCAACGAGCCCTTCAGTGCATTGTCATAGGGCAGTTTGATCAAGCGTTTCAAGGACGGCAACAAACTGCACGCTCGCATGCGGATGTTGGGGACTGGGTCAGTTGTCAGTGGCAGAACATACTCGAAGAGATGCTCTTTGAAGAATGCTTGGAATAGAGTTCAATGAAATACTTGCAGATAATAATGAAGAGAGAGCTCGGCTGTGACAGCTTCGTCCATGACAAAAATCTGAAAGAAAAACAAAAATCAAGTACATTAAACTATGTGGTCACAGATGAAGGGTAAAGGTGAGAAGGGGCTGGGAAATGTGGGATAGAAGGGGAATGGGGGGGGGGGAAGTGAGGTAGAAGTGGGAGACGAGGATAATCATACAAGGATCAGTCAGGAAAACCAAACTATCAATGTGTTTCTTGCCATGCTGAGTTTCATGAGGAGGGGATGAAGAGTGAACTCTTTGCTTGGACGCTGTTCTAGCGTCTCACCAAGTCTTTTCAATAATTTCTTTTTTCATTTTTCATTATTTCAAAGTCTGTCAGTCCACATTCTCATTCACATAACAAGCTGCCTGCCTAGATAGGCATCTGATTTTTTTTTTTACTCTTTCCTTTTTGTTTTAAACATGATTTTCAGTTAATCCCTTAGTGGTATCATTCCCATGCCACTCATTCCCTTCAACTGTACACAGCCACACCCAAGTTTTGTTATGTCACAGTCACAGCATGACAGTCTTCAGGGAGCAGTCAGTATCAAGTCATCATTGATGCAACTCATCACACTGCAAGAACAAGACACTGTGCTGCTGCTGACTCAATTTGGTGGTTTTCACAGGTGATGTTTCTGATCTAACATATGCAGGCCATCACCTACTAAGCCTCATCCTAATGCATAATAATTGGTGTGAGAGTCCATCCCTGTATGAAGCCATCATGTCCATATGATGACCATCTCTGTGAACTTGCCAATACTGAGGAGGAAATAAAAAACTAAGATAACCATGACAGCACTGCTTGCATGTCCACAGACTTTGACACTTTAACAGATAATCAATGAACTAGAGAAGATAATGATATGTATTCACAATTGGTGTCATATACTTACCATGTCAGACCATAGCATTCAACGGCAGTTAGTCAGCTCTGCCAGGCCGAAATTTTTTGTGGCTAATGCAGTAATAAGACAGTCACGTGACGCCCACCCTACTTCCACCAAAGGCAGAAAGCCAGTGTCCGCTTCCTGTTCCACATTCATCTTCAGCCTGCAGCTTAAGCAAGATAAGTCTAATGCTCTGTCTCGCCTATACCTCTGCTTTTGTGTAAAGATTGCTTGTGTGTTGCTTCTTTACTTATTCAGTTGTGGCTTGCTAAAACCCTGAGCATACTTGCCGTGTGAGGCGCTTGGCTGGCATGCATTTGATTTATTTCAATTATTTCACGCTCGTTGTGATTCTCTTGCGACTTTGTTCTATTGATGGGAGTTTTTTATTATACTCCCTGTTTGGCTAGTATACTTACCACGTCGGACTCTAATGCCCGCCGCACCTTCCCCTCTAGCGCCAAGGTTTCTCGGGGTTACCTTGCGCACAGGCCTCGCTGAATGGAAACAGGAGGAAGTGGACATTGGCTTTCTTCCTTTGGCGGAAGTAGGGTGGGCGTCACGTGACTGTCTTATTACTCCATTAGCCACAAAAAAAATCGGCCTGGCAGAGCTGACTAATTGCCGTTGAATGCTATGGTCTGACATGGTAAGTATACTAATCAAACAGAGAGTATAATAAAAACTCCCCATTTTTGTCTGAGACCACATGGCAAGGCTGTACCCTATGCTTCCTTTCATGACATGTTCGGGTGCCAACCAGGCTTAAGAGATCGGACTTCTTCAATGTTGACCTAGAAATTTGACAAACAATCTCACAGACACACTAAGTAAGTAAATGAAATTCAGCCATGTCTCCTGTCATCGGATTTGAGCTTATAGCTCGCTCAAGATAAAAGTCAGTCAGGGCAAAATAATACAAAACAAAACAAAAAGCCTCTGATGGGGTTCAAACCCACTATCTTTTAGCCCCAAACCTGTGAATTTAAGTACTGTACCAAAGTGACTGATACAGACATCTTAATTACAAGCTGTTCTGGTGCATAAACTACAGACTTTTCCATAGCTGTTACAAGTAAAACAATCAGTAAATACGTGTGCACCCATACATTCTCTCTCTCCTTTTCGCTCTCAATCTAACATACATGCATCACTCCCTCTATCACTTTAAAACACACGAGCACACTTATATGTACACAAAAGCACAACAAAAACCCTAGCTGAAGAACAAAAACCATATCCTTGTAGCCCCACTATATGCAGACATAAAGGTAAAAAAATACACAGGAGAAAGCAGTCAAGAAACCAACCTTGTATCAATGTGTGCGTTATCTGTTCCCGCTGTTCCAGTTTGTGTAAGTGACGCATCAAGACGAGAAGGGACCAAGCAGCAGCGTACCGTACAGGCAATGCCCTCTGGGAAACAAACCAAAAAAAAAGTGACGTCACTCCCTCAAAGCACTACCACTGCCTGACTAGTGTTCACAAAGAGAAAAAAATATTCCAATCAATCTGATCACCATCTAACCAAAAGAAGAAGAACATGCTTTTCTTACAAGTTTGACTTCATGTTATGATTAAACTCTCATCTAAGTAAGGGGTTTACACCATGTAAAAATAACGGACATTTCATTCATTCATTGATCATTTAATTACTGCCTGAGATCTGTACTAATGATTGTTAAGTGGGGTTGGGGGAAAAGGGCAGACTTGACAAACAGCAGACCGGACACACATGAATGCAGATTACACAAAACTTGATCCAATGCAGAAAGGAAAACTTGTATGATGAAATTCTTCAGGAAAACAGCTGAATGTATTTCTGATATTCTCACACCAACGTTTTCCTTCTATCATTAGAGTTTTAGCTATATTGATGATGTCAAAATATTTTGAATTTTTCAGCAATTACTCTGTACACACACACATACTGAACACAGTACACCACTCCACAGCTAGTTGCCAACCACAGCCTCACCCCCAGTTTCATCTTGGCCAGGAGGATTGGGATAATGCGGTTGTAGAGCACGTCCTGAGCACATAATCTCCCCAGACAACTCATGTTGCGCATCATGTCTTCCTGCAGGCGCCAGTTGTTGGAAGCGAAAACCACAGCTTCCGCAGACAGGAATGTGGTGACCACCTCTTGGACAGCGTTTGCCTGAAGAATCCACATCTATCATTAGCACCATTATCATAACAATTCAGCATGATAACAATCAAGCCTATCAAGTAACCTGAACCGCAAGTACAGTCGGGTATGTGGAACTAGGAACACTCACTCTGCACCGATGATACTGGCAAATGCACAGTCAGGTACATGCATGCTGCATACAAAGTACGCACAAACATGCTCCTTGGGTATTCCACATATATAACAGCTAGCATTTTATCTCCTTGTTTTACTGTAACAACACACACACATGTAACACACAGGTTTAATAATGACACTTGAAAAGGATTTGTCATCACCGCATGGCATAACATCTTTTTACTGCATTTAAAAACTTCAGCAATTTACATCACATTACCAAAGCATACAGCCTATAAACAATAAAAAAATTATCACATTTATTTCAACAAATTTCTACAAGCACTACTTGTAAATTTCTGCAATAGAAAAAATCAAAAAGTGAAAGGCATATTTGTGCTTGTCATAAATTTTCGATTAGTTTGCCTGCCTTTAAAAATGAGAACACCTTCTTTCCACCCATCCTATTAAAGGGAAGAGTGACATCTGACCTTCTAAAAACATCACTGTCAAAGAGAAAATCATTCTGTTTTTGGTCTGTGGGAAAGAGATGCATACAGCTGAATATTCAAGCTTAATGCTCCAGTACTTTCTCTTGTATAAAAATTTGTGTTGAAAGAAAAGTTTACAATTCAATACAAACCATAACAATGTTTTGTTTGTAAGTGTTCTCATATTCATCACCATCACAAGATCACACATTACTCAAGCTTCATCAGATGGAGGGGGAAGTACCTTAGCATCTGACAAGGTAGCACCAGTTCTGGATATCACCTCTAAGGAAGCAGGAAGAGCTGAAACTACACCTTGTAACACCTGCACAAAGAACAAGGCTGTTAGCACTTTTACTCATTAAAAAAAAAATAGTCCTTCATAACAAACTACGCCTTGTAACACCTACACAGACAGACTAAGACTACCAGCACCTGCATCCCCAAACTGGTCCAACACAACAGACTATGCCTTGTAACACCTGTACAGAAAACATGAAGTCTTATGTTGTCACTTAAAACAAAAAACTTGACAATTTGAACAGTAACACAGTCTTATATTTGCCAACAGTCTAGTGTATGACAGAGGAGTTGAAGTACCGAGGTAAGAGGCATAGCAAGACTTTCTTCACATGTTTATTTACTTCTGAAATCAGTTTCAGTGTCTGCACTAACACAGCCCAGCCAGTCGCACAGGATTTTTCTCTGGTTTGCCACCACATGGAAGAAAAATCTATCCTGAAGAAATTAATAAAGTCATCTATAAAATATGAATTATACTACCCCAACCCTACTTACATCTTAAAGGCAGCTTAGTTAAAAAGAAAAGGCTGTGCTGAGAAGGCCACTATTCCACTCAACTCTTAATCCCAAATATGAAAAATGGGTGATAAAAAAGTTATTTGTGCTATAAACTATATATCGAAAAGGCCATATTGGCAAATAAGACACTGTAGAATGGACTGCCAATGTCCATTTTGAACAGATGTATAGTATCAACCTTAGTCATCAGATTATGTCAAAACATCTGACAAGAAGTGTCAGACTCTCGACAACTATGACAAGTGATTTGATCACAAGGACAGACAAATATTGAACAAGAGTAAAGAAAGATAAAAAAAAAATTTACAAACAAAACAAAACAAAACAAAACACACACACACAGTCGAAACAGTCTTTGCTTAAACATTTTGAAGAGAAAAATATCTCAGGAAAACTAGTATAGAAAAAGAAAAAAAATGTTCCAGGAAAATAAGTATTCAAAGTGAGGCAGTCTTAATTATGTTTTTTACCAAGAGGTTTTGCTGTGGTTTTGCAAGAGTAATCTGTAACACTTAAATCTACATGCGTTTTAACTTCAAACAAAAACTATGAATATGCAAAAATCAAGTACTCTTTTTTTTCTCTCTCTCTTTTTATATTTTAAAGCAGAGTTAGGACAGTTCTTTTTTTTTTTTTTTTTGCTGTCCCAAACTCTGCGCCCCTCAGAGGCAGTGCACCCACACCGCTCATTCCAACACCCCGTCCACAGCCACAGCCCTGTCGGTCCAGACGCAGCCCCGCCACCCGCAATCCACAGGGAGCAGTCAATGTCAGTCGTCAAAAGGCAACCCACCGGAGGAGACTGCACTGCTGCCGAGTCACTTCGGTGGTGTTCAGTGGCGCCTGTGCTGATCTAACAAACACAGGACACCACATACTATGCCCCCACTAACGACAATAACTGCTTAGTCGCGGAGCCAGCGTAAGTGAGCTCTCCCTTCGGAGGGCACCCCATCCGTCCGTCTAACGACAGCCCCCATGGACTCGCCGGTGACCAGTGACCCCGGAACCAAACCAAGACCACAGACGTGGAGAGGACATCGAAATTGAGGTCACCATGAGAGCAGGGCATGAAGGGCCACATAATCTGAGACATTTTTTTTTTTTTGCTGATCAATGAGGATGAGGATGATTAAGATGATGCTACAGATTTCCATTTCGGTCTGAGACCACATGACAGGGCTGTACTCTACGCTTCCTTTCATAATATATCCCAGCGTCAACCAGGCCCAAGAGACACAGGCACCTGCAGTGTTGGTCAGGAAATTTGAGAATTACTCTCAGAAACGCATCCATTAAGTGGATGAAACTCAGTTGTGTGGTCCCAGTCTTCCCAACTGAGTCCGCAGCAAACTCAACTCTGGGTAGGAGCCGGTCGGGGCAGAAAAACCCACATGACTCTGATGGGATTCGAACCCACGACCCCAGCCAGGAGTCTGCTAACCCACTTCACCACGGCAGCTGATAAAATCAAGTACTCTTTATCCCCGATTGAAAAGACACGACATTTTCAAGTTAACCTAATTTGGTCTTAATTTAATGTCTGCTAAGCCAAATACAACTGCTGGACCAATTGATTCATTTTTTTAGCCCAAATTTTGACTTACCTACTTTTGGATAAAATCTACTTAACTGTACTAGTATTTGAGTAAATACACACATTCCCTCTGTGGGTTAACCAATGAACTGAGAGACAGGGGTGAATGAAACTCAAATGAAATGAGCGGAAAGGCAGAAGAAAGGTTCTCACCTCTATACTTTCATCTTTGAGCAACGTATTGAGGTCCGGGAAGAGTATCATCACTTGCTGGCCCAACATTTTGGAAATCTGTGGATACACCTGAGCTGAACATGATCATTATCTGCAATGCCTAGGTTTGTTTAAACACACTTTTTTTGTGCTGCTGGTCCAGTGTACTTAAGTACGAAAAAAAAAAATACCCACACTACACACAGACATGGGGCTTTTTGTTTTTTAAAGGAAATTTCTTGGGCAGAACAAAATTAGTTTATTACAAAGAAAACGACTCAGAATACAATTCTATACAGATTCTTGTCTTCTCATTCTCTCATCCATCTCTCTTGGACATGCACATGCACACACACATATATACATACTGTCATACCCAAACACACAAGCAAGCACACTTCATCAGCAAACATTTAGAATGGCAAGAAAAATGAGATCATGGTGATTAATGACAGATTATAGTTTGATCTTTAACATTCAATGAAAAATGTTTTCATTGTAGTTTATAAAAAAAAAAAAAGCTACAAGGAAACTATGGGAAATAAGAATTGACTTGAAAATGCCTGCTGACAGAGAGAGAGACAGACAGACAGAGAGAGAGAGAGAGAGAGAAGGATGGAGAGACAGGAATGATCCAAAGAATGGAGGGTTCAATATCCTGATCTCCTCCACATTTCCTCACATGGGACATGCTGTTTTTCTCCACATTTCCTCACATGGAACATACTGGGGGGGGGGGGGGGGGGGGGTGGGGGGGGGAAACATTTGTCATGTGCACATACCATGAAAAAACACTGAAAAGGAGACAGGTCTTACCTCGTGGAAGCCACTGGCTGCCTTTTTGCGCACAACGTAGTGGGGATCCTTACACAAGGAAGACAGGGTTGGCAACAATTCACTCTTGAAATTTTTTGTGCCCACAAATGCTGCCATGGCCTGAAACATGAACGTGCTTAGTGTTCATTGACAAATCAGAAAACAGCTTCTCTTACGTCATTACTGTGCTCAACATTGCTCTGTTGAAATGGAGGGAGGCAGTGGTGAGTTGATAAGGTCACTTCCTTGGCCTAAAGTTCAAATCTTGCCTGCAGCATGTCCGCCTCCCCCTTTCCTTCTCAAGATCCCTCTAAACATCAATGTTTGATGAATACAAAAACTTCAGACCCACAATTTTTTTCTTAAAATGAGCAAATGTGATACCTAATTGATCAGCTTTCAGATGCTTTTAATTGAAAAAAAAAAAAAGAAAAAAAAAAAAAAGCTGTGACAGTGAAACAAACTAAGCTACTGATAACTTATTCATGTAGAAATCAAATTCAATGTCACATCACACATAGGTAATAGAAGACATTTCAATAAATGCATTTTAGCACTGATGTTATCGCTGACCTTTGAAAATCATGATCTAAGAATGGCTATCATTAAATGATGTCATCACGCTAATAAGTTGGAAGGAAGCCAGTTTCTTTTCTTTAAATACAGTTTCTCAAACTGACTGAGCTAAAGTCTCTGTGCAGCTCTCTTTTCTTCTTTTCTTTGCCATAAACAATATCCAAAACTTTGATTGCGATTATCATCATGAACGTAAACAACATCCAAAACTTTGATTGTGATTATCATCATGAAAGTTTCTTTTCATTTGCTTGTTTAACATCTTTCTGCAAACGCACACGTGTAGAAGGATCTCTCATTTGCTTGAATCACACAAGCGCCTTTTTCTAAGCAAGTACACCAACAAAATATTTCTCTGTAATGATAACTAATATCATCTGCATACAGCTACAGCATTCAGTTCCAGTCATGGTCATGTCTCTATAATGTTCTCGAAAACCTGTATTTTTTTAAAACTGAGAGTGGGACAGGCATAACTACACAGATCTTTTCATTCTGTACTTGGAATTACCAGTGACTGTTCTAATTACTGTCATGTGATTTAACTATAAATTTTCATAGCAAAGAGAATTTGACTTCCATGTCAGAGTAATAATGAAACCATAAAACAGATGATGTACACAAGGACATCATAAAGATGTGCATGGTAAACAAGACATGTTGCACGTGTGCAAGATACGCGATGCAAGACTGCCATCAACCTGTATTAAATTCAGCTGATATAATGCATCAGTAATTGAATATGTTTGTTTGGTATCTTTTACAGATTTCTCTCACATTTTCATTGCCAGTTGGCCACATTTTGGCCATTAAATTGAACAACAGATCTTTAAAAAGTAAGCATAAAGAAATAAACCACCAGAATCTAACAATCCATCTGTGCTGGCTGAATGTTCTGAAAACCTATTTTCAGCACACAGACTGACAGAGACACAGACATCATACTAACCGGAAAGTTGTAGGCTGCACTCTGTCTTGTTTCCGTGTGCCAATCATCATCATCAAGATTTGCTTCCATATTGACTTGCACCGCATGGGACTGTAAGAAAATTGTTTCTTTTGAGCAATCCGTTGAACTGAACAGAAACTGAAAAATAACTGTCGTGGATGAAGAATGAAGTAGACAGTACAAGTAGGTGCAGCACTTGCATGAGTAGAAGCGGAAGTGATATAAGATGGTGCTAGCAACATGGTAGTAGGAAGAAACTCTTGTGAGAGCTGAACAACATAAGGTCTTTAACAAAAAGTCACCCCTTCCCTTGCCCCCCCCCCCCCCCCCCCCCCCCCCCCCCCTATTCTCCCCTTCCTCATGCACCCTATGAAAGCTATGAAAGCTGCATCCAGGTCATGACTCCTGGATACCCTGCTGCTGTTATCTTTTAGTCTAATAGGTGCTGTCCAGATCTGATCCTACATCTCCTGGATGGTTAGCACATCAAAGCCAATCAACTTTTGTGATGTATGTCTAAACCACTCAGCTAGCTAGCAAGCACCTGTGGTAAAATGGGAAATTAAAAACCTATGAAATTCACTTTTGTTCCTCCTCAACCAGATGCAAATGGAATGGTTTTCAGTTGCTTCTACTGCCTTCTACAATTTCTTCCTGCAATTGCTCTAGAGCTCTGGTCCTCCACTTCCCAGAAACCAAGAATGGTTTCATTTAGATGTGTTGACACCTCTTGTTAACCTCTTGGGCGAAGATTTAACCTAAAAGCTGTTGGTTAGATCTGCATACAACTCGGCATTTTAGATGTATGCCTCTTCCCTTTTATTTTCATATGGCACTGTGCGCTCCATCAGAATCACAGCGGAGTTCCATATCCAGTCTCATGTTACTCGGGATATTTTTGCTGTTCTGCAAAATTTTCTGCAGACTCCAAGTCATCCACTCCTTCCAGTAAATCCTGCTTCTATGCTCCTGATGTCATATTTTTCTTTCTCTGGCAGTACCAATCACATGTGGTTACGTATGCGCCTGCCTTGGATCAGTGCTGCTTTGCAAGAATTAAGGACAAGTTACTTTGTTAAAATGGACGAGGTGGGTAAATTGATTTCCCCCATTGCACTGAGTTTGTGTTCAAAGGCGAGGATCTGAGGATGAAACCGAACATGAAAGGAGCAATATGCTGCACTTTATTCCTGCTGAGAATCATAGAATGATTATGAAAAATGCCCATCCATTTAACACCTGCCTTTTTTCAAATTAACTGTGGACATTTATCTAAACCATTCATGAGAAACTTCACCCACTCCCCTCGCAAATCGCTTCCAATCACACATATACACAAACATCTTTAAGGATGGTACATTTTTTCAATTCTGACTATTAATCACTTAACCACATCTATTTTCTATCTTTCTATCATTTCATTTACTTCAATAATATACAAGCTAATTCACTATCACCATTCTCTTCAATAACAATTATTTCTTATTGTTAATCCTGCCCACACTATAATACTCTGAATATAAACAGGCTACATTATTAATTTAGAAGGAAAAAGGAGGACCCAGATGAAGATGGACATAAACAGATAACAATAATGACATCTTAGAAGGAGGAAGTGGGATGAAGATGAGGATGAAGAAGAAAAACAGGCTGAAGAAGAGAAGGAAAGAAAAGGATTACAATAATTTCCAGACTATAAAAACATACTGTTACGTAAGCTGCACCACCAAAATTTCTTTAACATCTAAAAAAGCAAGACTTGCTGTGACTTTTGCGGCTTAATCTGTTGAGGCTTTTGAAAAAAAAAAAAAAAAAAAACCCTGTACATAATCACAGACTACTGCAATTGTTTTGCATCGGGAAAAATTCATCACATTGAATATGCCACTGTTGGACGATGGACTTGAACTGCTGCAGAGCTGCCCTTTGTGAAGATCTGAATCAATAGCCTTCAATTTGAAATCTGCTTATTGTTCTTGCCTTCTTGACTTCAGTATGTTTCCTTGATCGTGTGGTGATGACAAGAGACCAGTCAAGAATAATTAGTATTCAGCTTTTGTTAATGACGCTCATTTTGCATGTTGTTCATGCATGAATCACTCTTTTTGCAATAAATGGCCAAATTTAACTTCTTTAGATTTCTACAGACGTTTGTTCTTAGCTTGTTCAATGACTACAGATTAAGAAGATAGCTCTATGGTGAGCTATGAACAGAATCAGAAAAATCCACAAATGGGCTTCTGCCAATGTAGTAGCCCCAGGGTTAGAGTTTAGGAAAAAGATATTGACTTATAGGTCAGAATTCATGGTGCCAAGGAGGAGGAACAGGACCATGATGCTGATGACATACAAATATTTGAAGACAGTTCAGTTCATGTTATTTATTACTCAGCTGACCATTACCCCACACATGTACAATCAAGCATGACCAAATCCTACCCCATTTTCTCTACCCATCCTTCATAATGCAACATAAACTCAATACCACACACAAAGACACTAGCCCAAGTAAGCAAAAAAACATATGGATAGCATAGGTTTAAAATGAACTATTTTGATGGATGTCTCAGAATTAGAGCAACCAGACAGAAGAATGTCTTGGGACTTAATAGACTCTTTCAGGCCAAAGCAAAGTGCAACTTGTCCATTGGCACTACAAACAGAAACATAAGAACCATTTCTTCCTGCTCAAACCATAAACATAATGTTTGCACAGGAAATGCTTACCTTGTCTGATGCTCGATGTTTTTCTGATAACCCCACTTTGCACAATTTTTTGTAGTAATCTACAAACCACTGCTTTTGCTCATCTGTCAAATTGCCTGCACAAAACAAATCACACTTTTCTTTGGAAAATGAAACTTCCTACATACACACGATGATACAAACCTGTTAACTAAAAGATATGTAAAACAGCCACTCAAGTTGATGACACAAATGTTTGTACTGCTTCAACAACAAGAACAACTCCACCAACAACAATCAGGACAAATGAACTTTCACATTTCATCTACATAATCTTAAAACCACTGAAGTATGCCAGAAACTTCAAAACATTCAGTACAGATGTACCCTTTCAACAGTGTTAGAACTTCCAAAAATCCTAAAGAAAAAAAAAAGAACGAACGAAAAGAGATACAGGAAATGTTTTGCTAGGAGGTAGATGCCTTGTTCTCACGGTGACCTCAGCTCAGGTTTTCTCTCCACATCCTACCCCTGGCAAAGCTCATGTCAAAGTCGCTGGTTTGACATGCTTTTGGCAGCCGTTGTTGGATGGATAAGGTCGTATTCTATGGAGGGGGAGACACTCACCCATCCTAGGTGCACAGCTAAGCAGTTATCATTGTCAACAAACCGTCTGGTAGGCCATGTCCTGTGTGTACTGCATCAAAACAGGCATCACTAAACACCACCAAAGTGACCCCAGCAGCAGTGCAGTGTCTCCTCTGGTGGGTTGTCTGATGATGATGTGATACTGACTGTGCCCTACTGTAGAGCACTAATTGCAACAGGGACAGCCTGGGTGTGACTTTGTATGGGAGAGCCTGAAAGAGCAGCGCAAGTGTAATGCTCCTGGATGGCATGGAAGAAAAGCCAGCTGAGAAAAACAAAACATATAAATCTCACTTCTCGCAGCAGCTGCTGCTACTGTGTACTCAAAAACAAAAAACAAAAATTTAATCTCTGATTGCCATAGTTAAAGCTTCCATTGCTGGCCCTCTGCGAGCGTTTTCAGTGAACATTTTCAGTTCTTACAGTTTTTTCCTGATTATCCAAAAATTTACATTTTCATGGATGAGTCTTCTGTTCAGCGTAAGTTGAGCAATGTGTAAGCAGAGCTGTTAGCTTTGTTTCTGGATCTGCATGTTCTCTTCCCTCAATGTCAATATCACCTGAAAAAAATTTGCAGCACCGCTGACCATATCCAGCAACCATCCATACACAAGTTCTTTTTTTATAAAAAGTTTTGAGAAATCTAGCACCTATACAGTTTCTTTCTATATGTGTAAATTCCCTCATTTCATCTTCACTTGCCAGAAGATGGTCCAGCTTGCTGATCGGCCCTCCACTGCTTTTGCTGTTTGTGTAACTATCTGTGTTACTATCTCTATTATTTGTTTCTGTGGCTGTTTGTATGAATGTCTCCATCTTTGTTGCTTATTTGTATACTGTCTGCCGGTTACTGTCCCCCCCCCCCCTAGATGCAGTTTATAATCATCTTCTTGTCCGTACATTCTGTGATGTACATGCATGCGAAAAAAAACACCAATCCTGAAAGTTGACTGTTATCTCAACCACATCCGTGTCTCAGCAAGATCCTTGGCGACATATGAGACATGGCCCACAAAAACAAAACTCACTCTGTAGCCCGTGGCAAATTTTGCCAATGTATCTGGCAACAGCAGGCAAGGTGCTGTCCTCCGCTTGCATGGCCTTCTGGCAGAACTTGCACACCAGTGGCACCACCGTCACCACCCTGGTGTCTGCAATTTCAATTGTGTAAGGTTTTTTTGTTTTTTTTTTCACAGTCATATACATAGTGTCTAGTCAAAAGCAAGCATTTCCAGTATAAAATCACAGTAGAAAAGTTGGTTGTACTGAAGTCTGTGTGTCATGGTTATTTGTATCATCGCCGGTCATATCAGTCAGATGCGTCAAAGTAAGCTGTGTTGAACTCAGATTGTTATGTAAAAGTCAGTTGTAATGAAGGTTAGCTGTACTGAAGCCAATTGTTTTACAGTTGCTTGCATCAAATTCAGAGGTTATCTTAAAAGTAAGCTATATGAAAGTTATATTAAAAAAACAATTTCTTTTGACATCAGGTACAGCAAAGTTGGTCGCATCTACAGAACTACATCAAAACCATTTTATTTCATAGCTGAAGCCTTTGTGTTACCAGCTCTACTTATAATTTTATGTTCCTGCTGACTTCATTCAGAAAAGAAAGTGAACTATAAGTCAGGGTGCATTAAACTGAGAGTTAGAAACTACATCTTAAAACATAAAATCCAAACAAAAACCAAAAAAAAAAAACCCTCTGCAAAGCTAAACTGCAAGGTTTTAACTTAAAAAAAACCTTGAGAATTAGGGACTACATTTTCCAACATATTCCAATATATACATCAACAAAAAGCCTAAAAATGTAAAAGTGTGAACATCCACAAATGCAAATGTACATCAAGGGTTCTACCTGAATCCTAGGAACAATTCATACACAGTACAAGGTACACTGACCATCATCCAGCATGGATAGGATGTTGATGATGGTGTCCAGGCCAGTGATGCGGACATTGCTTTCTTCATCATTGGTCAGTTCGACCAGCTCTGGAAGTATTGCACTTTTTGTGTTCTCCAATCTGCACACACACACATAAAAAAGGTACAGTGGAGTCCACTTCACACAAATTTCAGGAAAAAAAGACAAATCTGCACAGATTAGTTATAAATTGTGCTAAATAACAGTCTCTGTGTCAGAGTTGGAAGACATAAAATGTTAATGCAAGAAAGCTGAAAAAGCAAGACAACTAGCATGTGATCTCAGCTGACCCTTTTATTTTCAACAGATGGACCCATAATGACATAAAGTCAGGCTGAAAAGAAAACTCATATATCGTTCAAATCATAAGACTTGCTCCCATGTGTAGAAAAACTTAAAGGCAACCATTAAAATAACATTCATGAAAACTTGACATGTCACTGACAAAATGACTGAATGGCTGTGTGGTCCATTGAACTGTAAGTATTCATCTTCCAATCCACTAGTGATGATTACCACAGCTGCAAAGTGCATGAGTGTGCTTGCAAAAAAGTACTTGCAAAAGAAAACAAAAAAAACGAAACAAAAACAAAAACAATCAGTGTCATTTATTTTGAAGACTGGCAAGCCTATTCTTTTTCACATATTTCATATAAAGTGAGACTGCATAGGAAATTGACCTTGTGTCGGCTGGGCTTTACTTTTGAACTAAACTGAAGTGAAGTGAGATCACCATTTGTTGATGACTTCAAGTAGCTGACAGCCTGTTCTTGGCATGAGCACAGAAGCTAACAAAGAAGCCATTTTATCACATGCTGCTGTGTGTGTGTGTGTGTGTGTGTGTGTGTGTGTGTGTGTGTGTGTGTGTGTGTGTGTGTGTGTGTACATGTGTTATAATATTGCAGCTATGTATAGAGTTTAATCACTTGAATGGACTGATTGTCTATCCTGCAATGCTATTTGTCAAAATTATGCTTTGTCAAAACAGGTTTGTTGGTTTTTTGCACTGAAATGCTTTCAACATCCTTTTTTCTTATTCATGCTATTAAAAAATCTGAGTGGAAAAAAAATGAGTGGAATGCCAACTTTCGTCCCTCTTACAGACTGTAATGTTAAAGTTAAAACCATGAACTATTGTACATTTTATGTATGCACATGTCTGTGTGTTTCTTTTCTTCCACATGACAGGAGTAAAAGAACTCTATGTGGCTGGAACAGACCTGAAGTAAAGGCAACTGAAGTCAGTGGTGTCCTGCAGATGGTCAGTCACATCAAACACTGCTGAACAACAACAGAAAAGACTCAACAGCAGTGCTGAGTCCACTCTGGGAATAAGGGAGGGGTGGGGTGGTTGAAAAAGGGCGAGGACAGGCACAGCGAGAGGTGGTAGGGGAAAGGAAGAGAGGATATGGCCACTCTGACAATGTAACTGATAGCTTAGAGGGATTTTTTAACTAGTGCAATAGCTATGACATAGGCCTGAATGAGACTGCATAAGAAAACATTTGGAAGCTGCCGTGGTGAAGTGGTTAGCGTCGCGGACTCCTGGCTGGGAGGTTGTGGGTTTGAATCCATCAGAGTCATGTGGGTTTTTCTGCCCAGACTGGCTCCTACAAGAGTTTGAGTTTGCTGTGGGCTCAGTTGGGAAGACTGGGACCACACAGTTGAGTTCCATCCACTTAATGGATGCGTTTCTGAGAGTGTTATGCTCAAATTCCTGACCAACACTGCAGGTGCCTGTATCTCTCGGGCCTGGTTGACGCTGGGATATAATATAAAAGGAAAGCGTACAGTACAGCCCTGTCATGTAGTCTCAGACCAAAATGGGAATCCACAGCATCATCTTAATCATCCTCATTCTTATCGATCAGCATAAAAAAAGTCTCAAATTCTATGGCCCTTCATGCCATGCTCTCATGGTGACCTCAATTTTGATGTCCTCTTCACGTCTGTGGCCTTGATTTGGTTCCGTCAGGGTCACTGCTATCGGCGAGTCCACGGGGGCTGTCGTTGGACGGACATGGTGGCACCCTCCTGAGGGAGAGGTCACTCACGCTGGCTCCGCGCGCGACTAAGCAATTATTATCGTCAGTAGGGGGCTTAGTAGGTGGTGTCCTGCTTAAGTTAGATCAAAACAGGTGCCACTGAACACCACCGAAATGACTCGGCAGCATTGCAGTGTGTCTCCTCTGTGGGTTGGCTCTTGATGACCTGACACTGACTGCTCCATGTGGATTGCAATGCCGGGGCGTGGCAGGGCCGACTGGGCTGTAGCTGTGGATGAGGTGTCAGAATGAACGGCGTGAGTGCACTGCCTCCGAGGTGGCGCAGATCTTGGGACAGCAAAAAAAAAAAAAAAAAAAAAAAAAAAAAATTTGGAATATGGCACAAGGGTAATGCTGCTCAAAGAAGAGTAGCAAATCTACTGCCCCCCCCCCCCCACCCCCCCCACAAACACACACAAGCCCCCTCCCACTTACACATAAGCAAAACACAACCAAGCAAACAAAAATACCACTGTTAATAATTCTTTTTTTAAATCAAGGTTTCCTTCTCATCCACTGTTGTCCAAACAAATATCCGAACCCAAATTCAACATTCTCTTCAACATGAAATAAAAAAGCAGCATGCAGTATTAATCCTTTTTTTATTTCCCTGCCCCTATGTATATAAACTACTCAGCAATCATAAACCAACCACCTGAAGCCATGCAGAATACAAAAACTATGCTCTCAGCATAAAAAAAACTGTACCACTCACCCTAATCCCCGAGCAACCGTGTCAAGATGGCTGCACATGCAGGCTCGAACCTCATGTTCAACATCTTGACACAGCTGCTGAACCACAGGAAGCATTTCTTTTTTGATCCTGAAAAAAAAAAAAAAAAATACCATGGTGAACCAGACTGAATACTCTATCTTACAAAAGAATCACAGGCAGACAAGATAGACACACCCACACACGCGCACACACATGCATGCGTGCATGCACACGCAAGCACACGCACATACACACACACCTTATGCATTATATGCACATGGGCACAACACTACATTTCCTCTAGTCTACTGCAGTATTTACCCTCCCTAAGATATGCACACTATAGCACTTCTACCTTCTGCATCGCCACAATGTACTCAAACAGCTTGAACTGTCAAAATAAAATTGCTTTACATAATTCTACTGAGAAGCAAAATTTAACATTTTAACATCCATGGTGGCCTCTGAACCCTTCTTCCAAACATAGCTCAACAATTTATGAGTCCATCTGATGCTATATTTTATACCTTGAGGAACACATTAGAGAATGCAGGCCTCTGATAAGATCCTTTATCCATCTTTTGAAACAGATCCACAAGACTGATCCCCACCAACATTTCATGGGTACCCCATGATAGCATATTGCATCTTTCAACCAAGTTTATACTAAAATTGGTTCAACAGTCATTACGTATCTTGCTGAACATATGCTGGGTCTGCCCTTTGACCTGGACCTACACCTACATGTAATGGGTTTGTCCTTGGACCACATTTCATTTTTCACAAAGTTTCATTAAAATCAGTTAAATTTTGGGTAATCTTGCTGAATAACCCAACAACCACCCCACCCACTGTCATAGATGAAAACATGATCTCTCTGGCTGAAGAATGCATGCAAAAACCTGAGAGGAGCCACATTACTATCATACTCACAGAAAGGACTCGAACTTGGTGGCAATTTTTCCTAGTATTTTACAACAGGATAACCGAACTGCCACTGGCTGCTGCAGCTGACCCTTGTTGATTGCAATGCCCAGAATCTGAAAACACCACATCAAGCAAACGATAAGGTTTGATGTTCAACAGACCTAATGATAATCTCTAGAAAAACAGATTCTAGGAAACAAACATTTTATTACATAAGCAAACAGGCACAAAATGATGAACAATAAACAAATAAAGGTACATAGTGCCAAACTAATGCACTACCTATTCATCTACAGAAACAGCATGTAAGAGGCACACACACCAAATAAGAAAACTTGCTCCTCCACTAGCAAGTTCCAAACTTGTCCATACACCTCAACCTGACATGTTCACAGCAATGGCAGCAGAAGAAACACTCAAATACAAATTAACATTGACTGAAAACTGGTGTTGCCTTTCATGTTCAATGCTATCACACAGAACACATACACTAGCAAATTTATGCGGTTTATGATTTGCACTTACAGCAAATAAGGGTCCTATTAAACAGCACTGGTTTTACAATTTTACAACACCACATCTTAGCCCAATTCAGACACAACAAAGTCAATCCTGAGGCCTGGGATGCTTTGAAAAAAATTCAGAAAAAAAAAACAAACAGTTCACACAGTAAAACCCAGTGCACTACAAACTTCAACACAGTGACAACTCACATTTGTCCTTCTGAAGGAACATGAGGAAGAAGCAAGAATCATAGTCATAACTGAAAATAACTGGACTTGTCAAAGAACTTGGATCATACTTTGCTATTCTGAGTGATCTCATAAGTTGGTTGGTGCGGCACCCATCTTGTTATGAAATATCACATATCCTGTCTGTAATGAGTTATCTTCATCTCAACATCATTTCCATTTTCTTTTCCTTTTTGTTGTAGGGATATTGACAGGGAGCAGGTGAGACTGACTCAATTGCAAAAGCATGTGTATGTGAGTGTGTTGTGTGTACCAGAGATGAATTCTTCAATTCCAGTGTCTTCTGGTTCTGACCCATATTTCCAATCAACAAGCAACTGGGCTGATACACAATTCATATGGAGTGGTTCTGTTAATGTCAGCACTGAATCACACTGCAATAACAGACACAACCACCCTAAACCTGCTTTCAATGATAGATAAAAGTTTTGTGGTTGGTGAAAATTCTCAAAATTCAGAGAGAAAAAAATTTTGAAAGTAAAATCAATGCCAACAGTACTATCAAATTCAACAGCTGAAAATTCATTCAAACAGTTGAAGCTGCAATTTGTTTTTTCCACATAGAAGCTACAGTGCAAGTGAATTAAGAAAAAAAAAAAACACTTGAAAAACACTTACATCACTTTTAATGATATCAGTGGGCAAAAGGTCAATGACATCCAGAAGGGTACTAAGCCAAGCAGCTGCTGCTTCTGCAACAAGCAAAAAATAGATCCACAGGTTATAATCACCATGACAGTTGCCAAGTACAGAACAAACAACATCTATGCAGCTGGCAAGCTCTTGCTACAGGAGACTCTTGATTCTGACTTCATTTCAATATTTCTTTTATAAGGTTATCAACCTGGACAAAATTATGCCTAGATATTAGAGGCAATATTAATGTTAGCCTTATGGGAAAAAAAAGCTTTGAATTTTAAGTACTCTCACACACACCAAAGCGGACTAATCAAATCTGTGAATAAAAGCAAATACTTTGCTGAAGGCACAGATATACTCTGATTCCTGCTCACTCCTTATCATGGTGTGCTGGTGCTGAGAGCAAGTCTTTGGAGCTACTAAACACTTAAAATGTACAAACATCTAATATTAATTTTGTGCATTCTCAATACAAAATGCAAATGAAAAAAATAGAATGCATATACATGCTAGCTCACATAGGCACATACATAGGTGCATTCATCTACACACTTATGAGATATAAAATGCTGTTAATGAATGCTGTTGCATTCAGACTACTGGACTCTGGACAAACTAAAACTATCACAACAGGCAGAAAGAGAAACTACCACAACAGGCAGAAAGAGGGAAACAGCCTTATCATCTGATGCTTAGATATTTATCATAAAGACACTGATGCTGAGAGATTTATAATAAAGACAAAATCCTTTCCCATCACATCGTCTCCATCATCCCCACCCCAACCCACCCCATCCCCATCTATCAGAACATGCATGAGATGCCAGCTCAAAAACTAGCACAAGGAGCCACAAGATGAGAGAAAGAGCAGATATACTGAGTGACGTCCTGACCTGAGTCCTTGCTGTCCACACAGGACACGATGGTCTTGAGGAAGGTGTTGGTGTAGACCTCCAGGGGCACCAGCTTCTCCTGCAGGATCTTGAGAAAGGCCGTGGCTGCGGCCAGCTGCATATCCTGCTGTGCCACATGGAGCACCTCCTGCAGGACGTTGGCACCAGGACCAGCATCCAGATATGCACAAAAAATCTTCGGTGAGATCCTGCAGGCTCAGCATAACAAACCAGGCAGGCACAGAGGAAAGGACAACCCTCCACCCTGGTGAAATGGTCATGTTAACTTCAATGGAATCCTATCCAAACCCACAGTACTATGTATCTCTCTGATATTCCTCCAAAACTATCATAGATACATCAAAACCAGATGTACCTCGCTACATGTTGGTGGTGGCTGCAGGTTTACAGCGTGACTTGTTACTACACAGTGAGTGGCTGAATTGAATAATTCATCATCCCCCAATCCCCCCCCCCCCCCCCACCCCCCGTCCTCCTTTTCTCCAATACATACCACCTCTTCCCATGTCCCTAAATGTTGTCCTGGTAAATGGACCCAGGCTGTAATTCAGATTTATGATGAATCTTGCACATTTGAAGATACCAATACATGTAATGTGCCTGATTCTTATTTCCACTGAGGATGTTACACTTTCACCTGTGCGTTTGTTTCACTGAGATCCTTGCATCATTTCTTAAGGAATTTACAAACAAGTAATATTAACAAAACAAGCAGGGTAACTCTTTCTCCCATGATGAAATTAATTACATACCCATAACACCAAATGAATCCTGCTAATGACACAAAATCAGCTAACAGATATGCTAACACAGAGCACACAGAACAAACAAGGAGACATTCCTGAAAAAAGAATGTTCCAAGTTTTACCTATATAGCCAATACCTGACACATACATAAAGCAACAAATGGAGAAATGAACAAACACAAAATTACCATTTATTCAAGACTATCACAGCCTTTTCAATCTTGAATCTAGTTGAACAAATGATGAACAGTAACAAATATAGGTAACTTATTTTGTTTCATACCAATAAAAAACCAGATTACCTGTATTTGTTACAGTTTGTTCCACTTTACAACACTGTCTGTTTTGTTGCCAGATAAGACTACAAATAACCAGAGCCCCTGATGTGTTACTTACTATAGAAGTAAAATCAGTTTTTCCCCTAATTGCCCCGAAACTTTGTCCCATAGATCTTCAAAATATCCTACTGGTTTTCCTTGAGATGGGCAAGAACATACATTAATTTTCAGATGAAACACTTTACTTTGAACCAACTAAACAGCTGTGTGGTCTAATTCTGTCCAGCATTCCAACTAGTGTTTCAAACAGTTGCAGTTCTGTACTTTTGGGGTTCTTTTTGCTTTTGATTGTTTTCCTTTCCTTTAAAAAAAAAAAAAGCTTCTTTCTATCAAATGTTTCCAGTTGAATTACTTGAAATATATGCTAACTTGTAAGTAGCATTTACAAAACATTTAAGGTGTTTTCTTATTATCTCCTGTTTATATAGACAGAATGAAGACATGTTTTCAGGGTGAGACAAAGTCAAAAGTAAGAAAACTCAAGTCCAGGTTTACCAAACTTGTTTACAAAGTAGCACAATTTTTTTTTTTTTTTTTCTATAGAGATGCATGCACTCATGGATCAAATACAGGCCAGTATCAGATTCATTCACCTTTTTTCATGTAGACATTTCAGACCAAAATTATGATAAAATTCAGTCAATGCTTACCCGCACTTTTGGTACAACACGTTTCATACATTCTTCGTTGCAGTCTTTTAGCAATGTGGGCAGGGCTGTGATAACGCTGATCCGCTGAACCTCTTGACCAGAACTGTCAACACAAACCACTTAACCAATGCACTACACATAAATTATACCTGTAGTCTGACAAACATCAGGTGCAACACAAAACGTGTGCACTGCAAGAAACATACACAAGCCTATGTATGTAAGTCAGCTCACTTTTTCATACCTATTTAGGACATAGAAGGTATTATGTGGTGAATATGTGTTCCCAGTCTGAACATGTCAAACAAACAAATCAAAGATGTAAACACATCACTGATCTTGGTCACACTCTCCTTGTTTGATGAATTTAGCTTAGAATTAAAGCAGATTTTTTTTTCTTGTCAGGTTGGATCTTACCAAAATTAAAAACGGAATAGGTTTTCCAGTACAAAAAAAAAAAAGTTTTTTATGATACATGTATTTGAATACCCATGTCAAAACAATACAATATACCGCCTAGATGCCATCAGAATGTCTGGATATTTCAAGCTTCTATTGTTCAAATACTGCAGTCATATCACCATCTTGTTATATGCAGGGCACTTCCACTGCTGATGGAAGTCCAGAACATTTTTCTTAGCCCCTTAGGCTGGAGTCTTTTAAAACCTTGTGACATATGTTGTGATCATCATTGTCCAAGTGAGTTAAATATGACATGCAAAGAAGAGGATGGGAGTGAGTATTGAAGCACTACAGCTCAGTATCTGGCTGAGTAATGTTGATGAACAGGATGAACTAGTGTAAGGGGTATATGGCACACTAACATTCCTCTCGGCAATGTGAAGACAAACCACCAATCCAGAGGCACAAGAATGATGCAAAGAAATCCCAAACAAATCATACACTTTGATCCCTCTTCATTGAAACTCCATCTGGCAGTTTAGGCATTTTACAGAAAAGTGTCCTCCTGTACTCACATTTTATTATCTGACAACTGAAACACAGTAGATGAGAATGTAAAGATGAAACGAAAAGAAATGTACACATTACCCTGATGCTGGTCTCTCATGTCACCATGATAAAGCCATTAGTACACTGCAGTCGCACAGAGATAAATGTGTTGAAGGATCATAGAAAAAGCAGTTTTGTCAGAATACAAAACATATGCATGCACATATGTGCACACACACACACACACACACACACACACACACACACACACACACACACACATAGATAGACAGATAAATTGATAGATAGATAGACTGACAGATAAACAAACATGGACAGTGTCATGCAGCATCCACTCCTGAACACAAATATCTCTGCCCAACACACATCATCAACCTCCATCCCTTCATCCACTTATCTACACACATCTTCAGAACACACACACACACACACACACACACACACACACACACACACACACACACACACACACACACACACACACACACACACACACACACACACACACACACACACACACACACACACACACACACCATGCAAGCATTATCCACTGAATACATCCACAGACACTGTAGGTCTAGAAAGGAGAAGTGGTTTATGGTGGGGGACACCCAGTTTGTGTGTAAGGCTGCTCTGCAGTGTGAAAGAGGACTGTGCTGTCGGTACTCCCAGCATAAGGACCCATTAAAGTATGAAGGATTTATGACCACACTTTTTTTTTTTTTTTTTTTTTTTTTTTTTTATCGAAGGCCAGGCAGTGATGAAAAGAGTTGGGAAATCAGAGAAAGGCGATGACTGTCCGGATGAAGGGAACAGTTTGATGTCCACAGTTCTGCACTGACGTGGGGTAGCCACCTGATAAGGTTTCGACAAAGGAGACAACATTCGGGTACCGTCAGTCAGGTGTTCAATAACAACCACTAGGTATTCTTTACACTTTTGATCACAGCTGTTGACTGCTTCCTGTCAGGGCAGATCCTTTCTTACCTCGTTCCACCCCAGATCCTCCCTGCCTCCCCATCCCACCCCCTCACACACACAGAAAGGGCATGCTTGCCCCACCTCCTACCCCTCCCCTCCCCCCCCCCCAACACACACACACACACACACACAGATGTGCAATATCAGCTAAGTAGATCAGTCCATAATATCATATCAGTATTCACATCAATGCAGAAAACCTGGTCAAAGGAGGGTAAGGTGCTCTTTGCATCCTTTTATTCCTTTAAAAAAATTGTCTTGCCCACAAAAGACTTATGAATGGAAAGAATATTGCATATTTGGGTTTTAAACATTTTCACTGAATGACAAAACGATGACATGAGTCAGTGTATTGCTGCTGTCCTTGAAATTTCACCTTATTTAATTTTTTTTTCTCCATAGTGTGTAAAGTGCTCTTAGCAGAGAATACATCTACCATTAGATACAGTCTATTAACCTCAGTTCAAATGTGAACTCATTCTTTCATAAAGTAGTATGCTTTTAGTGGAATTTAAGACCAGGTCACCTTATCTTTGCCACCCACTTGCTTTTTTTTGTCCTCCTCTCTTCCCTTCATGAATTGGTTTTACTCAACAGCTTCTGTGTGTGTGTGTGTGTGTGTGTGTGTGTGTGTGTGTGTGTGTGTGTGTGTGTGTGTGTGTGTGTGTGTGTGTGTGTGTGTGTGTGTGTGTGTGTGCGCACGCGCGTGTGTGTTGATGTGTAAATGAATCAGTTTGTGGGTGTTTTTTGTGTGTATGCAACAGCACACGTGTGTTTATGGGTGTACTTGTATGTTTAAAAAAGTATGTGCTTTTTTTTTTTTTTTACATGGGGAGGGGGTGGGGGGGCATGATGGCTTTGGGGAGGGTAGGGGTTGGGGGACTAGCCATCCCCATCAAAAAGGAGGAAATAAGTTGTAGTACAGGCTTAAGTTGTACAAGTACACTAACATATGCTTTCTTCTTTATTTATTTATGAACAAAATTAAGGAGAGAAAAAAAAAACCCTCTGAAAAACAAAAATCCCTGAACACTTCCACCGGCAGTTAGCACCATACACCCACCTGAATCATACTCTGTCCACCATTACTGTCTCACTCCCACTGACAGGCTTTAAAACTATTTGCTTATAACCTTTTAAGATGAAACTATGCAGCTAAAATAAAACCATCAACTTTACAATAACTGGCAAAAAACAATTTTGTGCTCAAGTAATAAAATAAAATTCCCCCCCCCCCCCCCCCCCCCCCCCCCCCCAACTAACTCTCTCCATGAACGCTACAACCAGACAGAATTACACACTGGCATGAAGACATTAGTCATCTTGACATCAGTTTTGGGCAGCATGGCTGACATAGGCACAAAAAGATAGATGTAAAATAATGGGAACAAAAGAAAAGACTATAAAACACATACTGCATATGCATCTGGCTGATAGATCTCTGCAAAAATAGCCAACAGAAGGCTGCAGCTGCCATAACAGAATACCAGCCCATTCCATCTGATGACATGGTGATAAATGAATCACAAAAAGTGTTCATCTCATATCACATTTCAGACAGATCCTGAGCTCTGAATTCTATGCCAACACAAAAGTTGACAACCATCATTTAATAGTTATCTCTCTAATTTTCAAACTGTTCCACTTAATCACCCAATATCACGATAATGAAACAATTAAGCAGTGTAGCACCTGTGGACAGCTTTACCAAGGGTAAGACTGGCACCCCGTACCCATCATCAGAGAAGTAAAAATATTATTTGCGAGCTGAGTGCATTGAGAGACCTATGGTAACTACACTAAGACCACCAGCTCTGGGAAAACTAAAGGCACAGTCCCCTTGTGGATTACGGTACAGTTCCCTACTGCAGGGGACTGTGCAGGTGTGACCTGGGCTATTCTTAGTGACACAGCTCTGAGACAAACATACAGGCCTACCTGAGCTAACACGCAGCAAATGATTGGAACCAGCCAGTGTACACAGTGTGGGGGTGGGTGGGAAGAGTGGGGTGGCTGCTAAAGGGGGTCAGCTGGCAAATCTGTTAATTGTTGACCTTTTTTCTGCCCCCTCTCCACCCCCTCCCTCTCTCTCTAAAAAACATGTGATCAGTTGGCAAATCAGTTTGAGACGCTCTAATCAAGAAAACAAAAACTTCAACTTATCAGTCAATGAATAATAATAATAAAAAAAAAAAAAAACTAGATTTTTTTTTCTGGGTCTGGAATTGTTGTTTCAGTGTTTTTTCTGTTTGTTTCATTTTGGTTTAGAGGTCTGGTGTACATGTACAGCAAAGAATTTGTTACCTAAGATAGCTGTCCAACTCTCAGGTGTACTAGGTAGCATTATTCCATTTCTGAAACTTTTGCATATATGCTGTGTGCGCACTAGAGAAAAAGGGAGAGAGAATTTGTTTTGTTTACACATGCGAGTGTATGTGTGTGCATGCGTCCATGCATTTTTGTGGGTGTGTGTGGGTGTTTTTTGCGTGTATGTATGTGTGTGTAGGGGGCACAGTTTTGTGTGTGTGTGTGTGTGTGTGTGTGTGTGTGTGTGTGTGTGTGTGTGTGTGTGTGTGAGAGATGAGAGAGAGAGAGAGA
>JADBJO010000135.1:60000-95000 GCA_016801955.1 Conus betulinus | reverse complement strand
ACCTGTTTTAAAACATCTGTTATTGAGCGTAAGCAATTTACACTGTCTGCTCAGGAAAAGAAGTTGATAGAAGCAAAAAATGTTGATGCCACAATGTAAAATGTTGATCTTAAAGCAACTTACAATACAAGTTTTTTTTTTGTTTTTTTTTATTTTTTGTTGTCAATCTTTAGTGCATCTGTCAGATCAAGATTTAGACTCTTCTTTGACATTCTCATTCATATGTGAACACGTTTTCCTGAAGTTTCCAGATATCAATGGAACGTGACAATTTAAAACAGATTTCAACTGTTAATATTAAGAGTCATCAGTCATTGTAAAGAGCTGAATCAGAGAGAGAAAAATGGCAAAAACGTGGGTGTGAAATGATACACTTGTAATGCAGACACTTTGTTATAAACAGTTCAACTTCACATATATGATTATCACTGATCCATTCAGATCTATTTGTCTTAGGTTTGATGTGACATTTGTTTACCAAATGGCACACACTTTAACTGCATGACGATCTTGAGCTGTAAACTGAAAAAAGATGACTCCAGTTACAATGAACAGGTGACATCTTCCCCTGATTTTTTTTTTTACCTGAGCAGTTTCATTAACAGTGCCAATGATCCAGCTATCATAATATGCCCAAGCAGCAAAGAAGACTATGCACTATGTAAAAGGTGGTAAACAAGTGCTTAGAGTGAAACTTACGCAGAAAAGAATAAAGAAGCAAGCTGCTGTGAAATCTTTCCCATTTAAACAGAAACGCAATTTACTGTCCTAATGCAACACGATTAGTGGTTGTCACTTTGGAAAGCCAGTAATATCTGATTTTATAATCCCGATCAATTATTACCTTTTCTGTACATTAGATATAAACTCACTTTCATTCCATACTGGAAATCAAAATGATAAAATCCACAGTCACAGTGACTTGTTTCTCTGAGTAGTATGTAGAAAATAAAGACCTGAGCAAAAAACTGAGGATGATAAGGACACAGTGATAATTATTAATGAAACTTTATTAAAAATGAAAGCTATAGAAAGAAATTGCACAGCAGCCTGATGATGATAAAAACATGTCAAAAATATTTAATCAAAATAAGATTGTTGTTATTTGGCATAAACCAAGTAGTTGTGGCTACAATCGCTAGAATCCCCCACCCCCACCCCCACCCCATTTCCAGAGGCTCTCTTTTTTTCACAGAGAATTTTTTTTCCTACAAAACAAGACTGCTGCACACAATTTGCAGTCAAGATTTCTTTCTGCTGAGTAACAGAACAGACCAGCTTTCTACCCCTTTGGGAATATTGAGAACTGGACATACTTCACAAAAGATTAAAGATTTAGACATTAACTTTACACCATCCATTCTACAATGTGAACTATCACTAATGCATACCATCATGAATTGTTTAAAAAAAATTGAAAAAAAAAAGTTTGAGCCAACCTGCATACACTAGTCTTTTTTAAAGGGAGCTGTGTTACTACAAAGATCTCTTTATGTGTTACTGTGGTTGGATTTTTACAATTTAAACAAAAAAAAAAGCATACTTAAGAATACACATTTGAAAAGCTGTGAATGAATCATTCAGAATAACTGCTCAGTCCTTTTGAAAAAAGTACCTTTATTGATGAATCAAAAAGGAATATATCTGGTATTATGAATTATATTTTCAACATGTCTGACAAGGCTAGTGAGTAAAATGTAGTGATCAAGCTACAGATTTTGCCAGCTAGTTCTGCCAACATGTGACTGAAAGTTAAAATGACATCCGATACATGCTAGCAGCATTTAAAATGTGTGATAATTTGGGTAGATGATAAAGCAGAATAAACAGAAGTGAAAAGCGTCTGATGTCCAGAGAAACTCATCATGATCAGATTGGCAACAACGCAGATGGTAGTTATCTGACTGCAACCAATTCACACCAGGGTGGAGAGGGAATGGAGGCAGCGGAAAGAGAGAGGGCACTTCTGTACAAGAAGATGGTCCTGTCAAAACTCAACTGGTGATCAGTACCTGCAATCTTATTTCTCTCTTTAAAACTACTTCAAACAGTATTCTCACCGTGGTAGTCAGTCAGTGGACTTTAGCATAGCGAGTCACTAATGTCCTCTGCACTTACAAAAAAACAAACTATAAATGAACATAATTATCTGTACAAGGTCAGCTAAACTGATCATGTTTACAATAACTCATTAACTGTGTGTCTCCTCATTCTGTCTTGATTTCAAATCAACACGTGAACCTTGCAAATGAAGACAATCAAAACAAATGGCTGTTGAACGAGAAATCTGATCTGAACAAGAAAATCATTCAAGCGAGAAGGCCTTGGGTGTGCTCTAACTAGCACGGTGTGCATGCTGTAACAAGGGCAGCTTACCTTAGTAGGTAGACTGCTCGTTCAATGTCAGTCAATTTCTCGTCAACCGTAAGCCGTTCGAGTTCTTCAGAGCTCTGAAAAACAAACAATCACATTAATGTTAGCTCTTGAAAATTTCCCCTGTGAAATTTAAAACAGATAAGGTACCTGGTAACTAACCAATTAATACGTACCTTTAGTGCCTTTTGTGGGTCGATCGAGATTTAGCTCTTGCAGCAGATCGTCTATCAGAACCCCGGGCCCATCCATTCTGAAATAAGGAATGGACGAAGCTTTCTTAATCAGCTTACGTCATCGTTTCCTCACTAAAATCGCTAGAAATTAAGAATATAACATCTCCAACATAAGTTTAAACAGCAAGTCTCTGCTCAATTCACAGTTCACGGTTCGTTGATAAAGAGTGGCTTCTCTTGACAACATGAACTTCCACCATGTTTCTCGGGATCTAACTCTCGCGTTTCCGCGATATCTCGTGAGATCCGTTCACAAGCGCTAAAAATGAAACCGCGTGGCTTTCTTTGAGGGCGGCAGAGCGGTCCAGTGCGAACGACGTTCATACGTTTGAAAGAATTTATTCTGTGTTTGTGTTATCTGCCGTGTAGGCTGTCACGAGTTATCCAAGACCCAGCCAGAGCACTATCCCCCCCCCCCCCCCCCCCCCAAAAAAAAAAAAAAAAAAGAGAAAACAAATAACAAAAATGTTTAATCTGTAAACACTTTGAAATTACACACACACACACACACACACACACACACACACACACAGAGTCAACGTCGAGGCCCTCTCTCTCTCTCTCTCTCTCTCTCTCTGAACTTGAAATGTGTAAGTGCATGCGTGGAAGGAAGAGAGTCACAGATTGGGGCTAACCAGTCGATAAACATTCTGGACAGTATTTTGTCGGCAGTTCCTGCCAGTGAGTGTCTAACCGTGATTTGAAGATGTTGACTGTAGGGGCTGTTACTACACAGACTCAGGGGGACCATTCCAAACATCTCTCTCTCTCTCTCTCTCTCTCTCTCTCTCTCTCTCTCTCTCTCTCTCTCTCTCTCTCTGTGCACGCGCGCGTGCTTGCATGCGTGCGGCGTGTATGCGTGCGCGCGCGCGCTCTGTGTGTGTGTGTGTGTGTGTGTGTGTGTGTGTGTGTGTGTGTGTGTGTGTGTGTGGCCGGCGTGCGCAGTGCTATGTGTGTGTGTTTGCATGCGTGTGGCGTGTATGCATGCACGCGTGCGCGCGCGCGCTCTTTTGTGTGTGTGTGTGTGTGTGTGTGTGTGTGTGTGTGTGTGTGTGTTGGCCGGCGTGCGCAGTGCTCTCTGTGTGTGTGTGTGTGTGTGTGTGTGTGTGTGTGTGTGTGTGTGTGTGTGTGTGTGTGTGTGTGTGTGTGTGTGTTGTGCGCGTGTGCACACGAGCGCCTGTGTATTTGCATGTATGCGTGAGTGTGCGTGTGCGCTTGTGTGTGTGTGTGTGTGTGTGTGTGTGTGTGTGTGTGTGTGTGTGTGTGTGTGTAATTTCTTTTTGTGTGTGAGGGGTTGTTGAAAGTTAAAGATAAATTCCTACTGGACTGTGTGATAAATATGGGCATAACGAACAAAGCAAAGCATAATCATTAAAAATTTTTGGGTAAAGTCAGTGGAGTCGATCTATTATGTGAAACATTAGAATCAGCCTTGAGCGCTGTATTCTTTACTCTTGGACAGTTAGTAATAGGTGACGTACGTACACTAAGAGTTTCCCCACACATACATGTAACATTTTTTCTGTATTTGGTTCGAAGTGACTTTAAATGCATCCTATGAATTAAAGTTACTACCTCTCTCGATGTCGTATTTTCAAATTTGTCTGAGTCTTGGGGTGGATGTCTGGATTTGGTTGTATACAGTTGTGATAATATTGGCTATCTGTGTCTTCCAATAATCTCTCTTGAAACTGTTAAAGGATGCTCTAGTAATTAAAGTATAACATTCTGATAGGTCTAGCGGAATGTTCATAGTAGTCGCTCCTTCAATATTGCGAGCTGCTGCTCTTCGAGCAGCTTGATCAACTTTCTCGTTTGTTGAAATTCAACAATGAGAGGGCACCCAACAGAAAGTCACATTTATTCTTTTCACACCGATAGGAGATGTGTCACGTAATTAATTTCTGTAATAGTCTCACAGCGGATCTTTGGATCTGAAGACTGTAAGGCAGAAGGGCTGACTTTGAGTCACTGCACAGTAAAAGTTGATAATTTCCTATGGAAGAATTTAAAACATACTTTAGGGACATTAGAATAGTAACTAATTCTGCAGTAAATATTGATGTGTTTGCCAAGATAATATAATTCCTCCACTTTTAATTTTGGTATTATAAAAGCTGCTCCTGTACTTTGGTCATCTAACACTGAGCCATCTGTAAAAATTTGAAGAGGAAGCCTATCTTGAGATTCTGCTTGACAAAGCCAAGGGTCTTGGAGGCTTTATTGACGATGTCGCTGATGTGGGGCTCCCATTTCAAGTTGGTAGACAGGGTAACACCCAGATACTTTTCCTCCGTGGTGGTCTGGAGGTTTTGGCCGTGCAGGTGGTAGGCTAAATGGCCTTGTGTTTTTTTTCGCCACAGTGAAGTACGTGACACTTGCCCGGAACGAAGGACATGAGCCAAGTCTGCTCCCATGCTTCCAGTTTCTCCAGGTTTTCTTGGAGGAAGGAATGGTCACTAGCCTTCCTGATAGTCTTATGGCAGGCAGTGTCATCTGCGAAGAGTTGCGTGGTTGAGGAGAGACCTGTCGGGATATCATTTATGTAGAACAGGAAGAGGCGGGGGCTCAAGATGGAGCCCTGAGGGACACCTGACTCTACCCCTACAAACGCCGACGTGGCTCCATCCACCACCACTGCCTGTTGTCAGAAACAGAGACAGAAATATATAGGCATGTCCATGGAACTTGCAGTGGTCCACGCCGGCGTGTCCGAGTCCCCGTCTTTCTTTGTCACGGGTTCCAATGCTGTCCTCTCCTATGTGACCCCATTTCTATGGCAGTCTCTCTGTATGGCCCTGTATTTCTGCGTAGCCTATGTATGTCACCATGGTTACGTCTATGTGTTCACTTCTCGGTCTGTCTATTTCTATCTCTGTTATATACCCGCATGGCTCTTCGGGGCCATCTCTCTTTGTTTCTCATCTCTCTTACGTTTCTTTTTCCAGTCGCCTTCGTATGTTTCTCTTATTCTATATATGCTTAATGTGTGTTTTCCATGGTCTGTATGTTCCCATCTCAGTCTATTCAACTCGTCTCTACTCCCTTAAATGTGTTTCCATGGACATGTCTATATGTTTCTGTCTATGTTCTGGTCACTATATATCACCGTGTATGTCTGTCCCAATGGTAATCCTGTCCATGTCTCTCAGCATATATTCCCGATTCCATGTGTCTGTCCTCTCTTTCTAGACGTGCAGCGTGTCTTGTCCCTGTTTCTGTGCCCTCGGATGTCTCAGTCCTTGCATGTCTCTATGCCCCTGCCTCTATATGTTCCTATCTTTGTGCAGGGCTGTATAAGAGATATGAAGGGGTTGCAAAGAGGAGTCGGGGGGGGGGGGGGGGGGGGGGGGGGGGGGGGGGGGGGGGGGGGGGGGGGGGGGGGGGGGGGGGGGGGGGGGGGGGGGGGGGGGGGGGGGGGGGGGGGGGGTGGGGGGGGGGGGGGGGGGGGGGGGGGGGGGGGGGGGGGGAAAAGTGCTAAAAATGCCATTTTTGGCAGCCGGAGGAAGGAGGGAGAGATCAGCCCCGCTCGTCGGCCTTGTTGACATGCCCCTGTCTCAATGTCCTTCGTATGTGTCCATGACTCCGTATCTCCCTGCCTTTCTTTATAATTATTTGTACATGTCCATGTTTCCTGACTCGATGTATCACTGTTTCTATGTACTTGTGTTTCTGTGAGTGTCCTTGCCTCCAAGTGCCCCTGTGTTTATATCATGCACTTACATCAAACAGATCCATGCGTCATCTTCTCTGTGTGTCCCTCCGTCTCTGTGTGTCCCTATCTTGTGTCCCTGGCTTCACGTGTCGCTATCACACTTCCCTGTTTTCATAGTTCTGTTTCTCTGTGCATTCCTTTTTCGACAGTGTCGCTGTCTCTATCTGTTCCTTTCTCTGCATTTTGCCGTCTCTGTATCTCCCTTTCTTTAGTGCATCCCCTTCTCCGAGTGCTCCAGTCCCTGTTCCTGCATCTGTGAGTTCCTGTCTCAGCAAGTCTCTTTTCCTGTGTGTTCCTGTCTTTGTGTCCCTGTCTCAATGCGTCCCTTTCGCTTTCTGTGTCCGTGTGCCTCTTAATTCCTTTCTCTGTATACGTCACTTTCTGTATCAGTGCGTGTGTCCGTGTCTCTGTGTCCCTCCCGTCTCTATTTGTCCCCTCTCTGTGTCCCCTTCTCGACATATTACCAACACAAGGGAATATGAAGGCTGAGATTCTTAATCACTGTCAATGAGATGAAATAACTGTGAACTTACGTGTTACGCAGTCATGTATTTATCCACAGTACAAATATTGCTATCACTTGATTTTGAATCTCAGAAGCACGTGTAGAGACAGTGTCTCTTAAAAATGGACCCCGCTGGCTCAACCGTATGCCCGCTGGCTGTTGGATTCTTGTCACTCGTCCAGAGGTAAAGTTCAAAGGCCGGATACTCAATGAGGCGTTACGTCGTACTTCTTCGTGCATAACGTGCGTCACTGGTCGTGCAGGTTGGGCCGCTGGGCTTACCGCGCATGTAAAGCGCGGGTTCTTGAAACCAATGGCGTCGAGGTTTGCACAATTCGGCGAACGTACTGAGCAGACCGACGGATGTTGTTAATGGTTGCGAATGAAACAAGAGTTCAAGAAAAACGAGAAAGTTTTGAACAAACGAGTTTCTGATTCGCCTTCTTTCTGTATAAAATTAACACAAGCATCGATACAATCAAGGTAAACGCTGGCTTTGGGGGAGTGATGTAAGACAGGATTTTCCACTCTCATTATTTACAACACTTTTTTTCCCTTCTTCTTTACATTCAAAGTAATAGTAACGATCTGTGATTGGTCTATAGAATAATCGTCATACTCACCCGCTTTCATGTGAGCAGAGCAGGGCGCACGAAATGTTTGACAATGCGAACACAAACTCGACGAAGTAGTCTCTGGTCAAGTGAATCAAACCGTGCTTTGCCCCCAGTTCATTGGTGGCTTGTCATTTTACTGCGCTTCGTCCATGGGTAGCTTGGGATTTCAACTCATCTTTCCAACCAGACGATGTCAGCAAACACCTTCTATCTGAGCTTGGAGCAGACATCCTTCAACTCGGATCCCCTCAGGGCGACCACCACACAGAAGACTTGGTCCACGCTTTCGGCAGAAGAGGGCGCCAAGTACTGGTCTTACAAAGCGACGGAAATCAGCATGGAATCTGGGGTGCCTGATCAGAGTGTCCTTGAAGCAAACTCTTCTAGCCTCCCTCCGACTGGCATTAGTCAGACATTGTCCAGCAGTTCCTGCTTATCAAACAGCACCAACGCAGATGAGAGAGAAGGCGCCAAAACCGAAGGTGATTATTCTGTACAATGTATCATTATCTTTAATCAGGGGAGCGGGCAGATCACAATAACCCTGAAGCTGGTTTGAACATATGCTCTTCTAGAACTTGGAAAAAATCTCCTATTGGTACTAAAACGTCCACTTATCCTTGATTTTGTTTGGGGAAATCATAACTGCACAGATAATTAGTTTGAGTCGATGGGGATACTCTGAATCGAGAGCTGTAAGGGGTGATGGGGGATTGGAGGGAACGCCGGGGGTATATCCTTTCGTACCCTCCTCCAGCACAAGGGTTTACTTCCATCAAAATGGAAATGGTCTAATGAAACATAATGGCACCTATACTCGTTTTTTCCTTAATACTTACTTACTTAGGCCCATAGCTCAAGGGTGAGCATAGGTCATCAACAACACTTCGCCATCGCACTCGGTTCTGGGCTGCTCGCTGAATGCCTGTCCAGTTGGTCCCCTGCTTCTTTATCTCTGCCTCAGTGTCTCGCCTCCAGCTGCTGCGAGGTCGGCCTCTCTTCCTTTTCCCCTGCGGGTTCCATGTCAGGGCTTAACGTGTTTGTGCTGGATGCTGGCTTCCTGAGAGTGTGTCCAATCCAGCCCCACTTCTTCCGCAGAATCTGCTTGGCCACTGGTTCCTTTCTGCTTGCTTCCATAGATCTTCATTGTTGATCTTCTCTGGCCATCTGATTTTGAAGATGCGTCTCAGACAGGTGTTGATGAAGGTTTGATGTTTTTGCTGTATTGCGTTGGTCATTCTCCAAGTCTCGCAGCCGTAGAGCAGAACCGACTTCACTTTTGAATTGAAGATGCGCAATTTTGTTGTCCTTCTGATCTCTGCTGAGGCCCAGATGTCCTTTAGCATGATGAATGCTGCTCCCGCCTTGCCTATCCTGGCTATGATGTCTCGGTCAGTGCCCCCCCCCCCCCCCCCCCCCCCCCCCTCCCCTGTTTGTCAACTACGCTTTCCCAAGTCGACAAAGGAATTTATTACCCTGATGGGCTCACCTCCGACTGTGACTGGGCTGCTGCCCGTGGTGTTGATCTCCATCAGCTCAGTCTTCTTCTTGTTCATCTTAAGCCCTGTTCCTGCTGATGTTGTCTCAAGGGGGGTGGTCTTGTCCTGCATCTGTGTGTGACTGTGGGAGAGGAGCCCAGGTCGTCAGCAAAGTCAAGGTCATCTAGCTGCGTCCAGAGTGTCCATTGTATCCCATTGTTCCTGCCTGTTGCGGTCTTCATGATCCAGTCGATGACCAGGAGGAAGAGGAAAGGTGACAACAGACATCCCTGGCGCACTCCTGTCATCACCTCAAAACCGT
This sequence comes from Conus betulinus, assembly GCA_016801955.1. Taxonomy (NCBI): domain Eukaryota; kingdom Metazoa; phylum Mollusca; class Gastropoda; order Neogastropoda; family Conidae; genus Conus; species Conus betulinus. The sequence goes on along the minus strand of JADBJO010000135.1, from coordinate 85,754 downwards.
CTGACAACTGGCCTGCATGAGCCACCCTGCAGTTCATACCCTGATAGGTGTTCCGGATGAGAGAGATGATCTTCTTTGGTATTCCGTAGTGTCTCAGTAACTTCCATAGTGTCTCTGTATCTACACTGTCGAAGGCCTTTTCATAGTCGATGAAGTTGATGTAAAGGGGCGAGTTCCACTCCAAGGAACGTTCGATGATGATCCTGAGGCTGGCGATCTGGTCAGCACAGGATCTGTTTCGCCGGAAGCCCGCCTGCTGGTCTCGGAGCTTTGGGTCAACTCCTTCCTTTATCCTCTCCAATAAACACTCTGTTTAGAACCTTGCCTGGCACTGACAGGAGCATGATCCCTCTATAGTTACTACAGTTGGTAAGGTCTCCTTTCTTTGACAGTTTGATGACAATGCCTTCCCTCCACACTGCTGGGATGTTCTCTTTCTACCATATCTTGCCGAAGAGGCTGTGCGGCAAGTTGACAGCTATACTAACATCCGCTTTAATAGCTTTTGGTGGGATCTCATCTGGTCCTGCTGCCTTCCCAGTCTTAGTGTCAGGATGGCCTTTCTGGTCTCTGCTTTCGTTTATTCCTTAATAGCTTTATTAATATTTTCTGCGACCCGTCTTCTTGGGATGTCGGAACTCTTGCAGTACAAATAGCTCACCTCCACCCCTACCCCCGCCTTCTGGATGTTCTTCGGTAGTGACTTCCTCTTTTCTGTCATTCTCTTTGTCTATGCCTTATTTTTAGAAAAAAAATATTACTACATATAAATAGATAAAAGATAGAAAGACAGACAGATACTGTTTTTCTCCCTTTGTGGTCCTTTCTCCTGTCTTTGCTCTGGAACTCTTCTTTTTGTGTCACAGTTGATGCCATCAGTGATAGCTTTATATTGTTGTAATATGGCGACCAGGTAATGAAAATTGTACAGACCGTTCAAAGATGACTCTAGCTATTCATTCTGCAATTTGTGTTTGCCCATTATGAGGGGGGAAAGCTTCACGAACTGCGCTTGAAACCGCTCCCCCTACCCCACCTCCGCTACAAGTTTCCTCGCACCTAACTAGCACCTAACCAGTCCATCCACTCTCTCTCTCTCTCTCTCTCTCTCTCTCTCTCTCTCTCTCTCTCTCCTCTCTGTGTCTGTCTGTCTGTCTGTCTCTGTCTCTGTCTCTCTGTCTCTCTGACTCTGTCTGTCTGTCTATCTGTCTGTCTGTCTGTGTCTGTCTGTCTGTCTCTCTCTCTCTCTCTCTCTCTCTCTCTCTCTCTCTCTCTCTCTCTCTCGCAGCACATCCCAACTGACCCACAGTTCATTATTCGGACATGCAGCTGCTTCCTCCAAACTCACTGCCGGAACCATAGTGTCAAAAAAGAAAAAAAAATGACAAGGAGGACAGGAAATGACCTATTAGGGGACCCTTTCCCCACTCCCTTCACATCCACCCCGAAATTCAAGAGCCGCGTGTGATGAGGGTGGCTTCAGGATATCCATAGACCCCCTCTCCTCCGGTTCAATAAAAAATGAATACATAAATAGCTATACACAATAGAGCTAGAGAGAAGAGAGAGAGAGAGAGAGAGAGAGAGAGAGAGAGAGAGAGAGAGAGAGAGAGATGAGGAGCAAAAGGCACAGACATATATAACCCCCCCCCCCTCTCTCTCTACACACACACACACACACACACACACACACACACACACACACACACACAGAGCGCGCGCGAAAAGGAGAACATTGTTTAGAAAGACCATTGTTTTTAATAGTCTGAATTCCGTTGACCAGTGTGATGATGCACAAATTGCAGATGGGGATGGGGATAGAAATGTGCCGTTTCCGTGCCGTGGTGCCTTTTTCGTAACATTATTGCATGCCTTTCAGAATCACAAGTACAATGAGATGAGAGGATTCTTCCACACATTCTTTTGCACTGTGTATGTGTGTGTGTGTGTGTGTGTGTGTGTGTGTGCGTGTGTGTGTGTGTGTGTATGTGCGCGCGCGCGCGCACTCGCGCTGCACATGTATTGGTGCCTCTCTGCGTGTGTGCGTGCATGCGTGCCTACGTATGTGTGTGTGTGTGTGTGTGTGTGTGTGTGTGTGTGTGTGTGTGTGCGCACGCGTGCGTGCGTGTGTGTGTGTGCATGTGTGTGTGCGTGTGTGTGTGTGTGTGTGCGTGTGTGCGCGCAGTGAAACTGCCCAAGAACGCAGTGGAACTGATCGCCTGGGCTATCACGGAGTGCAACACCACCACCCCCCCCCCCCTCACGCAGATCGCCACACACATCCAGGTAGGGGAGATGCATGCTTGTTATGCACGAAACCGGGCATTCAGTTACTCTGTGAGAGAGAGAGAGAGAGAGAGAGAGAGAGAGAGAGAGAGAGAGAGAGAGAGAGAGAGAGAGAGAGAGAGAGATGAATGATATATTGTGGTCAAAGTGGGGACGACGGAGTGGGAAATGTGGAGATGTGCATAAGATTTCTTTTCTTTTTTTTTTATTTTTTTTTTTTTTTTGCTTCGTAGTTGCTGAATGGGAAATTGATCGATCAGTGTCGTCGGCAAGATTTCCTTTCTAACCACTCCTGTTATGGACAATAATTGGGACATCTAAGGAAAGGCTGCGGGGACTAAGCTGCGAAATAATCAGCCCCCCCCCCCTCCCCCCCCCCCCCCAATTCCATTGCCCCCTCCCTGCCCCTATTACTTCTATGTCTACTACTACTACGACCACCACAACTACTACTACTACTACTACCACCACCACCACCATCACCACTACCACCACCACTGTCCCCACTCTCGCCCGCCACCGCTTCCACTCCTATGATCGGTACTAGGGATCAAACGCTGTCATTACTTTAGTGGAAGATTTCCTTCTGGCACCCGCCCTTTTTCTATGACTGCAGCTTCAGGGAAATACTGATGTCAAGTCTGGTTTACAGGAAAAAGTTTCCAACTTGTTAACGCAACTCCGCTTCCGTTTCGCACAGCACTCTCGCTAAAACCGGCCCGAATCTTCGATGAAAAATCATCTATCCACAGAAGCCATTGAAGTATTGGGGATCACAATATTACACAATATCATTGCTTTTACTGCTGTTACAGTTGTTGTTGCTGTTGGTGGTGGTGTGGTTGTAATGGTGGTAGAGGTGGTCGTGTTGCAGATGGAAGCGATCTATACTGTTACTGTTCTAGGTTTTATTGCTTCTGTTGGTGGTGGTGATGGTTGTGGTGGTGATGGTTGCGATGGTGGAGGTGGCGATTGCTACTGCAATACATCTTGCTGTTGCAGCTTCTGCTGCAATCGATGTTATTCGTGATGGTGATGATGGTGGTGGGTTGTAGTGTCTGTTGTTCATGCTTTTGTTTAGAATGATCTTGATGTTGCTGCTTTTGACGCTATTTTTTTACCTTTGTATGTTGTGGGCGTGGCTTGTGGTAATGCGGTGGTTGCAGATCAAAGTGATTATAGGCGTAAACAGAGAGAAACGGAGTCCGAATGTTTGCTTCCCCCCCTCCCTCCCTCTCTCTCTCTCTCTCTCTCTCTCTCTCTCTCTCTCTCTCTAGCATGCATGAATCATTTTTTGGTGGGTGGGTGGGTGGGGTGGGGGGGGGGTGGGGTAGGTCTCAAAAAAAAAAGTTTGGCACTCGTTGAAGGAGTGACACTAGGGGTTGGGGTGGGGTTGTTGATCTTTTAAATGTATGATCTAGTTGCAAAGTGAGACAACTGCAGGCGGAAATGCAAACAAATCTTAAATAAATGTTAGCGAACCGCCCCCAAAACGTGGACAAACGAATCACAAGACTAAACACGACGTGTTTCGACCTCTTAGGTTTTCTTCAGGAAAGATACAAAACAATTATTACAACGAAAATGAACGAGCAATCACTTACCATCAATATCTTCAGCGCAAGTTAGGCGTTATTTAAGATTGGTTTAAAATGGTTGTTAAAGGGAAGGCATGGGCGTTCCTTTGTAATCTACGTTCTTAGCGGAACTATTCACATTAACCCTGATACATTTTATCAAAACGCGACTCAGGAAGACAGAAAGAAACAGTATTTTAGAATTGTTCTTTCTTCCCTTGATCCCTATATGGGCCACGGGGTGGGGAGGGAACTGAGGGTGGGCTTCCAGAAAGCTCGCTCCCGTCTCCCTTGGATTCACCCCTGTATAGCTTTCTCTCTCTGTGTCTGTCTGTCTGTCTGTTTGTCTCACCTCCCCTCCAGCCCCCCCCCCCCCCACTCCAGAGGCGAGAGAAAGGGGGGGGGGGGGGGGGGGGACAACTTTTTCTTTTTTGAATCTCCTCTCTCACATAAATTTTCGGCAGGCGCACGTGTCGACGTACCGTGATGAAGAGTTGAGCGTGCTGATCAGGATGGTGCAGCATCACCTGAACAGGAACAACCCCACCTTCTTCCTGCCCGTCATGTCCCCCGCGGACGGACACCTCCCCCACAACCCCAACCTGGCCAGGGACGGAGGGGGAGGAGGAGATGGAGGAGGAGGGGGGGGAGGGAAGGCAGAGGAGGGGGGAGGGGGGGGGAGAGAGAGAGAGTGGGGCAGGGTCCAGGTGGAGGGAGAGGTGGGTGGGTGGGTGGGGGGGTGGGGGGGGAGTCGGAGAGGAATAGGACGGATATGTGTGTATGTGTGTGTGTGTGCGTGTGTGCGTGCGGAAAGGCAGGAGGGGGGGATGGGATGGGATGGAGTGGCGAGATACAGATCGGGGAAGGCTGTGGTCATAGAGAGAGAGGACTGTTGAATGACAGATTACATAAAGGACCCTCCTCTTTTCTTCCTGTTTTTTGTTTTTTTTCTTGTTTGTTTCTTGCCGCACCCTCCCATCCCTCCCTCCGACACCCTCCCCCTCCCCCCCTCTCCCCTCCATGAAGCGAATGGAGCTCTGTGTGTGTGTGGCTCCAGTCTTTCAGTGTCGAGTCCTTGAGACACACAGGTCAGGGTCCGTGTCTTCCTTACCCCCCTGCAGGTGGGCGATCAATCGCCAAGTGGTCACAGTCGGCGAGGACGGTTCGCTCATCCGGCGACGTCACCGGCCTCACGCCTACACCGGGAAAACGCTGCCTCTCTTCCCCCTCCCCCCTTGCCGCCGCCGCCTCCCCCGGCCCACTCCTCTGGTGGTGTCGCCCCCAGATGGGACGAGCAGCGGTTCCGGTCACAAGCCGCCGTTTGGATCTTTCCCGGGTAAGGCCGGAGACCCTTTGTAAAGCATGATCTACTTAATTAACAGATATGACTGGAAAACCATGACAATGTGCTTTTGTTTTGGGCAAGATCTCGTTTAAAAGATGTTTAAAAGAAGCATTTTCATGAAAAGTGTATAGCTAGACGTTTGTTTGTTTTTTTTTGAACCGTTTTTGTTTTTTTACTGTTTTTAAAAGTAGGATCTACAATTGACTCTACATTTGAAAACATATTTGATAGTGTCTTCTTGTCGAGAACGGTTTTGATGAGGGATATAGGCCTATCAGGGAGCCATGGGCCACCTTTGCATTACTGTGTTGCTTTTAAGTTGGCATGAATTTCATTCTTCTTCTTTTCTCAGTTTTCTTTGTAGGAGCACACAAATAACATTGAGGAACGAATGTGTCTTCAGTTGTTTTCTATTTATTGATTCTTAACTGGACGAATCACGGGTTCGCGAATGTAGGACGCGAACTAGCGACGGAATAAAGTTTCTCTCTAAACTGAAGCCCGCGATTAGCAGAACCACCTGGCGCAAAGATAGGGTCACGAGTGACTTAGAAGGCCTGAAATGTGTCGTCAGCAAAGGGGAAGGTAATGTATTTGAAGATTGTAAGTGATGTCATCGGCGGAAATTAAAAAAATACAGTGAATTTATTAGTGGTTGTGGGGGGAGGTGGAGGGGGGGGGGGGGGGGGCAGGGGCAGTTCTTTTGATCAATTATCAGTTTGGCCTCAAAACGTTTACATAGATTGTATAGCTATTCACATCCCAATTTATTTTCATTGCGAACCCAATTTCAGCGAGGTTCGCAAACCTCACCTATCAAAGATCACGAAAAAAAAGACAAACCCAAAAGCAACCCCCCCCCCCCCCCCCCCCCACAGACAGACAGACAGACAGACACACACACACACACACACACACACACACACACACACACACACACACACAGCAGCAGCAGCAGCAGCAGCAGCAGCAACAACAACAACAACAACAACAACAACAACAACAACTACTACTACTACTACAACGAAAGGGAGTGGGGGGGGGGGGGGGGGGGGGGGGGGGGAATCAAGCAGTTGAGAACTAAGACAAAGTTACTGAGATCACAAACTAGACGAACTAGGTTCACAATCTAAAGCTTTAATTCAGTTAAGAATAGGCTTGAAAATAATTATGTAGAACTTTGTACTGCTGGGACCTACTTCTAATTGGCTTTTCTATATCTACCCCACCCTTTATAGTTTCTATCTCTCCTATGTCCCACCTCCTTCCCACCCCCTTCCCTGCTTCCATTTCGAACGTTTCATATGGGGTTTGAAAGGAGGCGGGAGAGAGAAGGAGACAGGGTGGTCACGAGAGAAGGAGACAGGGTGGTCACCAAACCGCTGTCTCTTTGTATGATATCCCCTACCCTCCCAACCCCCCCCCCCCCCCCCCCCAGCAATGAATCTAAAAGCTGATGGCGAGAACAACTGTTTGTCTTAATCTCACGTGAATCGACGTTGAAAACTGGAGGTCGGGGGGAGGGGGATGGGGAGGATGGGATGGGGGTACAAATAGCAACAACATCATCAAAACCATCAAAACGAACAAATCAATCATCGAATTAAATGGAGGGTGGTGAGTGCGGGTGGTGGAGGTGTGTGGGCGAGTAGTCTCTAAGAGGTTAGGCGTGGAGGGTTAGGAAGTTAGGGTGTGGAGGAAAAGATGGGGCGGGGAGGGGTATTCTTTCAAACACTTCACATATGCGGCTATTTATAGATCTGCAGGGCTGTTTCCATTGAGAAATGTATATGGACAAGCATGGCTTGCCATTGGACTTCAGTTCCTGTGTGATTGGGCCCCGAGTGTGTGTGTGTGTGTGTGTGTGTGTGTGTGTGTGTGTGTTTGTTTGCGCGCCGCTATACATAGACGCATGACTTCATTTTATCTCAAAGACGATCACTCACAGCGCCAAAGTTCTGTAGATGGTAGGGTGGGGGGGGACATGAAAACAACACAACAACCCCACCCACCCCCCCACCCCCCACTCCTAGCAAAAACAAACAAAATCAAAAAACCAACCAACACAAAAAACAAAAAACAAAACACAAAACAAAACAAAACAAAACAAAAAAAAAAAAAAAAAAAAAAAAAAAAACACCCAACAACGAAAAGGCTCCAGAGTCAAACTTAAACCGAGGACCCAGGAATCTCTCGCTTTTAAAGCGAACGAGTTACCACCTGATGCCGTCTTTTTTCTTTGATAAGCAGCACACGTATTTTTTTTTTTCCATTTCCCGTGGTCACATTTTTTTTTCTTGCCAAGTTTCCATGCTTCTTTCTCGCCCGTCATTGTTCCTGTAACCTTTATTCTGCTTCATTTCCATGCCGACGGCTTTCCCCCTCCCTCTCCCCTCCCCTATCTTAGCCCCTGTCTCTTCTCCTCCACCGCTCCCCTTCATCCCTACCCACTCCATATACTCTCTCCCACACTGATTCTACCCACTTGAAGACCTGTCGATTTTTTTTTTTTTTTGATAGCAGCACAGCGGACAGCCTGTTCAGCTCCCCAGGACCCATGGGACCTCCGCTCTCGACCATGGCCCAGACACGTGGCGGCGTCCTGGGGGACCCCCTCTCTCACTTCACCTTGTTCGGCAGCGCCTCGCCCGTCGGCACCACCACTACTGCTCCCCTGCCCTCGGGGGACAGCCCCCGTGCGTGGGAGGTACGGGGCTGTTTGGCGTTCCCGTCAGTGTCTCCGCCGGGGGCGTGGGTACCCCCCTTCCCCCGATGTCATCGGCTCAGGGTGGTGCCACCACCTTCCAGCTGCCGCTGTGATGAAGGCGCGAGCGCGAGGGGAGGAGTGTGTATGTGGGGTTGGTGGGTGTGGGTATGGGTGTGGGTGTGGGGGCGAGGGTGCGGGATAGGGGTGGGGTGGGGGTGGCAGTGCAGGTCCTGGTTGACGAGCTGGTTTTGATTTCAGGTGTGGGATGAGTGGGTGGAAGGTTGGGATGGTGGGGGCGGACGGCTGCTGCTGCTTTAATTCTGATTTGGTTTCATTGATACGACTTACTGTTTTTTTTTTTTTTTTTTTTTTTTTTTGAAACGAAACGACCTGGTTTCGTTTCGATGACTTGATTTCATCAATCTGACTTAGTTTTATCACATGATCGACTAGTTTCATTATCTGACTGTTTGGGTCCAGAAATGAAACATACCAGCACATTGATGTGACTTACGTTTAATTATACGATGTATTGATTTCACTATTTGATTTAGTGGTGTCATTGTATAAGGTTTCGTTACGTGATTTAGTGGTTTCAGTTTGTGACTCAGTGGTTTCATTGTATAACTTTTTTGGGTTACATCGATTACCGGTTTCATTATATCACTTGTGCATTGCTATTGAACTTAAGGCATTAGAATGTTAGAGTATACTGTGTATAATCGTGTATCTTGTATTCTGTGCATAAAAAGAAATGCGAACATTTCTTACTTGCCCTCTCTTCCTTTGTTTTAATAAAAGCTTTTTTTCTTTTCTTTTAAGTATTGTATATATGTATGAGGTTACGCTACCCCTTCCCTCCACCCCGTCTGCTTTCGGTTTTTTATTTCACCACCACCACTGCCCCCTCCCCCCCCCCTCTAACCACCCAATCTCTATCACTCCGTTTCCACATCTCTCCGCTTTCTCCCTCCTGCTCGTCAGATGAGTACATAAATCTCACCAATATGAAAACGCACTGGGTCCTAACAGTACTGGGTCTTATTGGCATTGGGCCCTATTGGAAGTGAGACACAACGGGACTGAGTCCTAATGATACTGGGTCCTTTTGAAAACTGGGACGTGGTGGGTCTGGGTCCTGCTGGTATTGGACCCTGGTGAAACAGGGACATAATGGGACTAGGTCCTATTGTAATGGAACTGGGACCTAATAGGACTGGGGCTGAATTGAGTATCCGTGAATGAGGTTGATTCCATTGCATCCCAGGTCCATTTAGGCCCAGTTTTCCAACAGGGCAAAGTGTAGGGATGTAATGGTGCAAAAAAAAAAAAAAAAAAAAAAAATGCCGCTACCTTCGAGGCCCAAAAGGACACAGGTCCAAAAGTACCTAGTCTAGGTCTCAGTTGTATTGGACCCTAATTAGATCAGCTTTTAGTACCAGTACCATTGCGTCCTAACGCTTCCCAAAGAGCAATGGGAGCACATTGTAGCTTTCACTTGCTGAAAGAAATTTTTATCTTTGATAAACATACAAGGTCACACGAGGATCTTACGCAGTCCACACACACACACACACACACACACACACACACACACACAGCCAGACAGCCACGCACGAACGAATACAATGTTCAGACTGGGTCTAAGAATCAGTTTTATTATCGTTTTACTCCTTGCACATTAACAGGCTTCATTCTCTCATTCATTGGAAGCTTTGGGCACAGACCCACACACACACACACGCACACACTTTTCAATTAATAAAAACAAACCTGCCAAATCGTGAATAGCTGTCGCATATCAAAATAAACATTTTCTTTCTTTCTTCCATCGTGCTCTCCTTCTTTTAATGTCATCCCTGCCAATCCATTGAAAGCACTGTTAAGTAGCTGGCATGTAGAAATTCACATCTTGTTCATGATTATCCCACACCGTGTCCACCTGTGCTCCCCCAATACTGTCGGTCAACAAGAGGTGCAAGAGAGATGGATATCAAGGGCAAGTAACAAGCAAGTACTGTAAGGTAACTCTTGGCTCCGATGATGAAATAATTAATACACCCATAAATTGATACGAATGTTGCTAGCAAGATCAAATCGCCCAGCAGACGGCATGTGCCCCATCCCCACAGTATAGCCCCTGCATGAGAATGGGCTTCGCTCCTCCCCCCTCCCCTCTCTATCCCCGTCTTTCTGTCTGTCCCATTCGGTTTCTCTGTCTATATGCCTGCCTGTCTCTCTGTCCTTTTCTGTCTTTGGCTGGCTGGCCGTCTCTCTGTCCTTGTCCGTCTCTGTCTGTCCTTGTCCGTCTCTGTCTGTCTGTCTATGTCCCTGTCTGTCTGTATGTCTGTCTCTCTGTCCCTGTCTGTCTCTCTCTGTCTGTCTGTCTATCTGTCTGTCTGTCCCTGTCTATATGTATGTCTGTCTCTCTGTCCTTGTCTGTCTCTGTCTGTCTGTCCCTGTCTGTATGTCTGTCCCTGTCTGTATGTATGACTGTCTCTCTGTTCTTGTCTGTCTCTGTCTGTTTGTCTGTCTGTCTGTCCCTGTCCGTACGTCTGTCTCTCTTTCCAAATGTGCGCGTTCTGTCCCCGCCTGCATGTCTGTCTTTCTCTCTGAGTGTATGTGTATTTGTGCCTGTCTCTCCCACTCTGTCTCGCTCGCTCGCTCTCTCTCTCTGCCAGCTGCTGTAGCTCCATTTTCTCTGTATTCTTTTCAGGTCAGGTCGTTTTTTTCACGCTCTTTCCTCCACCAGTCTTCGTCCTGTCAAAACAAATGGACAAGATCAACATTCAGTATAGAATCGGTACCATTACAATAACACATTGCCCAAGGGGAATCAGGATGTGTGTGTGTGTGTGTGTGTGTGTTGCGCGCGCGCGCGCGCGTGCATGCGTATGTGTATGCTTGCGCGTGCATGTGCAACTGTGTGTGTGTGCGTGTGTATTTACAGATGTGCGATTTTGCGCGTGTGTTTGTGTGTATACGTGCTCACGCACGGACACGTTTGTGTGTGTTCTGACAGATGATAAAGCAACCGTTCATATACACGAACACTTGGAAATATGACAGACAGGGATGAAAAACAAAGACAAAGTTTAAGCAATCTAGAATCCAGCTCAGCTTCCTTCTGTTGGAAATCACTCCAGCTTTGTCATGAACAAGATGTGTATTCTATTGTCTTAAAGCGCTAGAGCAGGGTTCCTACATCAAGAACGAAGTTCAAGAGTTTTCAAAAAGTTTTCAAGATGATTTTTTTATACAAGGCTACAGCACATGCGTAAAGGGATACACCCCTTACCTGTTTTCTGCCCTAGGTGACTTGAACAGCTGCTACTTCACACAGCAGAAAGCAGAGTTACTGTTAGTGCTAACTGGAAAGTCATTTTATTTAAAAGAACCGCTAAAAGTCTGGAAAGTCACTGCTCATACTTACAGCAAATTGCTCACTACCATGTAGTTTGATTCTTCGTGTTCTTTTTTTTTTCCAACAATGAATGCAAGTGTGTGTGCAATGGCAAATATCACCAAATACCATGACTTTCCCTCACCCCATTGAAATCCTTTGACTATCTGGAAACATTGTTTGAAAAAAGCTGAGAATTTTGTTCACAAGCGTTAATTTTTAGTGCGAGCTGACAGTGTGCAGTGTCCAAAGAATTTCAGATTTCAGCACATCTGTCTTCGAGCAAAACGAGTCCATTGTGGCTGAAGAGCTGGGTACTAGATTCGCGCACGGACACATTAGGATCATGATTTAATGGCGACACTTTTTTCGCGTTTGATGCTGCTGCTGTCGTATACGGTATTGTTCGTAAGAAAGTGCGACATGGGTATTGCTGCCGAAGATTTGCTCAACGCCCGTAGAGCCATGTGCTTTTTTCCCTTTGCTGTAGCTAACCAGGGCACTCTCGCACATTGAAACTTTTTTTGCAGACTGTGCAGTAGCAGACATGTTTGCTTTGTCTTCTCTCGCCCTGTCAGAATACTCGGGTTTATCCCACCACAGACGGTTGAAAGCAAATCACCCCCCCCCCCCCCGGCCCCCCCCCGGCATTTTCAAGCTTCAATCACGAACCAACAATCACAGAGAACCATTACCAAACAAGCTGGAAGCGAAACTTTTGCGCATGTGTAGAATCTAAAAATTGCGGAATTTACAAATTATCTTCCTCGGTTAAATAGCGGACGACAATGCGGGATCGTGACTATGTAAAGATTTGTTTTTAAATAATATTTCATTCACCTAAATGCAGAAAATCAAATGCCTTTGTTTGCCACAAAACTTTTCTCTTTGAGGCCGATGGCTTGATTTTCGACGGCTTTCAAGGCGGTTTGGTCAACAGAACCACATTTTATTGACTTTCATGAGTTTTCAAAGCTTTGAAATTGGCTCTTAGAATTCAAGAAATTTCAATAAATTTCAAGAAGCGTACGAACCCTGTTGGACTCCACCGATGTAAGTTGCAGTACGCTTAAAAAAAAACTTATTTCTAGGATGATTTTGAGTGTTTACAAGAGAAACTTGTAAGCACTCCCTTGCACTTTTCCCTTCTCCTTCCTTCTACGTCTGTTCCCATGCCTTTTTTTCCCCTCTCTCTATTCTGCTCATTAGCACAGTGTATTATAGGCCTTTAACTTTTCCAGGTCAGAACATTCACACTCTCAGCTGGCCGGTGTCTCTGTGTTACTACTGTTCACGTCCGGCCGTCAGTGCTTTAGTGAACACAACATTAACATTTTTCTTTACAAACCAACGAGCAGTCACTGATAAACTCGTGAGTGTTCATAATATTCATAATTAAGCAGATCAGGTACCTGCTGCTGCACAGCTGAGTTGGCCTTAGAACGCGTATCTGACAACACGTCTCTAATCGTAAAGACGATCTCGTATGCTGCCACTTCTGCGTACGCAGGCTGGTACTCCTGCAGTCACTCCTTATATGGGCAGCCAGTATTAATCCCATCTACCCTACAAAAGGAGTGGAGTTTTGAGTGCATGGCTGTTTTTTTAGCCTGCCATTAAGGCAGCCATACGCCATCTTCAGGGAAGGTGCGTGCTATGTGTAACGTGTCATCCATACCAACGGCCAAACTGTCCTCTTCCGAAAGTTGGTGTGGGATTTGACGTGTGGGCAAGATGTTATGCGTGCGTTTACACATGGAACCTCGGTTTGTAGTCTCATTCGAAGGACTGTATGGGAAATGGAGTCAGAACTAATGTGAACCCCGAAGGAAAATCCCCTGTACCGAAACGGCCCGGCGGAGGTTCGAACCCACAACTCTTGGATTACGAGTCCGGCGCTCTACCAACTGAGCTATTCCGGCCCCATCTGTCACTGATTTACCACCCACTGGATCAAAACGTACTGGCTGTCAATGAAGATTTCATCTGCTAATCTACACACACACAGAGCATCTGGTCAGGTATCTCCTCCTTCCCCCTCTTTCCTCCGGCCCCATCTGTCCCCCCCCCCCCTCTCTCTCTCGTCCCCCATCAAGATGGCTCAGGTTTTTTTTAGCATGAGAGAGAGAGAGAGAGAGAGAGAGAGAGAGAGAGAGAGAGAGATGAAGGGAGGGGAAGTGTCAGGCAGAGGGTTAGGTATGATTAGCGGCTTGCCACCACGTCTACTTAACATCCAACAATTACATTAGTATTATCTAGGAACGAACGCATTTCCATCAGAATGAACTAATGAAGTGTGTGTGTGTGTGTGTGTGTGTGTGTGTGTGTGCGCGCGCGCGCGCTCTGTCTCTGTCTCTCTGTCTCTGTCTCCTCACCTCCTCCCTCCCTCATCTCTCTCTCTCTTTCCAACACAAACACACGTGCACACATAATACATACTTACAAACATACTTCGTTACGTACACACTTAAGTATTAAATGTTAAGCACATTTTAAAACAAAAAGAAGTCCGACTGAATTATTAAAATCACCTTTCTTTCACTTTCTGTCTTGTTCTCCTCACCCTCCTCTTGTTCCGTGGAGCTTGGAGTAGAGCTGAAACAGCGATGTCATTGTCCTCTGCATGAAATAATATCCTCATTGAGCACTATCTAATGATTGGACACCGCCATGCCCATCGTTATCTAACCGTGTAATTGTAGATAGAAGGAGACTCAATCTCTCTCTCTCTCTCTCTCTCTCTCTCTCTCTCTCTCTCTCTCTCTCTCTCTCTCTCTCTCTCTCTCTCTCTCTCTCTCAACAAACTCGCCTATCAAGTGACCCTCATGAAAGGACCATTTGTTTATTTTGATGTTATGCAGTGTTAAAAAGAAATTCCGATTGAATGATTAAAATCACCTTTCTTCATGTTCCGTCTTCTTCTCTTCTCCCTCCTCTCGTTCCGTGGAGCGTGGAGTAGAGCTGAAACAGTGATGTCATTGTCCTCTGTATGAAATACTATTCTCACTCAGCACCATCTAATGATTTGACACCTCCCTACCCATTGCTATCTAACCGTATTTAGAGAAAGGGAGACAATAGTAACTATCGTCTCCCTTTCTCTCATTTTCCCCTACAAACATGTCTATCAAGTGACCCTCATGAAAGGACCATTTGTTTATTTTGATGTTATGCACAGTTTTAAACCAAAAGAATTCTGATTGAATGATTGAAATCACCTTCCTTCACTTTCCGTCTTCGTCTCTTCTCCCTCCTGTTTTTTTCCGTGGTGCTTGAAGAGCCGAAACAGTTATGTCAGTGCCCTCTGCATGAAATACTATTCTCATTGGGCACGAACTATTTATCTAACTAACACCAACATCCCCATTCATTGTCAGTTATACACAAATACTACCCCCTCTCTCTCTTTTCACCCCCTCCCCCCAACAAACTTGCCTATTAATGACCCTCATGAAAGGACCATTTTATTTATCTTGATGAGTCCAATTCATGTGTTAGACAAGTGATGACAAGTGACAAGTGATATCCTTTTTGTTGTTCAATCTTGTTTTGTTTTATCTGTGAAGGCAGATGATAGTCAGGTGAGCACTCTCAAGGACATTCTACGTTTACATCCATGTTTACAGTCGAAATCAAATTTGCCAGAAATTTTTCATCTATCAACCGCCAAAACTTTCAGCTAAAAAAGTCATGTCTTGTGCTAGTACTTTACATGCTGCCATGGAGATCTCTGTGGTTTCCTGCTATGACGTCAACCAAGCACTGCTGGGCCATCGTTTCCACAAAGCCTAGTCCTTGATAATCATCAGACTGTCTCTCTATCCCTCATCCCAACCCCGCTCCCCCTTCCCAACCCACTTGTTTGCCCCGTTCCCCTTCCCAACTTTCCCTTCTTCCTCATATTGTTTGTCTTCCACTTCTTCCACTTCCACCCACCCCCACAACTATTTCCCGACTTTTGCTCATTTCTCTGTCTCGGTCAAAGTGATGCATTTGGCAGCTTACTCTCTCCCTCCTTTCCTTCCTCTCCTTTTTCAGCATAGTGATATGGACCAGGAGGGTATGACTGAAGGCAGGAGAGGCAGGAAGACAGGGGAAAGAAATGGTAAAGCTGCTTGACCATGGCGTGTGGACTTGTGACTGGCTAGGCTTGTGAAGAAAATGCTTGACCGGCCATAGGGATATATATTCACCGAGACACATGCAGCGTTTAACACTGTGATTGTTAATTCAGTAACTAATCACTTAAGATTTGGAAAGTGCTCACCCTCAGGGAAATAAGCAGCAAACTTGAAGCGGGTGATAAAGATGATGTGCATTTAGTTAAGGCGGCCATATGGGCACCAATGATTTCTGAGGCTTCACTCTGTGATCTGCTCCCTACAAGTTTGGGAGGCAGTTTAGGTCTAAAATGGATTTACATAGTCTTTTAATCTACTAAGTATATGAACAAAAAAAAAAGTAATTACAACTTTAAAAATGGAAACAAAAACAAAGTAAAAAAACAGAACAGACACAAAACAAACAAGAACAAACAAACAAAAACAACACCCAAAAACGACTGGATAATGAAATTCACCTTTCTACGTTTCCATCGTGGATGTCGGTCCTCTCCCCCTCTTCTGCATCATCATCACTGGAGTTGAGGGGAAGGCTGGAACAATGACACCATTGTCCTTCATATAAAACAACATTCTCATCATCACTATTCAGTGCTGTGGTTTCATATCCCTTACCATCGTTTTCTGTTTTATCACCATCGTCATAAACCAGCCACCACATCCTTTGTTACCCCTGTTTGTGATCACTCCCATCCCTTTCCTGAATGTTCCCCTCCTTGTAAATCACACAGTTCCGGTTGTTCCGCCTTTGTTATCACTGTTTATACTCATCGTTCCAGTAATTCTACCGTCTGCCTTTTCCCCCTTGTTTGTGACCACCATTCCCTTTGCGATATTTGAATGATTCTCCTTTGTAATCACCACTCCTCCCATTGTTTCGTCTGCATCTTCCCTCTTTGATCTCATTTCCCCATCGTTTCTGTATCATTCCTTTGTGTTGCTACATCCCTGTTCCTCTGTCTGAATTCTTATTGTTTGTAATCACTATCGCCGTGGTGCTGTCAGACAGTCTGCACCAATGGGCCGGACAGTTACTTGATGCTGAAATCGGTGTATCAAGTGAGAAACCGAACTTCCATGACTCGGAAAAGACTACTAGCATAGTGACAAGATTCTGGGATTACCTACCCTCTGTAATTATCATTCCTACACTTCAAGTTCTTTCAACAGCGCAGGATGAGTGAAAACTTTGTTGAAAGAAAACCCTTTGGCTAATACAGCTGGTATATACTTGCACCAGGTTATTGTAAACAGAGTCTTTGAGTGCATCATGTTGTCTGTCAGCTTGTTGCTGTATCTTACCTTAAGTCAGTCGCGAAGTTTGGATCAGCCCAGGAGGTGACCCTGTAAATCAGAAACAATTCACAAACGTTTTTATTGACGCACTTTATTATTTTTTTTTAAGGAACAAAACTTTTATCTGATTATTTTAACTGGAAACTATGTTCTCTGCGCTCAAAAACAAACATTTTATATGTTTATTCTAGTTGCACACTATTTCGTCCAAAGAACAAAACAGTAATACAAAACAAGTCAACATCAACAACAAAAACGACAATAACGACGACGATAACAACAACAAAACACAATTACCCATAAGTGTCCTAATCCCCCCAAATCCGTTTCCACCAGTATAAATCATTTAAAATCACATGCATCCAGTATTATTTTACATCTCAAACTACACATCATCGACATTAAAACTTCTTTCGTATACACTTTGTCTACTTCCTTGCCAGTGTATCTGCAAAGAATGAACACAGCTCCCCGTTTTTCCGTTTGTATTATTACTCTTTATAATCACCATCCCCAGTGTACTGTCTGCACCATTATACCAGACAAAACATGACTCGATGCTGAAGCTGTATTCTTTCAATTACGATAACGATGTTGCTATTTTTGATGGAAAAAGGGATTTTTTTTTTTTTTGGGGGGGGGGGGGGGGGGGGGGTTCAAATGTTTAATTTGTGTAATGTGTATCCTGCACTGTGTAGACCAATGCTACTAACATACGTGACAGTTCTACTCGTATACAGCCAACTCGACCTTTTCGTTTATAAGCACTTGCGCACGCACGCGCGGAAGTGTTCTCTTTTTCTCTCTCCCCTCACCTCCTCCCTGCCCCATCTGTCTGTCTCTCTTTCCATTCACACACACACACACACATATCTCTGTCTGTGTGTGTGTGTGTGTGTGTGTGTGTGTGTGTGTGTGTGTGTGTGTGTGTGTGTCTTCTGTTTAACGTCTGTTCACTTGAGTAATATTAGACGTGAATGAATGAAGAGAATGACTGAAGGAATGAATGATTAAGTGAACAATCCAGTATGTTACATAAACGTGTATGTATGCCTCTGTATGTGAGTGTAAACGTGTATGTATATGTATATGTATCTACAGAAAAACAACAACAACAACGAAAAAGGAATCTTAAATACAACAATTAATGGGTAACATGAACAGAAGATATAGATCTAACATGAAACAAAAATTCTTCACTATCTAAACTTTAGAGTGACGGTGTAAAATGCAGGCCGTCATCATATAACGCACTATGAACTAAGAAAAAACAATCTAAAGAAAAACCCCAATCGGACTATGAAATAAGTATTCAGCAATTCCGATCAGCAGAAAGTGGTCCGAAAGTATATCTTGCAAGTTTTTTTTTTTTCGGAAAAATTATTAGATTTTAATGATGCTGGTAAGAAAGTAAACTTGGACAATTAAATAAAATTGACTCAATGTTATTTCTTTACCGCAAATACAATTAGCATTTTTTTAAAATAAATTTTGTTTTTTTAAAGCATTTAGCTTTAATCGAATTACAAGGGAAGATATTTGTATGGAATAGTATACTGGATGATCAGACATTTTTCTTAGAACAAGGTCTATTGGAAAAGCTTCCCACTGTTTGGATGAAATATCAACATTTATTTGAGCTCTCTTCCATGCAGTTGATTCAAGGATACGATAACATTCTACGACTGATGGTTTTATTTTCAGCTCGGAAGATGCCCCTGCTTTTTTTTTTAGCACCTTTTTTCGCAGCCCTATCAGCCAATTCACTCCCAAGTATACCAGTATGCGAAGGAATCCAGCAAAATTCTATGTAGTGCCTTTCGACGCCAGCCAGCCAGTATAAGACGTTTAATTTCGAACACAAGGTTGGGTCGTCGTGTCAATATATTTTGAATAAAAAAAAACACAACAACAACAACAAAAAAAAAAAAAACCCTATCTGAACAATATTACTGGAAAGATCTGTTACAAATTCCATTGCTAGCATAATAGCTACTAATTCAGCTGTGAATATAGATAAATAACTACCCAGAAAGAACGATCTTTGAGTTTTAAGCGAAGGAATAACAAATGCTGCACCAACATTTCCATCATCTAAAACAGAACCATCAGTAACACCTGAAGACGATTTTGATATTTTTCGTATACATGTAGTTTTGCTAAATTAGTGATGATAATATTTTCCCCTTTTTGATGTCAATGTAACCAATATCAAGAAAAGGTTTTGGTATCTCCCATGATGGAATAAATGACGAAGATTTTTTTTTTTTTTTTTTTTTTAGCCACATCTTTGATATCAATTTTTGAACATTCAATCAAATCAGAAGTATATGTACCTATTGTTTTTAAACATTGTAATCATAATTTGTCCTTTTTGGAAAGTCAGTGTTTGATCTAAGTTTTAAGTGTGTGTGTGCGTTGCGTGCGTGTGTGTGTGTGTGGGGGGGGGGGGGGGGGGGGGGGGGGGGAAGACCTAGTGCAGACAAACGTTTCATCCATAATGTTGACAATCATGTCGGTAGCAAACTTTAAACCACAAGAAAAAGGCAGGGGTTAGAAGGCAATATATGGATCTGAAGAAGACGAAACCAGTATCTAAAATTCAAACCCTTCACGGGTAGCGTATGTCGAGTTGTGCCTTGTGAATAGAACCTGATTAGTCACACGCTCTCGTTTATAAGCACAAACGCACGCTCATGTACATGTGTGTATGTGCGTGTGTGTGTGAGGGTGCGCGCGCGCGCGCGCGCGCGTGTGTGTGTGTGTGTGTGTGTGTTGTCTGTCTCCAGGGTTCATAGAGATTTCCTGACGAAAACTTCGAAGACTTTTTGAGGACTTTTCAAGCACTTTTTTTTTTCAATTCAAAGATAATTTCAAGGATAAGTTTAAGAATAATCGTCAGAAAATCCTGAACTCTTTTCTTCCACCCAAAAGACAAATATTTTTCCCCGGCATGTTGGCTTCTCGGTTTCATGCCAGTGGATCATTCTATCTTGTGCAAAGGTGCCATAAAGGCCGGTAACCCCTTTTTTAAAACTTGTAGCAGACAACTTGTTGGCGAGACCATCAGTCAGCTTTGACCGAGACATTTTTTTACTTTCACACTTAAACAAAATTAACACTTTTTTAGAATGTAATTTCAGATTTTTCTTCAATAGACTTAAGATTGTTCACAGACTTTATTCAAAATCAACATATGAGCAAAAGCCTCATTTTTAAAGCCTTTCAGGGCCTTGAAAAGTGAACCCCTTAAGGGTCTTTGAAGCATTATACGAATCCCGTTTCTCTCTCTCTCTCTCTCTCTCTCTCGGTCGCTGGTTTTATTGGTGCATTGTCACTAATTGATTGATGTCTTAATACCTTGATTTCTTCGAGCACTATAACTGCAAGGTGATAAATGTGTGTCCGGATTACTGTTGATCATATTGATGTATTGCTCTTTATTCAAATTTATAGTAATGTTTAGCATGCGATATTTTGGATAGAAAAATGGAATTATAATCTCTCTCTCTCTCTCTCTCTCTCTCTCTCTCTCTCTCCGTTAATTACGGCTGCGTTTCGATGGATTGTCGCTTAATTAATAATTATAGTCTTGGGTAGTGTATGAATAGTAAGGAAGAAAACATAAAAAGATGGAAGGGGAAAGTAAATTATAATGGCATCTCTCTCTCTCTCTCTCTCTCTCTCTCTCTCTCACACACACACACACACACAAAACATATCATGAAAAATAAGCGTTATGATTATTGATGCTAGGCATTTCATTGCTGCTTACTGATAACTGATTGTAGTACCGTTCGTTCTCGTTTTGCCTTATAACCACATAAAAATGTTGATATTATTGATGCATTGTAGTTGTCTAATTATTATCCTTAGCAGTTTGTTGTATGTTATTATTATTATCATTTCATTTATTTATTTATTTATTTTTACAAAAGGAATGCAACTCTCTCTCTCTCTCTCTCTCTCTCTCTCTCTCTCTCTCTCTCGATAAGAGGATCACTTATTCCATATCTGTGTGTGTTGACTCCTTTCTTCTTTGTATTCTTTAGTCTTGTTTGTTGTTTCAATCGGTTCTCTCTCTCTCTCTCTCTCTCTCTCTCTCTCTCTCTCTCTCTCTTTTTCCTTTTAAAGTCATCTACGCCTTACCTATAATGGGATGAGCTTTTTAATGTTATGAAGATATGTGTGTTTGTTAAAAGTTTTGTAGGTCTTAGTCGCTAGTCATACTTAGTCCCTTAACGGAGCAAGGGCCGGATGAAAAAAAGCTGAAAAAAGCATGTGTTTGCATATCTGTTACCCTTGGAAATAAAGATTATATCATCATCATCATCATCTCTCTCACACATATGCATATATAATATGAGTTATTTACCCTTGGAATTATTAGTTCATAGTTCAGTCCCTCGTGGATTCATTCCAAGAACTGGCCCTCAGCACTTATGTCGTCAGAAGATCTTTGTTTTATTTTCCTACTTTTCACAAGAAAATGAAGCCTATTATGTTGTTTGATAATTTCCTTTGCTTCTTAGGTGGGACCTTTCTTTTTTGTTTTTTGAAAACAACAAGCATACTATGGTATTGAACACCAGCCTTTTTCTGGGATAGCATTCTGCTTAAAATATAAAGACATAGTGATCAATATATAATTTATCAGATTCATCGAATGAAAACATACATGATTACCGAAAACTGATAACAGGCGAGAAGTCATGATACGGCATAAAGTTTTATTTTATTGAAAGCTGTAAGTTCGCCGAAAATTTATTTTTAGACCGTCTAACCACATACCATCCATCAATCTACGAGACTACCTTTGTAATAACATTTTGGTCATTTCGAGGAGTGTAAATGTGTCAGTATGCACGGTCTGAAGTACGTTTTGTCTAGTCGCCACAACACCTGGCTTTATCCCCGTTAGTTTACCTTCTTTGTGGTGTTTGTCGTCGCCCAAACCGGATGGGGTAGCCGTTCAGGTCGACCTGTGGATAGCTGGAACAAAGCGAAGGATTTGTGCATACCTGGTACAACAAACCTTGAAAAGGATTACAAAACGAGTGTAGTCGTAACACCTGCTGACACACACACCAAACGGATTTTCACTTGACGTTTTGAAACCATGATAAGTCGTGTCTTTGGGTTTTTTTTTCCCCCTTCAAATACGAAGGGGGTCTCTCTCCTTTAGAAAATCGTTTCTCCTTTAGAAAATCGTTTCTAATAGACTTCATTTGCTTCTAGCCCCCCTCCGCCTGCATTTCCTGAGAAAGCGACAGATACTCACATTGGTCAGGGTGGCTCCATTCTCTGTAGCCCATCTCCGATCTTTTTCAACCTCCTGAAATACACAGGGCACATTCATCTATCAATATCTTCATGTTAAAGACACGTCCACTTATCGGTATCATCATTGTAAGGACCACATTCACCACTCAATATCTACCATCATGTTAAGGACACACCCAATTATCAGTAGGACACATCCACTTGTCAGTAACATCATGTTCAGGACACATCCACCTATCATTCAATCTCATCATGTTCAGAATACCTACATCAATATTATCATGCTCAGGCAGCCTGCAGACGGGAGATATTTACGTGTCGAGACACACAACACTCCGCAGATACAGCCAGCTACATGCATGCAGATACAGCCAGCTACATGCATGCTGAGTACACTGTCGCCATATTCCGCATAAATGACTTTTCATCTTGCTTTTATGCGCACGCAATCTGCAGGAATGCTACCATTTAAACGAAGAAACTGAATCTCGAAGGTCAAATAAGACAATCAATCCGCTAAACATAAAAAAAAACAACAAAAAAAAAAAACAACCCAGTCACAAGACAAAGACGACGCGTTTCGACCTCTTCGGTTTTCTTCAGGCAAGATCAAGATCAACCCCAGGACAGAGAAAAAGAACGAGCAATCACTTCTCCTGCTACATTCGGCGCAAGATGGGCGTGAATGAAAACGAGGTCAATGTGTGATCAATACAAAATAAAACTTGGCAATGGCCAGGCATTAGCAGCAAAGACAATAATGCTTTAATACTTGCCCCTAAACTTGGGTATTCAGCTCAGCTGACATACGTGTACCGTTACCGATTGTCGCTGTACAGAGAAGCCTACTGGTACTTTGTTTCATATATACTCACATTTAACAAAACATGTTTTCACAACTTTTGCCGATTTCAGTTGGTCGCACACGCTTTTACTTTGCGCACGCAATTCACTTTTTACAAATCCTCTGCATGTTTGAACTCATGAGTACTGTCTGTATGATCGAATTTATGAATGAATCGATGTCCATGAACCCACAGCTATTTCGGAAGGGAAGTAAGCCTCGCATGAGTTATTCACTTCTGATCATGTCATCCACAAGACCACCATTAAAACTGATATTCATGTTACTGACCTGTATGCAGTGGAGTTCACTTAATTCAAGAAAAAACAGAGGCAATGATTTTTGTTCTCTGTGATTTGCAGTTACCACTTCTGAAACTTACGAAGGCAGTTTGCAGTCTAAACTCAAGAAATAGTTTGGGGTGACCGGAATTTGTGTATCTGGAGTTAGAAGAACTCCCTTGTACGAAAAAAAAAAAAAAAAACAGTTTTTCACTTCATCCGAAAACTTGCGTGGTCTTGTTTATTCCAGCAGGAAGTTCAGCCTGCAACCCTGTGTCTCGGGGGGAAGGAGTGGGCATATGGAGGGTATAGGTGCAACAGGTATGCGACTTGGCTCATGGATTTAAACTGTGACGTTATAAACTGATAGTTGGATTTAAACCTTGCATCCCCATATGCGTAGTTTTTGGCGACTCCAGACAAATTTCAATAGATTTATTAGGAAAATGAAGATTATTGAATTCTGAGCACAAGTTATTTTTGCAGTGGATGTAATGATAGAGTTTTGTTGTGAAATATATAGATTTTTGTCTCTACTGTTTATGAAAGAAGTCCTAATAAACATTATACACATAAACTGATAAAACGCTGGGGTGACAAGCTTAAGGATACACCGATCTCCAGATGATCATACATCAGGCGTGAAAAATAAGAGTTGTAAGATCAGAAGGTGTGACTGCTTTGCCGCAAGAAATCGGGTTGAAATCTGTCATATAAAGTAAAACAGAATGTTTTGAAAGATATAGATCGAACAATAGATCTTTATTTTGCCGACTGAATTACCCAACTGGTGCTTTGCCACACAATAAAATTCTAGGAATCACAGAGAGCCCATCAGTCCATCTTAAGTGGCGTTTCGATTCGCATTAACTGAACAGATAAAAGCGCTTACTACTTACGCTTGTTATTTATCAGTTAGGATAATGCTTAACACTTTTTCTTTCTTTCTTTTTGTTGCGAGCGTATAACTACAGGCATGTTTACTTACTCGATTTCGATGAGTTTTGTTCCCATGAGTGGCGAAAATACAACGGAAACGACGAACGTTAAAGTTTAGAAAGAGTGGGGGTTAGTTTCCGCCGAGGACATTGACGAACAAAGTACACAAGACACGATGCATTTCGACCTCTTGGGTCTTCTTCAAGTGAAAACAAAATAGGTTACATTTAACATTTAGGACAGTACAAACAAAGAACGAAGAGCGACTTATCTGATGTCCATGTGGTCCATGACTTTAAAGACAAAAAAAAAAAAAAAAAAAAAAAAATCACACGGATCACAAACTGCCAATTGAAAACAAAATAGGTTACTTTCAGCTACAAACGAACATTAACTGATGTCCAAGATTTAAAAGACGCAATGATCACAAACTGCCAATTGAAAGAGGCTTTTCAGCTCGCATTTGTAATTACAAGATAAAAGCGCAATGAGTGTGCTTGTATTTGTAATTAGTCAGGAATAATGCTTTTTTTTTTTTTTTTTTTTTGTCTTTCTGCGAGCATAACTTCGTACCTGGTAGATACGATTTCGTCGAATTTTGTTCCCGTGATTGGGGAATATCGGGAAAAAAAATTCTAGAGACAAAACTTTTAACTAATTTAAGTAGTGGTAGAGGATGCCGACAACAAATTGCACTTATTGACTCTGACCGGAGGAGGAGGAAATCTGACCAAAGCGCTGTTGTGTGGCGGCATGTGAAAACGAAGGCATTGACTGCAAAAGTATCTTAACGGTATTGTGACAATTGACCGAACTAGCATTTGCGCCTTCTCTCAGCAAAATGAAGGAATGATCTGTTTGAAAAAGAAACACCACCACCACCACCACCACCACCACCAACAACAACAACGTGGATTCGACGGAGTAATCAGGATGCAGTTTTACCGAAACTTCGGGGAGAAAAAAAAAATCGACCGGGACCTTTTGTGATTTCCGGATCTCCGGACAAACAACGAGGTCGAATTCCAGTTTCCAGCATTGGACGTGTGGTTTCATCCATAGATGTGGTGGTGTATTTACACCCCAAAAATCGTGAGACAGAAATCAGGGCTTGTGAAAGTTATGATTAACAACAGGAAGCACAAATTAGAGAAGAAAAATCTCTGTACATATAAAAAAGAACATGTTTATGAATAAAAAAAAATCATGCTTATGAATTAAAAAAAAAAAACACACAACATTTAAATGAATCATAAGAAATATTTGTTTACGAAAGTAACGAGAGTAGTTGGTGGCGGGTTTCCCCATGGAATGGTTAGTTACATCCACGCAAATCCCCCCTTCCACCCTCATACCCCTGAAAAAAAAAATCATGCGAATTATGTAATTCTACTACAAAAAAAAAACGTCCCCCCTCATGCCCCCATACCCCTGAAAAAAATCACGCGAATTATGTAATTCTACTACAAAAAAAAACGCCATATATTTTTCCAGGTCTGTCCGCCAGGCAAAGAGTGAGTGTGGCTGGCGACAGGTGATGTGCAACAGACACCACCGCACGGTGTTCAACTCTGGTCCCTCCCGCAACGACCCATCGACGTTTGTTTCCAACAGCCTCTCCCCCTCCTTTCCTCCCTGCTGAGGAAAGTACTTCGTCTCTCGGACACACACC
>JADBJO010000135.1:37500-55000 GCA_016801955.1 Conus betulinus | reverse complement strand
TGGAAAAATAACAATTTTCTGATAATAATCAGCTGTCTCACCTAACAACAACAACAATGATAAAAATAACAATGACAGTAGTAGTAGTAGTAGTAATAGTAGTAGTAGTAGTAGTGATGATGATGATGATATGATAATTCTTCTTCTTCCTCTTCATCTTTTTTTAATGACACAGGGAAAATAATAATAGTAATAACAATAGCAATCACAATGATAATAATGATGGTGAAAACAATGAGAAGAGAATAATGATACACAAAATAATAGTATAAATGATAAAAATGATTATGATAAGGATGATAATAATGATGACAATATCATCATCATCATCATCATCATCATCATCACCATCATCATCATCATCATCATGCCTACCATGACTATATCATTGTAAACATCCTCTTATTCTTCTCCTCCCTCTTCTTCTTCTTCTGTTATTATCATCATCATTATCACTACAATCACTGTTATCGCTCCCCATCTTTATTAGGCGTTTTCCCCACACGACTATAGACATCACTGATGACATCTAACTACCCTTGAGTCAAAACAGTCGTGGTTTTCATTGCTTTCCCGTCTAAGGCATACTCTATGGTCTTTTGGTATGAGCATGGTATCATAAACAAACTGTCTCGCCACCGACACTCTTTAGTCTTTCTGACATTAACCTGTCCACACGTGTTTCACAGTTGTCCAGCTGATGCCATGGCAACGGCAGCGGTCACTTATCAGAGGTGACCAGTGGAAGTTTCTTGATTGTTGGCGTTGTCATTGCCGGCACCTCAGGCGTCGCCAGCCCCTTTTGGGCTGAGTGGTCATACACCGCCCACTGGACGAGTAGTACCAAAGTCTAAATGTGAATGTTGTGCTTTGTCTTTACGTCTATTAAATGATTTTGAAAGAGATGTGTGTGTGTGTGTGTGTGTGTGTGTGT
The DNA here is from genome assembly GCA_016801955.1 of Conus betulinus. NCBI lineage: Eukaryota > Metazoa > Mollusca > Gastropoda > Neogastropoda > Conidae > Conus > Conus betulinus. Next base: position 54,066 of record JADBJO010000135.1, on the reverse strand, counting down.
GTGTGTGTGTGTGTGTGTGTGATTACGTGCTTAAGTGCATGTATATGTGCACGAAAAAATGTGTGTGTGTGTGTGTGTGTGTGTGTGTGTGTGTGTGTGTGTGTTGCGTGCGCGTGACCGCGCGCGTGTGTGTATGTGTGTGTGTTGTTGTTGTTGATGCTGTTGTTGATGTCGTTGTTGTTGTCTTCAATTCATCGTCTTTCAACATTCAGTGATATTAGATGTGTGTGTGTGTGTGTGTGTGTGTGTGTGTGTGTGTGTGTGTGTGTGTGTGTGTCTGTCTGTCTGCCTGCCTTGCCTTTGTCTGTGTGTTTGGGGGGGGGGGGGGGGGGGGGGGGGGGGGGGCGTATCTTTTCTTCCCTTTTTTCATTGTTTTTCTTTTTTATAATTGAGCATTAAAAGGGTTGAAAAAAAAAAACCAAACAAACAAAGAAAAAAAAAAAAAAAAAAAAACGAGATAACCTGTTTCTAGTTACATCCTAGTTGTTGTGTCGAAACGAAACAAAAATTCATCGTCCTTAACAAATAAAGAAAAAGAAATGTTTTACTACACCTCCCGTGGCTGGAGTATAGCCGTTCGACCAGAGTGATTTCGTCACAGTCACTAGCGGCTTCAAGCCACACCAATACAGTGACGTAATGGATCTGACGTGCGCAAACACGACCAGCTGGCTGCCTCTCCCGGTATGGCTAAGAGGACTCTAAACAGGATGATATAATGTACTTGCCCGACCACTCGAGGGACAGGGTACACACCCACAGACAGACACACGTTTTAAGGTTGACCGGTACTCTGCGTGTCTCCCAGACCTTTGTTCTCGTGTGTAATAGCTGTACATCATGATGACAGAATAAACACATAGTTAACTGGAAGGAATACCCTGATTTTCTTTTTGTTGCCTTAAAATGGTAACTGTATCAGTTCAGCAATAACTATTTTCAGGCATTAAGTTATCAAATTATCTCGAGTAAGCTTTTTTGTGTCTAAGAGAAAAGACCCAATCAAAGACATCCCCCCCCCCCCCCACCCCACCCACCACCCATACCACCTGGAAAGCGTACGAACAATGAGCCAGAAAACATTTTCCAAATGACAGCATGCATAACATGCCGTACGAAGAAGACATCAAATTATAACAGAAAAGTATACAACAGAACCAACTATTTTGCACTATCCATTTTTAAATGTCACATACAATAGCACAGGGTTTCGCATCATATTTAAAAATATCAGGATTTTTACAATGCCAACTTCGATTTTGGAAGGCTTCATAGTACCCCCTTCACAAAAAAAAAAAAAGAGTTTTACCAAACATGAGTCTGTGATAAACTTTCATACCGAGCATTATATTGTGCCCAACAGAAAGCTGTAACTGTTTACGCCAAAGATGGATTTGAAAACTTTTAGTGATAACCACGTGTTTGCCATCAGGAGTCCAAATAACACCGATCAAGTGCTAATAAAAAATGATTAACTGGAGGACAAGCTAGTCACCAATGTGAAGTATAGATCTAGACATCCCCCTGTTCCACCACCTCATCCCCATCCCCCAAAAAAAATTGGAACAGATTTAAACATCGACAAAAACACATATACAACTACTACAAGCATATGATATCTGTAATTGGTGGAAATTACAATGAACACAGACACATACATCTATCATTTTATAACACTCCCCTGAGGAGGGCCTACCGGCTGAAATATTAGAAAAGTGACTGTACTTGTTTGCTTTTTGCTTGAACACCGACACACACACACACACACACACACACACACACACACACACATATATAACACGCACGAGATTGGCAAATTTATCTACAGTACTTACGCTGGCTTGTTTTCAGGTGGACTTCTTCCACTTCCATGGCTGGAAAGGACTCGGTTCCTCTCACTGTAAAGGGATTGAAATTATCACAGTTAATTCACACTACATTCCAGAAGTTTCCTGTTGAATTGATTTTTAAATTCTTCACAGCTTGATCATTCTATCACACACACTCACACAGTGCAGTTAACCTTTTAATAAAAGTATTATGAAGCATGGAAATGGGTGGGAAAAGGCTGGGTGTCCAAACATGTTTTATGAAAAAAGGCTGAAATGATCAAACTTGAGACATTTTGTACAGGTCAGCGATGGGGGTGTGGGTGCCAGAACAAGAGTTCTCCACCAAATTTTGACAAAGCAGGGGGGAGGTTTCTCATTGTTGTCATATGGGGGTGGAAGGTGGTGTGGTTCTCAAAATCTCATGAATACAAGTTTTGTACATATTGTTTGTAGGCAGTAATTAACCCCAACCAATCTCACCAAAACGGTATTCTTTCCCGTTCAGTATTAAACTGTGAGCCTATTGGGTCATGGGCAAATCTGTGAATCACTGAAATGTCAGTTAATCGTAGTTCGCATCCTCTCTTATCGGTGTTTTCTACAATATTCTCTAAAGCTGTTGAAACACAGTTATTGTTACAGTGTTGGTAACGTTTAATCTTGAAATTAGTTGCATACTAACGTCTTTCAACTTGCTTACCTTCAATGCCGTTCACCAGAGTAGAGTTGTCCCCTAAAATCGCCACCACGGCATCTTCGTAGGTCGGCGGGGGCATCCCTTTGCCTCCGCCCGTCTTTGTTGCGTCGTTTTTCTTCTGCGTTGTTGCCCGTTTTAAAAGACCCCATTTGTCTTTTAATTCGGTGACCGTCCGACAGGCAACACCGCAGGTATTCACTTTACGGGCAATTTCTTGCCAGATGACTTGCTTTTTTTTGTTTGTCACTTTCGTTGTTAGCGACTAGTTCAAAATATTCTTTTCAATTGCTATTTCCTCAAGGAGAATTTTAACTTCTCTGTCCGAGAATTTCGGTTTTCGAGCTCTCTTCTCCTTGGCCATTTCGCTGCTAACTGATGAACGCATGCGCAGCGAGGGCGAAAGTTGGGGAATCACAAGTTATTTTTAGAGCAGCCCCGGATACCCGATAGTTATTGGAGGCTCTGTCGGATGTCCATGCATGCCGAGCTATCTGATGAACTGTCCACCGAAAGATCTCGGTGGGAAAGATCATATCAGACCGTGAAAGTATCGGAGGCATCTGCATACTGGCCCAGGACCAGTAGATCCTTTGCTAGGCAGACTGTTTGAAAGACTGCCTGAGGGGCAGGTACACGGTTCTTTGTTCTCATGCATTCTCTTGGGTGTTTTGGAATCTTCGGAAAAGTTCACGAGTAATGCGTCACATATATAGTACTTTTTCACGGTTCACCCAAATAGCTTTATTATCATTTTTTTTTTCACATATCCTTTTTTTTTTCTGAAGAAACCTATCCTTTCCCCCCTTTTTTTGGGGGTGGGGGTGAATGATGTCGCTGATCCAACACTTTTGCTGGGATGTAGAGTGCCGGTTAAAATGGGACAGTTCGTTTTGGTGGAAAGCATGCAATGGGACGTATAGAAACAGATATTTTTTAGAGTCTGGACTGGATATAAAAAAAAAGTGTGTGTGTGTTTATATATATATAAAAAATAAAACAAAGCTTGCTCTTATGTCTCAGATTGTAGAAATAGTGGGGTGGTAAGCCTTCATATCTCAGATTGTAGAAATAGTGGGGGTGGTAAGCCTTCATACCTGCAGTGGTAAATGATTCTGCCCAACTGATAGTATGTGTTTGAGAAGGTGAATTGGGAAATAAATAAATGCTTCTGAAAATGAACGTTCAGTAAACTTATGGTTTCCAAAAAGAAAAAAACCATCTCCAACGAGAAGAAAGCTTACTAGCATATAACTCCTGGTCAGATACCGGTATTTCGAAACCTGATTGTTTGTTCTCAGTGAACGCAGAGAGTGATAATTTGACTTCTCTGCCTTTTCGGTTTTAAGAAGAATGCTATATCAGAAAAAGGCTGGTGTGCAATACCATAGTATGTTTGTTGAGTTTTCAAAAAAACTAACTAAAGGTGCCACCTAAGAAGCAAAAGAATATCATGAAAGAGCAAAACAAGCTACATTTTTGTGAAAAAGTAGAAAATATAAAAAGATAACCTCTTAAGACACAAGTGCTGAGGGCCAGTTCTTGGAATGAATCCGCAAGGGACTAAATTACAATGAAACAATAAATTCCAAGGATAAGTACCCAATTCACCCACTCAAGCACATACTGTCAGTTAGGCAGAATCATCTACCACTGCAGATATGAAGGCTTACCACCCACATATTTCTACAATCTGAGACATAAGAGCAAGCTTTGTTTATAATTCAATATTTTTTGCAGTCATTGCAACACCTTGCTGCTCTGTAAGTTGCTGGAACGGTGTGCTCGGTACTTATCCTTGGAATTTATTGTTTCATTGTATATATATATTATGCATATGTATATGTGTATCTTGCGCGGATGCGTGCTTACCTGCGTGTATGGTTATTCAATATCATTTAATGTTTTTGTTTGTTTGTTCACATAGTAACCATATTTTTTGATCATCTGTTTCTCAGTTTACTACTTCATTTACTGAAGTGTTACTGACACAGTGTCCCTTAGGCGCCGACCGTTGGCGACATTGTTCTTTACATAGTCTGGCAGTATACAGTAGAATTCTTGCCTAGTCAACAAAACTATTCTCGGATGCTAAAAAGAGGTTGAACAAAAAAAAAAACTGAAACAAAAACAAACAACAACAAAAATGAAACAACAACAACAACAACAACAACAACAAAAAAAGAAACAAAGAAAGAGAACCTCTCCCCCTCACTCACAACACACTCAATTCGTGTCGTCAAAAGACCCCGTCAGCCACAGGGGAGCTAATTTATCCCGCTGGCGAAAGAAAGTGTTGACTCCATTATTTCCCCTGTAAGTTTCAAAGTGAGGTGACAGAAGGCAGAAATTGTTCAAAGCAAATTTTACACAGAAAGGTAAGTTCCGCACGACAATCCAGACGAACAAAGAAGAAGGAGCAATCACTTATCTTCTCATATTCGGTGCCAAATATGAGAAGACAGATGGTTGCTCGTTCTTCGTTTTCATTGTCCTAAATGTTGTTTTGACCCAAGAGGTCTGAATGCATTGTGCTTTGTCCTGTAATCTGTTTGTCTAGAATATTATCTTGCGAAACTAATAACTCCTCTCTGTCTCAGTCTGTCTGTCTGTCTGTCTGTCTGTTCTCATCTCCTCACTGACATGTGCCCGCCGACCAGTTCGGACGTGTTCACTTCGCTCTGTCATTGAATCAGTTTCTATACGTGTAGTTCACGTGCTTCATGTGTGTAATTTCACAAAGAGGTGTGTGATTGCTTTACACAATGTGTCTGTAGAAAGGATTCCTGTGCTGGACGGTGGTGTTGGTTGTTTTTTGGGGTGTATGTGTAAAATCATACATCAGAACCCCTCTCCAGAGCTGTGCTAGGTCACTGACCAAGCTGGCCCAGTGTCATGATGTTGACAGGCTAATCCTCCGACCTCCTCTTTCCCCATGGTGTGGCCAGAGAAGTGGCCCCATTTGTGGCGCCGGTTGGTTTCCACAGAGGAAACGATCCCCTGGCTGTTGGGACAGAGTGAAGGGAAGTGTGTGTGGTGCTAATCCTGTTGCGCTGCAGTGTCCGGAAAAGGTTCTTGTCCCAAGACAAGATGTGTCGGGTGTGCTGTGACGGCTAAACGCCATGGCACACACTGCAGCGGCCAGCATTATGTGTGTCGCCTATACACATCTGTAAGTGTGAGTTTCTGCTTTTTTTTTTCTTTTTTCTTCGTTGGACAAATACCACAAGTAATGCACATAACACAGATCAAAAATGCCTCTCACACCACGCGCTCTGTGATCGCCAAATGTTTCACCAACGAGAAATTAAACTCACCAAAGACCCCTGCCAAGTGACGTTTGATTCTTCCCACACCCACCTGCTGTATGGAAATTTGTGTTATGTGGAAGATACTATGATAAATATCGTCCATCATCCACCTCTATTGTATTGAAAGAATACAACAGAAATAACAAAACCCTTTTGGATTTGGCCGAGCTTTGTGACCCCACTGCCCAGTGAGTTGTGGCATTCAACCATTCAAATTGTTTTTAACAGTGAACACAAACTTTTAACAAGTCACATCACTTACACAACGGGCAAAATCTTAGTACAAGGACATGTGTGTCAAGAGTGGGTTCAGCAGGAGTTTGATAAACTAGAAGAACTTGTGGAGTCCCATTTGCCTGCACCAGATTTTTCGACATTGTCAATAGCGGAAACCCTTAACAATGTCACAGAATCCTTTCCTCCAACTCCCACTGGCCATCTGTGATGCACAGACAAATGATGTTGTGGAAACATTGCTCAAGTCAAGTGATTCCATCCCTCCACCATCACTCCTCACACCCCTCACTAACTCAGGAATCCCAATTGCCTGTCAGCTCCAACACGTCCACACTCCCTCCCTCTTCCGCCCCAGGCAGCATGGAATCGCCACCTGCATCCCTCCAGTCTCCAGCCATCATCAGCCCTTCATCCCCTGTTGACATTTCTCAGTCCCTCCCTTCTTCCACCCAGCAAAATACTGACTCCCCATCAGATCCTCCCACGCCCACCCCGTGTGCTTTACAACAGCTTGTATTGTCACCTTCACCCACCAGTACTGACCCTCTGTCTGCTACCCATTCTGTCAACACACTGACCCCCCAGAGTGCCAGCTCTCAGCATCTGATTTCTTCTACACGCTCTCAACTAGCAAGCATGGCCGTCATCACACACCTTCAAGAACAGCTTGTCTCAGCCACAAGCACTATCTCCAACATACAGCAAGACAAACAGACAGTACAAAAATAAGCTTGAACACACGCCCCAACAAGTTGAACGGAACACTCAGAACATGGGTGATATGGAGATTAGGGTAAAACATTCTATAAAGTCATTAAATCAAGATCTCTCACAACAAATCAGACAAGTACAGGATGGACACATACATCTACAGCGCCAGACGAAAGATGCCACAAGCAGACTGCAATCATTCAAAGACAGTCAAAACAACATCAATACTGACATTAGAAAACAAGTGCATGCCCTCAAACCAATCAATCAAACACAACAATCAGACAACCAAACAGTCCAGATACACAGTGACACATCAACTACATCATCTATACAGATTGAATATGCTGTGGAAACATCAAATACATACAGTGTGCTGTCAGACAGTTCTACAGAGCAAAACACAGGTTCCTCTGTTCCATCAACAAATATCTACACAAGAACAAACCACACAAACACAATGACAGAAATCCCTACTGTCATCAACAAACAGAATCCACACCCCCCCCCTCCTCTTGCTATTCTACGACAAAAGACAATCCCAGAAAATGTAACATGCTACTATTAGGAGACTCTGTGTTAAAGGGGAAGATGAGAAGCAAATGTCAACAGAACGGTACAGGGTGAAAAATCTGTGCCTGGCCTGACAGTCCATCACCTGTGTCAGTGACTGTCATCTCGGTCCCCATCACCCCACATCCAACAGGTCACTATCTGTCTAGTCACAATTTGGACCCCTTCCGATCATCCGCAGATCACATCTCTTTGTGCATGCCGAAGACCTGGACAAAGACATTTGGAGAGCATCTTTTTTCACTCGCTTTCCCCGAGACACAGGAACGTACTACAAAAAACGACCCGCCTAATCGAGCTAAAAACTGCATTAAATAGCATAGCTATATTATATCTGCAACAAACTACCCATCCAGCCGTGCTACTTTCTCTGCCTTAATCAAAACGCATGCGAATCAGTGACACTCACCCACGTTCGTGTACTATCAGTTCCGTCGCACAGTTTGGAGCGTTTATGAAACGTCGCCTTTTTTCAATCCAAAACTTACTTATTGACATACCATTTCTGTCCAGGCAGTGTGTGCTTTTTGTGTGTGTGAGTACCATGTGTTATATTGCTTGTTTTTTGCTCGTCTTTTTTTTCTGAATCTGAGAATCATTTTCAGTTTTTACGGTGAAGTGAGCATATGCGCGTTGTGTACGTGATGACCTGATTTCCAATTTCATTTTACTTTTAATTGTCCAGTTGCTACTGCAAGGCGCGGCGAACCCCTACAGAGTAGGGTATGCGCTGTTTAGGTCCCGACACTACTACTACTATGGCTGCTGCTGCAGCTACTGCTACTTCTATCATTAACTGGAATCTGTGTGTAGAACCTCTCTCTCTCTCTCTCTCTCTCTCTCTCTCTCTCTCTCTCTCTCTCTCTCTCTCTCTCTCTCTCTCTCTCTCTCTCTCTCTCTCTCTCTCTCTCTCTTCGTTTGTTGGAGCGCGCGCACTCATATGTAAGTGTGTGTTTGCGCTAAACCTTAACATAAATAAACGCCTAATAACGGCTCAGTGGTATATGATGCATGTGGGTATGTATATACTCAACCGTTGGTGACAAGCTTTATTGTTAGCATACAGTTTCGTCATTTTGTTCCTTTTTGTGAAAAACCATCACCACCATTATCATCGTCATGGAGATACAAGTACACAGCAAGCTTCTTTAAATACCTGATTAATTCTTCCACCTCTCTCCTCTTCACACAGCTCAATTAACGGACGCAAACGAAGCATATATTCCATCTGTCTGTCTGTCTGTCTGTCTGTCTGTCTGTCTGTCTGTCTGTCTGTCACACACACACACACACACCACACACACACACACACACACACACACACACACACACACACACACACACACACACTCACACATACATAAGCGTACGCGAAGGCGAAGGTGCACTCTCACACGCACACAGCCACACACACAGACACACACACTCACACACGCACACACACACACACACACACACACACACACACACACACACACACACACACACACACACACACACACACACACACACACACTCAGAGAGAGAGAGAGAGAGAGAGAGAGAGAGAGAGAGAGAGAGAGACAGACAGACAGACAGACAGACAGACAGACAGACAGACAGACAGAGACAGAAAGACAGAAAGAGAAAGGGGGGGAGGGGAGGTAGTGACGAAAGCTTGGGATGGAGTGGGTGTGGGGGGAGCAATGCAGATGATTTAAAAGTAAATAAATCTCTTTTGTTCTCCATCTTTGCTTTTGTCATTTTGTTTCTCATTTTAATTTTAGCAGTCAGATCATTTCTGACCCCAACTCCAAGGCTTCGGGCAATCACCAACTTTGGTTAGCCAGTTCTTTTGTTGGGAATCAAGTTTATTCAGGACTAAAACACTTGACGAGTGCAGTACTAAAGTTCTTGTGATCTCTGACCAAGGATCGTGTTGGACACTCATGAAGGAAATGACTTCGCATCTTATCGCCCGTTTGTGAGTCTAAGGTCCGAACTATGGCCCCTTGGGTTATCACAGAGTGGTGGACCTCTGCCGTTGTCAGCCACGATTCGGGCAATCTGGAACAGAAAGGTAAGAAAAAAAAAAAACCCCTGTTGATTCAAAAGTTGCCGGTATGTCTTTTTTCAAGATTGCATTCAGAGAGAGAGACAGAGAGAGAGAGAGAGAGAGAGAGAGAGAGAGAGAGAGAGAGAGAGGAGAGAGAGACAGACAGACAGAGAGAGAGAGAGAGACAGACAGACAGACAGACAGAGAGAGACAGAGAGAGAAGCGAGACCGAGAAGAAGAAGAAGGAGGAGAAGAAGAAGAAGAAGAGAAGAAGAAGAAGAAGAAGAAGAAGAAAAGAATCAGGCCATCACGCCAGGGAGGTAAACCCCGAGTAGTTTACTGAGAAGAAGAAGAAGAAAGAAGACGAATGAGAAAGACACAGGAAAGAACAAAAACAAATGAAGACGATAAAGACGAAGAGGGAGACAGACTAAAGTAAAAAAAAGCAGAACAAATTTAACCCCACACACGTAGACGAATGTGGAAAGAGTGAGTTTGAAAGCGAAACAAAATCCACTGTTTATAAGCATTCCACAGTAAGAATAGCCGTGACTTTGCCAGTGCGTGTATATGTGTGTGCAATTGAGTTGAGTGAAGTGTGTGTGTGTGTGTGTGTGTGTGTGTGTGTGTGTGTGTGTGTGTGTGTGTGTGCGCACATGTGTGTGTGTGTGTGTGTGTGTGTGTGTGTGTGTGTGTGTGTGTGTGTGTGTATGTGTGTGTGTGTGACAAGTAACCGGATATCAGCTGATCGATTCTTCGCACAGTCTAACTGACCAAATCATTGTCTAAAACAACCGACTGACAGACCGACAAAATGACAAACTGACCCGATATCACATCCGTCCACCCCACACAGTCATGCTCATCAATCCATCCATCCATCCATCCACCCACCCACCCATCCATCCATCAATCCATCCAACCACCCACCCATCCACCCACCCACCCATCCATCCTTCCCTATATTCTTCCCTCCCTCCCTCCTCCATTCATCAACCATCGATATCTAACCAGCCCAACACCGTGACTCGCACAACACATCGCAGAAGGCAGCGCTCGCAGTCTACCGGGCTTTAAAGACCATCGATGGACTCACTCACGTTCTGCTCCCTTTTTGAGGCAGCCTCACGCGGCACAGGACCATCGCCACCCAAAAACGAAGAAGGCGGTCTGGTGGCCCTGAAGACAGCCTTTTGGTTGGGGATGTGGGGTGGTCGGGGGAAGGGGGGGGGGGGGGGGGGGGGGGAAATACACCGACGCCCAGCGTCGGCCGACCAACATCCGAAAGTGAACTAAAGTTCACAAGGAACGAGAGCTCAGAGAGCACCAGACGACGGCCCCCACACGGAACTCACCCACTACAGCCCGCGACATCAGTTGCCACAGCGTATGCGGACCTCAGTCTGCGAGTACACCCTGTCATTAAGCGCCTCCGGCCAAAAGGACGTACATCTGACCCATCAAGTCAAACCACTCACCGTGGCCAGTGACAGGCGTCACCTTCAGGAGGGCTTCCATGTCCAGACAAAGACTCTCCCAGGATTTCAGAACCTCTGACGAAGATGCGTTGGTAGATCCGAACCCCTGGCCCACAACCAGCCCTGCCCTTGTAGCAGCGGGTGCCGTCGCTGCTGTACTCGTAGCAGCCGTAGGCGTTGGCGTAGGTGTCGTAGTCGGGTGTCCATGACGTAGTAGCGGGTGACGTAATCTGCGGAGTAAGAATGGCGTGAGCGAGGTAGTGGGTGGTAATGGTGTTGGAGGGGCGAGATTGGGTGGTGCTGGTAGGTGCTATTCAAAATGCTTCGTAGCAGTGTGCACCTCACTTTACTGCGCTACCGTGAACGACTCGGTAGAACAGTGCACATAAGCACATTGCACTCTCTACGCGTTACACTGTGCTGTGCATCCACCCCGCTCCGTTCCTTTCCATCTCTCCCGCCACCGCACTGCACTGTACCACGCTGCACTATCCTACACTACCCTACTCTACCCTACACTACCCTACTCTACCCTACTCTACCCTACTCTACCCTACAGTACCCACCCTACCCTACAATACCCTACAGTACCCAACACTACCCTACACTACCATACAGTACCACACACTACCTTCAGTACCTACTACCCTACACCCTACTACCCTACACCCTTCACCCTACTCTACCCTTCAGTACCCTATACTACCCCTACTCTACTACCCTACTACCCTACCCTACAAACCTAACTACCCTTCAGTACCCTACAGTACCCTACACTACCCTACTCTACCCTACACTACCCTTCAGTACCCTACCCTTTGTACCCTACACTACACTACCCTACTCTACCCTTCACCCTACTACCCTTCAGTACCCTACAGTACCCTTCAGTACCCTACTCTACCCTTCAGTACCCTACACTACCCTATTGTACCCTACACTACCCTTCAGTACCCTACACTACCCTACTCTACCCTACACTACCCTACAGTACCCTACACTACCCTACACTACCCTTACCCTACACCCTACCCTACTCTACCCCCTACACTACCCTACAGTACCCTACTCTACCCTACCCCCAACCCCCCTACACTACCCTACCCTACAACTACCCTACAGACCCTACAGTACCCTACTCTACCCCACACCCTACCCTATTCTACCCTACTCTACCCTACACTACCCTACACTACCCTTCAGTACCCTACTCTACCCCCTTCAGTACCCTACTCTACCCTTCAGTACCCTACTCTACTCTACACTACCCTACTCTACCCTACACTACCCTACCCTACTCTACCCTTCAGTACCCTACAGTACCCTACTCTACCCTACAGTACCCTACTCTACCCTACACTACCCTACTCTACTCTACACTACCCTACACTATCTTACTCTACCCTACACTACCCTTCAGTACCCTACAATACCCTACCCTACCTACTCTACCCCTACTCTACCCTACACTCGACTCCGCTGGTGGAACATTTAGGCTATGAATGCTTTCATTCTTACGGCTTCAGTATTTCTTTGCTTTACAAATCACTGCGCAGTAAATTCTTCAGAGTCGGTTAAAACGAAGGTTATGAAGTTCAAGTTCCCATATCCTATAGTCCGCAAGGGCGGTGACCTGTTACATCCATCAGTTCACCATGTCTTAGGCACAGGGTAAAGAGAAGGCGGGCCCATCTCTCTCCGTCTGCCGCCTTGAACCTTCCCTGAACTGATTCAGGTATCCGTTTAATGCTGGGTGGACAGAGGTTTTCAAGCCGAAAAAATCCGACTCATGAGTGATTCGAACTCACGGTCGTCAGCTCTGCAGGTAAAAGCTCTAACTATTGGAACATGGGCCCCTCTACAGAGTTGGTGCAAAATAAAAAAAGGGAAGGAGAGGCCACAAGTTTTAGTTTTCGTTCGAGAATATGTAGAATCTGTGTGCTGCAGAGGACGGAAATGGGCTATACAGACAGACATGCGGTCAGAAAACACAGACAGAGAAAGGCCAGTGGAAAGCTGTGGCATATCACAGACGCTTTGTTTTGAATTCTTACATTCATAGGAAGCCAGTGAATGGATTTCGGAAGAAGTGTGATGTGATCACACTTCAAAAATTGCGTATCGAAAAGCAGCAAAGTTAAAAAAAAAAGTATTTTACGAATATAACAGAATATAGTACAAAACAGTATAGTAAAGTATAGTACAATACTGGAGAATATAAAACAGAGGAATGCAGTTTAGTTCATACAATATAAGAGAACACAGAAGGGAGTACAGCACAGTACAACAACGTACTTAATAGAACTTAGAGTACCTGCTATTTCACTATACTACAGTACATTGAAAAGAGCTCGTGGACGAATGGTAACAGCATCCAGTTGTAGGTCTGTAGGGTCGAGAACCTCTTGTAAAATCGAATTTTTCACGGCTTAAATAAAAACCCTCCGTTCACCTATCAGTAAATGGGTGTTTGATTCAGTCATGGCAGGTTATGGCGGGCGGAAGGAGAAGGCTACGCCCCGTCTTCCATAACGCCTTATCCCTGACACAGTCAGTGTCCAACAGTTCATCAGGCTATGACGTTTTGATATTTTAATCTTTAACAGTACAGTTTGATATAGTATAGTAGCACAGAACATTCTTATCCGTCCCACCCCATTACCCAGTCTCAACTCACCCCAACCCAACCCGATCCTATCCAACCCAATAAAGCCATTGTCCAGTCCAGCCCAAACTATATCCATCCTAGCCCCGCCAAGCAAGACCTACTGTCCACGCTGGTGGTCATGAGGAACAGGCCAGGGGTGTGGGTCTCGTTCAAGTTCACCGTTGCTCCGAAACAACGACCAGAACCCGGGTCTCTGAAAGTCACACACACACACACACACACACACACACACACACACACACACACACACACACACACGCACACACGCGCGCGCGCGCGCGCGCGCGCGCACGCACGCACGCACAAACACACACACACGCACGCACGCACGCACGCACGCACGCACGCACGCACGCACACACACCACCCACCCACCCACCCACACACACATAAATGTATACGCACATTCGTGCACACACACACACACACACACACACACACACACACACACACACACACACACACACACACACACACAGAGAAACAAACAGACTTTTAAATGTGGGCTCAACCAATTCATAAGATGAACAAAATGTGAAAGGATGTAGGGCCTGACGATTTCAAAGCAGGCAGAACTGGAACATTTCCAAGGGCGACAAGTAAAAGAATGACAGAGAGTGGGACCAATATATTCAACAAACAAACCAGAAGAAAATAATTAAAGGTATGTCTTAAGGTTTCCTGTTATCACGATCACCACAGTGTTTCAGATTCTTCTTCGTGCCAGGCGCAGTCATACCCTTTACAAATCAGTAACTGGCTAATCACGTCCCGCGCAAAAATTTTCAGTGGCGTAAATTGACCTGCAATGTGTACTTTTTTTCAATGCCAAAATTTTGCTTACCTTGCAATCATGTACGCTCCCACTCGCAGTATGATTTTTGCTACAAGCTGGAAGCTTTCAAAGGGAGTGCAATCTCTTGGTAATGGACGTATTCATTTGGTGAGAAGGAGTCAAAGGTAAGTTTGGTTTTTTTTCGTATCGAGTGACTGTTATCTATGTTCGTTAATGAGTCATGAACAGTTTTATGGCTTATGGAAAAGAAAACAATAAATGTCTTGCCAGTCTGGTGCAATTGATAGAATTTTGTTTAAACTGCCATAAGACCTCTGGGAAAATAACACATTACGTAGGTCCTATTCTTATCCTTTTTGTCATTTTTCTGTTTGTGATTTTTTTCCTTTCAAAGGGGACTAAAACACCATTCCTATGTGAACCAAAACACTGTCTCAGAAAACTTTGTGCTTCGATGAAGAGGATTGACACTAGTACCTAGCATCACAAGTTTATGAAATGAACTGTTTTGCATAAGAAAGTTTGCTATAATGATAGACTGTCTGTCTGTCTGTCTGTCGGTCGGTCGGTCATTCTCTCTCTCTCTCTCTCCTTCTCTCTCTCTCTCTCTAAGGGGTTGGGTGGTGTGTGTGTGTGTGTGTGTGTGTGTGTGTGTGTGTGTGTGTGTGTGTGAAAACTTGAAGAATTCTCTGATTCTGCGCCTACATAATACACTTTTATTACAATAAAAAAAAACAACCTCTGGAACACAAGCATGCTTTGTTTTATCTTTTAAGTGTTTTATACTCTTAGAAATAAAATGAACGCATCGATCTTTTTCATTACAGGAAACGAGAGTGGGTAAATTGGAACTAAATTGCATGTAGAATATTTATCATGGGAATCTAGATTATGCAAACGGTGATTAAGGCAAACACGAAGCCCCACTCTGACCAAAAATTCGGAGAAACGTTCAGGGTTGCTGAGTTTCGGAAGAGAGGGCATTGCCTCCTACCTACCCACCTCCAACTCTCAACCCACCTCCCACTCTGGTAGCCTTGGATGACGCCCTCTTGGGTGGCGTTCTGGAGCTGCCAGTAGTAGTCAGTGGAGTCGTAGTCCTTCTCTTCTATAGGGGCCACCCACAACAGCTCCCACCATCTGCCCACGTACTGCCCACACGCACGCATGGACGTACACACATGCACACACACGCACACATGCACGTGCGCATGCACACACACACACACACACACACACACACACACACACACACACACACACACACACACATCACACACACACACACACACACACACACACACACACACACACACACACACACACACACACACACACACACACGTACATACACGTTACCTCGCACTCCTCCCCCCCCCCCCCCCTCCCCCTACATTCCCACCGTCCCAAACAAGCACACGACCCCCCACCCCCCCTCATACACACAACAACTGAAATAAATGAAAACATACAAACCAACTAACTAACTCACCCCATATCAGCACACCTACGAGTATACCCACGCAGAGTGTCCGACCCATTTCAATGTCAAGACCTCACAAAAGATTATGCATGCTTTCTCAAGACTGCGACTGTGCTCTCTCCTTATCTGTCACGAGTGCCAGCTCGGTTCTGATCAGCCGTTCCACAGTTCCACTGGAACCCATTGTTTTGTTCTTGAGAATCGTAGCACAAGGTTATGGTGCCAGTGAGCGCCTTTGGTTCATCACTTTCACCGGTCGTGTTGTTTGTTCAGCAGCGTCTCCTCTGGTGGGGTTTCTCGAGGCGATCTGATATTGTACAGACTTCAAGTTTAGGGGCATGGAGACTGAAATTTGGCACCGGTAGTTTCTTCTCGTGATGTGTGTTTATGTGACATAGGCTGCTATTGAAGTGATCGTTCGGCTTTTTTCGTCAACACTCTATCTCCTCTTGCGAGGCAAAGTGTGAGTATGGCCAAAGTAACGTATAATTTGTCCAGAAGCGAACAATTCACAAGCATTTGAGCATACTCCCCCCCCCTCCTCCTTCTTTTCCAGCCATCTTCCTTCCTTCCGTTCCCTCATCGTCCCAAAGAAATGTTGTTCTTTCCGTCAAATATAGAAGAAAGTTCGGGCAAATCCCCCTCTCCCCCCCCCCACACACACACACACACATGCCATGCCATCACGTTTCATTAAATCAGTTTTAACATTTTGCTTCAAAGACTCTCCTGTTATACAAGAGGAAGC
>JADBJO010000135.1:17500-20000 GCA_016801955.1 Conus betulinus | reverse complement strand
CACCTTACCTGATGTCACACTTTAAGCCTTTGCACTCATTTGTGACCCTATCTTTGAGCCAGGTGGTTTCCCCAAATAGTCCCATTCCCTTTATTTCAATCTGTCTTCTTGAAACACCTGGTATGTATGTATCTTGATAAGCGCAGGAAAAAAAAAGAAGGTAAATCAATTTTCAGACACAAAAAGAATTATCTAAACAAAATTGCTGTGCCTGTCTATAAATACTCGACTCCTTATGTAAGACCTTGGCGCATTATTTACTGGTGTGCAGCCACCTACTTGCCGGAATAGTAGCCGGTGACGAAGCCGAACTGGTCCGCAGAATAGTCGTGGTAGTAGTTGATCCAACTGTTCCCGCTGTCGTGGTAGGTAGGGGCGATCCACTCAATCTCAAACCATCGGCCAACAAACTGCACACAAACCCATCCAACCCAACACACCCACAAACGCACGCAAGCACGCATACGTACACACACACACACACACACACACACACACACACACACACACACACACACACACACATGCACGCGCACACACACACACACATACGCACGCACACTGACATGTACACACACACACACACACACACACACACACACACACACACACACACACACACACACGCACGCACGCATGCACGCACGCACACACACTGACATGCACACACACACACACACACACACACACACACACACACACACACACACACACACACACACACACACACACACACACACACACACACACACACACACACACACAGTGATCAGAATTGTTTGTTTTAGCAGCAATAGAAGCAGCAACGTCAGTAGTAGCAATAGTGCAACAGCAGCAGCAGTAGCAGCAGCGGCAGCAACACAGTAAGTGTGGTAGAAGTGGTCGCAGCAGTGGCAGTCATGGCTGCAACAGCAGCAGTTGAAGAAGCAGCAGCAACAGCAATAGCAACAGCAGTAGCGTCGTGGTGGCAGCAGCAGCAGCGTAGTTCTCATGTTGCTTCATGTTGTCAGCCGACCACAAAGGGTCATATAAGGGCTGTCAGCATCATAGGTGTAGCATAGTAGTAGTAGTAGTAGTAGTAGTAGTAGTAGTAGTAGTAGTAGTAGTAGTAGTAGTGGTGGTGGTGGTGGTGGTGGTGGTGGTGATGGTGGTGGTGGTGATAGTAGTAGTGGTGATGGTAGTAGTAGTAGCAGAAGTACTACTACTGCTACCACCAGTAGCAGTAGCAGCAGCAACAGCAGCAGCAGAAGCAGCAGTAGCACTGACAGCAGTTGTAATAGCAGTTGTAGCAACAGCAGCAGCAGCAGCAGCAGCAATAGAGAAGAATACCTACTATGATAACTGTTTCTGCGTACCTAGTAACTATATTCCTCCCATCACTCTTCGTCACTCCAGTTACACCCCCTTTCTGCTCCACACTTGAAGTAGCGGCAGTAGCAGTGTTATTATAGGAGCGACATCATCAACTGTAGCAGCAGTAGTAGCAGCTGAAGCAGCAGCAACAGCACAAACTGTGCAGCAGCAGCAGCAGCAGCAGCAGCAGCAGCAACAACGACAGCAGTAGCAGTAGTAGTTTCGACCTCTTTGGTCTTCTCATCATGCGAGACAAACAACATTGAAGACAATGAAAACGAAGACCGAACAATCAGGCATCTCCTCAAACTGGGCGCAGTTTGGATGATTCTTTTCTGTTAAAGTTTGTTTACGCTCGGATTTGGTTAAGGTAAGGGGTCAAGTTAGGTTTAGGTTTCACGTGCTCTGGGATTGGAGTCTTTTGGTTCTATCTTCTTTTCAACTCGCCAAACTGATGCACACACGCCTGTCACTCTTGGAAACATGGGATCTCAGGAAAAAAAAAGCTTTCGTCGGACACTAGCTTGTACTGAGGCAGATTACATTTTGTACATACCATACTTCCCTCCTCCCCCACCCCTCACACGTCCCACTCAACCTCCACTCAACAGGTTTTTGTTGTTCTTGAGTGCCGTGTAAAAAATGAAAAGAAGTTCTGCTGAAAACTCCCCCCAGCCCTCCCTACCCCTACCCCCGCTACCCCGTCCTCCACGCCCATCCCACATTGTTCTTCCATACCCTAAATTTTTCCTCCTCAGCTGATTGATGTTTTGGGCCGCTTTGAACCTTACCCCAATCCCTTTTCCGGCCATACTCTTCATCAGAAATGACAAAGAGGACGTACTGCGCTTACTACCATCTATACTTTCATTTTCATTGTGGATTCAGAGCGTGACGGACATTCTTCATGCTGGTCGGGTTTTCCCGCTCACTTATAGATTACGTGTTTCCCATGAACCTTAAAGTCTTCTCCCTCCTGATGAAACAACGGAATGACAAAGTTCTTCATTTACTAGAATAATAGATAAATAGACCTACTGGTGAGTCTTTTGGCTACGCCCGGCCATGGACAAGATTAGTGGAATATATATATATATATATATATATATATATATATATATATATATGTATATGTATGTATGTATGT
>JADBJO010000135.1:0-10000 GCA_016801955.1 Conus betulinus | reverse complement strand
ATAACCAAAATGTTGTAAACGAAAACAATCTTTTCTTCATCAGAAAGTAACAATCACTATTTACACATTAAAAGAGTAATTATTTCTAATATTGTCGTGTCGTAACTGCTTGTTTGTTGCTGTTCGTCCGAATATGGCGGTCAAAACGTGTGCACAAAGAAAGCAGTCATTACAAACTCACCAAGACAGACACATGACTCATAACAACCAGTCGCTATGACCCCTGTGTATGTGTACTAGTCACACTGGTATCATGTGACAAACATGCAATGGTATTACGCGCGGAGGAAGAGCTCAGAATGTTCATGGCTGACTAGATTATTTAGGTTTTTTTTTTTTTTTTTTCAACATTGATGAAGAAATAGCTCAAACAAATTTTTTTCCACTGGTCATGGTTTACTAGGTTATAAAGTTGTTTTTTTTTTTGTAATCGTTATGTAATAAGTAACTGCCATGATAAATCTTTTTTCATGCCTGGCTTACTAGGCTATTAAGTGTCTCTTCCTTCACTATTCTCATGATTAACTGCTTTTTCGTTGCTTATAGATAACTAAACTTTAAGGTGGTTTACCTTTGTTAAAACCTCAGTATCTGAAACGAACTGCCATAATTTGCTGGTTTCGTTCTTCGTGGCTTTGAGGGTAATGAAAGTTTGGGGGGTTTGTTGTTGTTGTTGTTGTTGTTGTTGTTTTGTTTTCTGCTATTTGTCTGACTATTAAATATCTCAATGGCGCCATTTCGCCTTTCCCACACTACCCGTTTGTTCAACCAGGATTTCTTTGGTCAACGTTTTGGGACCTTCACCGTTTCCCGAGGGATGAACTTGGACAGGGAGTCATAATAAGAATTCGCGCACTGTGAAAAAATGAGACCTGCGGATCATCAGTCGTGTCCACCAACCAGATAAATTTCCATTTAAGGTGTAAGGAGATCAAAAAACAGAGGCAGTAAAATAATTAGAAAAAGCTTTTCCCCTGATATGCAGCTCTCATAATTAATATACATTGACTTTGTTTGTGTGAAGATTAGGAGTTTGAAAGGAAAGAAGCTGAAAGCTGAGACTAAGCAGTTTAAAGTATGCTTTTTTAGATAGGTGTCGAGACACGCCATTCGCCGAATCCAATAAACTTCCTTGCGATTGCCTCTTAGCGAGTTCTCAGTTCCCCTGTTGCTGTACCTGGCAAGCTTCACTGCGAGGAGAAAATGTGGACTGCCAGCTCGCTATGTGTTGACTTTCTGCCTAACAGTCCTTTATCATTTACCTTTAACTTTCGTTTTGTTAATTCTACTACCTTTCGCTGGCTGCTTTGGGGGTGCTGTTGGATTCTTTTTCGAACCCTTTGGCGGTAAGAACACCAACAGAATTATGGACTGTGGTGTGTCTCTATCTGACGCCAAGAGCACAGACACAATCAGCCGTGTCTCTCCCTGATGAGTCCGATCCAGCGGACGAAAGGCCTCGGAGCAGGCGATACAAATAGATCTGCCTTCGACAGGGATTGCGATAGTTTCCTCATGCAGCTAGTGAAGGGTTTTCATATTTATGATATACATTTTCCCATTTACTTCATCTTCAATTTTTTTCCCCTCTCAATTTCAAATCTTTGCCAAGCCATTACTATAATGATGGAAGAATTGTTAACCTGCACTTGTTTCCCCCACTACTTAATTGTTCAGCTTTATCATTAGTGCCTCAGTAGGCGATGTTCGGAAATCTGCAAGGGTGGTAATTTGTGTGAGAGCACGCGTTCAGCGAGAGTGACCCCACCATTTTCGTGGGACAGATGTCGCTGATCGGCACGCCCAAAGCAGTTCTGCCCCATCAATTCAAAGAGAAAATGCCCAAACGTCGGCGTCAAACGGCGCGCCTGGAATGCAGACAGTCACTATCCCGATCGTTATCTTGGCGTGCGCTTCAAATCAGATATTTGATCCTCAAGATCTATTTACTTTGCCTATAAACTGAGAAAACGCAGCTCTGTGTACAATGGAAAGACAGATCTTAACTTCCCCTGATTTTTTTTTAAACTCAGAGCAGGTCTAATGCGTGAGATGATGAGAAATTGTCTGAAATATGAAAATGTGGGAGACTAAGTGTACTTAACTGGTGAATTGCAGTTTTATCTGGAATCAACTGCCCGAAAGTTTACAGAATTCGAGGAATCATGCGGCTTGATACATATGTTACTATATACAGACAGAAGACACAGGGATGAAAAAACAAACAAACAGAAAACAAACATTCAAAGCACTCTATCTCTGATTCCACTTACTGCTGTTCTAAATCCACTCAATCTTCCACTAGGTTAAGGTTGAGGTCCTCTAGCCTCGGGACGGTGAACCGTGTGAGGTTCGTCGTATCTAGGGTAGGTTAATATGAAACTAGAAGCCCAATTCCTCTACTTCTACTGCCTGACCTTTCCTGACCTAAATCAAGTACCCCATCACTGCTGGGTGGAGAGGGATGGTTTTCAAGCCATGAACGTCCAACCCAACGCTTGGTTCGAACTAACGATAGTCAGCTCTGCTTACAAACGCTCTGAGGCATTAACCAATGTCCCTCTTCAATACAAAGAACAGTGTTTGTCTTTAGGGGTAGAGAGGCCAAAATGGAAATCTTTTATTATGATTCCATCGCCAGTTTGTCCCAGCACTATAATAGTAACAGACTCTGACTGGTGGCCGAACTTCTCGGTATTTTCACCCTTTGTTCCACCTGCAAGGCGCGCGTGCTTGCCTCTCCCTCTCTCCCTCCCAAATCCGTTCTCCAGTCCGTTTTCACTGGTTTCTACAGGTGGCTAATAAAGATACCAGAGTACGGTCACCACGATGGCGCCATCCCTGAAAGGACCGTGTCACTTGAGGGACGACAGGTTGTAAATGAGGTTGTCCACTTAGAGGACACAGTCATAAAATAGTTCGAGGATTTATGCAGATGCTAGAATGCCCCTGTTAAGTTGACCCTATATGTTCAATTAGCTTCAACTGGTCTTGCTTTTACCGACTTTTTATAGTTTCTCTCCCTGTGCCTACTTTAGCCTAGTCTCCCCGCCCACCCCCCCCCCCCCTTTTTTTTTTAAAGGTATGCATTTTCCTCTTTCATCAACCTTTTCCTTCTTTTGCCCACTTTCTATTCAGGATTTTAACATTTTCCACTCGTGCCATCTTTTAAGTACTTTCGCTTACCTTTTCTTACTTTTGACAACCTTTCCCACGTTCACATAACGTTTGTTACTCCGCTGCGGCTGCCTATGCTACTTTTGTATACCTTTTCCACTTTTGCCTACGTTTTTCCACTTCGACAACTACGGTACCTATCTTTTGCCTATTCCTACTTTTGCCTACCTTTTCCTACCTTTGCCTACTTTTCGTTACTTTTGCCTACATTTTTCTACTAATTTTCCCACGTTTGCCTTCCCTTTCCCTTTTTTTTGCCTATCTTTCGAGCTTTTGAATACCATTTTCTACTTTTGTCGACCTTTTGCCTACGTGTTGACACCTGTGCGTACCTTTTTCCCACATTTGCCTTTCTTTTCCTAGGTTTGCCAAAAGAAAAACCAAACAATTTTCCTACTTTTGCTTACGTTTCCCTACATTTTGCCTACTATACTCCTTTCCACTTTTGCCTACCTTTTCCAGCTTTTTGTGTCTATCTTTCCTATGTTCGCCTATCTCTTTTCACTCTTACCTACTCTTTTTGCCTTTTGTCTGCCTTTTCTACTTTTGTCCACTGTTTTCGTTTGTTCCTATCTTTTCTTATTTTGCTCACCTTACCTATTTTTGCACCATCTTTCCCATTTTGCCTACCTTTCGCTTCTTTACTCAACTGTTCCTGCTTTTGTTCACTTTCTATTAGTTTTCCCAGAGCTCTACTTTAGGGCTTTAGTGTAGACCTTTTTCAAGCTTCTTTTTAATTGTACATTTATTCTGGCCCTTCTCCACAATTTTTGTTTTACTTTGGTTTACGTTTCCTTACTATTGACCGCTTTTTCCACGACCGTTTTTTTTTTTTTTACAATAAATATATTTTAGTAAACTTTTTTTCTACTTTGAATGCTCTTTTTTCCCCAAATCGCTTCTTTACTAAGATTCAAGCGTGGTGACAGGGTCAATAGAGTGCCAGGGAATGGAGATCTCCTCATCTTTTGAGGGTCGTCGCGAAGTGGGCAGATCGACCTGCCGGTGAACTGATGGTTGCTCTTGTCACAGGTCACTGCTTCTCGAGTGGGGCTAGAATGGGAGGAGGAAGGATAGGTGGTTAATGAGGGGAGGGGGGGGGGGGGGGGGTGGGGGGGAGAAGGAGGAGTGCTCGGCGGCTCCGAGAAAAAAAAAAAAGAGGCACGGCATTACTGAAAAAAACAAAGCGGGGGGGGGGGGGGGGGGGTGGGGGGGGGAGGGGGGGGGGGGGGGAACATTCAAATGAACCAAATGAATGAAATCAGAGCGCAAAGAGACGCTTACCTGATACACAATACAAAGCACGCAAGCGAATTACCAACAATAATTCTTTTTCAGACGTTCCAAAACCAGCGTTACAGAGACTAAAAACAAAAGATGCACTCAACAATACTGTCCAACACAGCAGCCAACTAGGCTGATTCAGTCATCTGCCGTTTCCGTGTGTGTCCGTCAAAAAGTCGAAGGCTTGTGGGGAGAGTCGGCCATACTTCAGCACGAAGACAACTGTGAAGACAGCCCTTTGGAAAGAGGTACGGACTACTGCAGACTGAAGACATTCCAGAAATAGGAATCCTCGGTTGCATCCTCCCCACCTGCGATCAGACAATTTTTTGGATTTGACTCCACCACTGTGAAAATTTCATATAAACTGTGTGAACAACGGATTCTGACAGTGGGTCATGGAGTGTCACCCTGACTCCCATACTCCCTTCAGCCATCGGAGCAGTTGTCCTCAGGAGCCTCAATCAATAGGATGTCAAGCGCGCCCTAATCGTCTGTCGTCAAAGAAAACAAAAAAGCAAGAGAAGTTCCAGTTTGTACCGACACCTACATTTGGCAGATATAGCCGATAGGTTCTTTCGCGGACAGTGGTTAATTGTAAATCTTAATTTCTTGTATTTAAAACAGGCTTACAATGCTGTTTTTTAATCACTGGAACCGCAAGTCGTACTTACCCTATACAGAAATCAAAGGTATCCTCCAAGAAGTCCTGGCTATTCCTAAACATATGTGTGTGGACAATGTGTGTGTGTGTGTGTGTGTGTGTGTGTGTGTGTGTGTGTAAGTGTGTCAGAGAGACCCTCTGAGAGAGAGGAGAGAGAGGGATAGAGAGAGGAGAGAGAGAGGGGAGAGGGAGAGAGAGATTTTATTGTTGAGTTTCTATTGGCAAGCGCGCCGGTGGAACTGAATTGGAAAACCACTCAATATTGATGAGTCGATCTTTTCGGCCATTCATGTCGCGTCGGCAGGGTAATGATGATAAAGCTGAATTCACATTTTCACAATGTTTTAAAAATTGACACTTTCTAAGAAATGTATCAGTTACGATTATACAAGATATATGTGGATCATATTTCACCCAATCATTTCAGCAAAAGATCAATTTAATTTTGATCACGATGACACCCATTGGACGCCAATTTCTAAGAAGTAGACGAGCTTGCGTAAAGAATAGTTTGCTAGAGAACAAAATTGGGCTATATACACTACGTTGCAAACATAGCTAATTAAGAGATTACCATTCACAACGAATGAAGCTTGTCGAGCACGGTCTTAAACCTGTTTCCTCACTCAATAATAATTTTCAAAAAGTCATAAATTTTCTCGTGGCTGGATCAAAAAACTTTTTTCCTCATCCAAATAAGAAACTCTAAGAAAATCTGAAATGAAAAGCGTCAATGTAACATGTCATCTATGATGTAGCTATGGAGGGGATGTGGAGGGGGGGGGGGGGGGGGGATGGAATTGTGGCGATGAATATTTGGAATACGGCGGTGCGAAAACGTTATGTTGCATGCACGAAAGGCAGATGGGGCGGAAGTCTGCTTTGCTGTATGCAACCTCTCACCTCTACGCGAAGCTACAGAAAGCTACGACAGTCTTCTCTCCAGTCTCCACCCTTCCTCTTCTGTCTCCCACTAGACTATGCTGGCATTGCACAAAGGCATTATGTGCGCATAGTCGCCCTCTGCTTACAGGAAAAAGGCAGCGTTCAGCGAGAAGTTAGGAATAAAGCATTACATCAAAGGTAGCAAATGGGTGGTCCATAACACGAGGTCATAACACCGTGGCACGTAAGCAGAATGGGCAACTTGCTCTCCTGCTCTGTACTTTTTCTTTGTTGTTGTTTTGTCAGTTTCTTCATATCTTTCCAAGTTTCCTCGTCTTTTTACTTTGTTGTTGTTTATACTGTGATTTAATCTTTCCTGACTTTGCTGAGCTTTTCCTGTTTTGCTTACCCATACTTTTGTCTGTATTCTCTTTTTTGACAACTCATGACTGTTTACTACTTTCCTAATCCGATTAGTTTGGTCTGGTGTCTCTTTTTACAACTCATGACTGTTTTTACTTTCCCTTATCTTTTAGTTTGTCTGTATTCTCTTTTTACAACTCATGACTGTTTTCTACTTTCCTTATCCTTTAGTTTTGTCTGTATTCTCTTTTTACAAATCATGACTTGCTATTTACGGCTTTTCCTATCCTAAGTTTTGTCTGTATTCTTCTTTTACAAACTACATGACTGTTACACTTTCCTCATCCTTTAGTCCTGTCTGTATTCTCTTTTAAAACTCCTGGCTGTTAACTGCTTTTCCTTATCCTGTGTTGGTTGTCTTTATCCCTCTTTTTACAACGCAATGACATCCTTTACTACTTTTCTATTGTTTAGTTTTGTCTGTATCTCTTTTACAACTCATGACTGTTTACTACTTTTCCTTATCCGTTAGTTTTGTCTGTATTCTCTTTTACACGCTGGATTGTTTACTACTTTTCCTTATACTTTAGTTTTGTCTGGATATTCTTTTTTTTTGAAAACTCTATGACTGTTTACTACGTTTCTATTTACCCTTTTCCATTTTTCCCCACCTTTTTCCTTAGTGTTTAGTAGACTCTCTTTGGTTTCTTACATTTTTTTCCTTTGCTTAGAATTCCATATTCTTGTTCAGCTATTTTGTCTTACCTTGGCTTGCGGTTCAATTTTTTTTTTTACAATTTCCTATAATTAACTTTTCTTTCTTTCTTGTTTCTGTTTTTCTCACTTCTCTTTACTGTTTGACCCTTCCTTACGCCTGTCATACTTTGCCAATACCCTTTTCTACATTCTTTACCCTTTTCCATACCAGTTAGTGTTTCCCTTACCTCGTTTCTTCTCCGTCTTTACCATTTTGGTACTTTTCTTTTCACGCTTTCATACGTTTGTCTTATCTCTCACATTTTTCGGTACTGTTTACTACTTTTCCTTCCCTGTTCCTAGAATTGTGATACCTTATCCTAATTTGTCCTTTTTACCTTTACCTCACTACTTTATTCTCTTTCCTTTACCCGTTTCCTATTTTCCTTTATCTTTCCGATTTAAAATTCACTTGACACCTTTCAACTTTTCTAACAGATTTCATCTGGTTTAAATTTTACAGAAGAAAGATTATTAACAAAATACCGGTTGTGTGATTATGTGTGTGATGTGTTTATTGTTTTTTTTTTAATATCCATTTTGAGAGGTGAACTAACTTTGGCGGTCGGCTGAGGCTGTAAGCAAATTTGTCTGTCTGGCCTTGTCTGTCTCATGCTTGAAACAACCAGGTTACAAAATATTTGTGCTTGTAGGCCAATGTATCATTAGACTGGACTCACACGAAAAAACAGTCAAAGGGAGGGTCTTTCGGCGCAGGACGTACTATAAAGGAGACCACACTCCAACCGACATCCCCCACTACTCTTCAGCTTCAGCCACACACCTGAAGCAGCTAATGGCATCGTGTCCTTCTGTTGCTGCCTTGTTCTCTCTATGACATTTTTCTCGCCCTCCCCCTTTCCTCGTGTTTCTTCGCGCTGACAGTAATGGTTTGCGACGTGCACTTTCAAAAAGGATACGGACAACAGCCTTATCCACCCGTCCCTGATCGCTGATTACAATGGTTAGTAAAACGGGGCCATATCCTTTCTACCTCACCTTGTGAGGTTGTTCGCAAATGTTCCATGACAGTCTTCCAATGCCGTATACTTGCTCTCCTTTTGCCGTAGTAGGCCTGCTGCTGACCACGAATACAAAAGGCAGAGGTTACTACCGACCTCCAAACGAATTTGAGCAATCAATAAACTAGTAAGCCACTCGTGTTCGGGGACCGGGGGTAGTTTCCATGCATCCTGCACACCATATCATTGGCACCTACATACAATCCGCCGCAGAATGGTTTCAATGCACCCAAGACGGCTTGTTTGGTCTGTTTGTTTTTTTTGTCTCATCAGGATTATGGCACAAACTACTTAACAAGCGATCTTAATTAAACCTTGGTGGGGAAAAGGATAAGCTGTGGCCAAAAGGTGGTGTTTGCGGTGGGTCTTGATGAAATAATGGAAACAGGATCGTCGTACAGGCCGATTCCTTAAAAAATGTGTTTACCTATTGAACATGCAGACGCAAGTAATTAACTGGCTTCGCATGAGACAGGTTATACACTTCACTGACCATGAAAAGTTACTAGTGATGTTAACTCTACCTGTCCATATTTTCTAAAACGTGATTTTCCGTAAATAAACACCAGAAAATAAGTACCAGTGACCCAACCGTTACTTTCCTGATAAAAAATACGGGGATTTACTGTCTGAAACCAACTTTACATTAACAAATAAAACTAAAATAATGTTGTTTTTCACACATGAACTGATTCCAAGCACGATCTGGGATGTACCTACTCCTTCAAAAATCTTTGCGACGTTCCTAACACACTGTTCAAAATCAAAGATTAAAGCATGTATATATCATCTACCAATCATCTCCTCATCTCATCATCCATATTGTCGTCGTCCTCGGGTCGTCGCGTCGTCGTCATTCATCATCAGCCCATCACTCATATCATCTCATCCATCACTCATCATATCATCCATCATCATATTCCTTTTCTCCCTGTGCTCCCTCTTCCTTACCGATTATTGGTGATGATGGGTCGGAATCCGTCGATCGCCATAATCAGCATCATCATCATCATCATCACTCATCATCATCTCATCATCATCATTGTCATCCTGTCCATCACATGTTCGTTACAGATTTGTGTTGTTATGTTCAAGATCTTGACAATATGGGTTAAAATTAAAAAGCTTATTCGCCTGGGACAATCATGTTTATCGGTTTTGCGTCTGAAGAAGTATATGTGCTCATCAACACAAACACGAATGGTTCGTCTCTGGGAGGCAGCGAGAGAAGGTGCTGCGCTACACTGGCGTATTAAGCATGTTAATATAGGTAGAAATGATTCATTGCAGGATATGCGTAACGTATGAGTAACACGAATAGCGGGGATAACTGAAAAGTAGGAGTTCGAAGGTGCGAAAACAAAAACAAACAAAACCAACAACCAAAAACGTTTGTCAATAGTTTTGGTTTGGTACGGCTGAACCAAAGCTACATTAATACGGTTTGTAGCTGGTATTGGAGAATTACGGATGTTTTGCTGGAACGGCAAAACTGGTGTGGGGTTCCACTCGAAGGTGTGAACGTTTGCTTGTGGGATTAAGGTAGTGGAGTGCGATCATTTGGTTTTGCTTGGACAACCCTTCTGCTACATGTAGGTAAAATGGTTCCAGCTCAGTCCGAGAAGGTTTAAACGGAGGAGGGAAAGGGAGGGGGGCTCCGGCCCCAGTACGCTCTACCATAGGACACGGGAAATGTGGGGCGTTCACAGCCGACGGCTGGATAGGGCTGTAGGAACGTTAATCTTCACCTGTTAAATGGCAATAATCATGTTGTCTTGCCTGAGTTTTCCGAGTTGTGTTCAGCCTGAAAGACGGCCCCCAATGGTCGACGCGTTGGCCTTGTGTATAA
>JADBJO010000134.1:1045972-1079317 GCA_016801955.1 Conus betulinus | reverse complement strand
CCTAAGTAAACTGCACACCAAGGGAATTACGTCCGTTCGTAACCCTCTCGCGAACTAGATTTTTTTTCCTTCCCTTTCTTCCATGAATCTCCTTTTAAACGCTAGCCTTTTTGTTTTCCCCCCTCAATCAAGGTCTCTCCGTGTACCAGTGACGGATCTTTTCCGGGGACACACAGATTGTCAATAAGACAGACATAAGTGGCGAGATTCTTTTTGACTGCTGTACAAACCTTTATCCTCTGTCCCCGTTCCCTTTCATCGCCACTTTCCGTCACTCTCATCTTTCAAAGCCACACTGAAATATCTTTTCTATTAGTCTTTCTCCCCGTGCTTACCTGCTCCTCGTTTTATGTGCATTTTGGTGTGTGGTGTGTGTGTGTGTGTGGTGTGGTGTGTGCGTTGAATGTGTTGTGCGTGCGTGTGCTGTGTGTGTGTTGTGTGTGTGGTGTGTGTGCGTGGTGTGGTGTGTGTCTTTGTGTGTGAGAGAGAGTGTGTGTATATATATATATATGGTTGTGTGCCTGTGTTGGTTACGTGTGAGTACGTGCGTGTATGCATGCATGCATGCAATGCGTGTGTGTGTGTGTGGTGTGTGTGTGGTTGTGTTGGTGTGTGTTTGCGTGCGTGCGTTGCGTGCGTGCGTGTGTGTGTGTGTGTGTGTGTGTGTGTTTGTGTGTTGGTGGGGCGTGCGTGTGCGTGTGTGTGTGTGTGGTTGTGTGTGTGTCTTTGTGTGTGAGAGAGAGAGAGTGTAATATATATAATATATATATATATCCTGTTTGTGTGTGTGGTGTGTGTGTGTGTGTGTGTGTGTTTGTGTGGTGTGCCTGTGTTTGGTTACGTGTGAGTACGTGCGGGTATGCATGCATGCATGCATCTCGTGTGTGTGGTTTGTGTGGGTGTGGTGTGTGCGTGGTGCGTGCGTGCGTGCGTGCGTGCGTGCGTCGTGCGTGCGTCGCGTGCGTGCGTGCGTGCGTGCGTGTGTGTGTTGTGTGTGTGTGTGTGTGTGGTGGTGTGTGAAGGTTGTAAAACGGAGCTGTACAGGCATTGTTTCTTTTTTTTAACGCTGTAAACCGCTTCACTAATTTTGGAAGGGATATACGAAAATGACCTATCCCTTCTTTTTTTTTCATTATTAGTATTATTATTATCGTTATTCGTATTGTCATAATTATGATTATGATATAATTATTATCATTATTACCATTATTAAAATTTTTTACAGTTATTCATAAAGCACGCCAGAACGTACCAACACAAGACAAAACACGGCTCGTTTCGACCTCTTAGGCAAGATACAAACACTCAGAACAACGAAATTGAACGAGCAATCACTTATCTTCATTCTATTCGGCGTAATATTGATACATGACCATGTCAAAATGATTCAAGAACTCAATTGTAAGGACTATTTTCAATCACATCTGAGAAAAAAAGCTCTTACTGTCATCATCGTGATGGTGATGATGATTATGGTGATGATAATGAGATGATAATGATTTATGATGATGCCGATGCCGATGCCGATGATGATGATGATGATGTTGATGATGATGATGATGCCGATGACGATGATGATCATGATTGATGATGGTGATTATGATTGATGCCGATGATGATGATGATGCCGATGATGATGATAATGATGATGATGATAAATGTTATTATTACTATCATCCTTCTGTTACTGAAATCCATAGGCATTTTCTGTCTCCTTGGTAGTTGAAAGCAAAATTTGCATTTTCTATAACTGATTAAATCAAGCTTGACTTTTGACAGAAATAAGTTATTGCACAGGAAAGGAAGCAGGGGAGGAGAAACGATAGCATTACGAAAGAAATATTTCTCATTTACAAAAGATTTGGATTTCAAGCATGTTACTAACAGTCAGCAGACTATTCTGAACTGCAATCTCCAACACATGCATATATTAAATGTAGCTTACTTTATTCATCAATTTACATTTTGATCCGAAATTAACCTTGCTTTGAATCAACTTGCTTTCAAACGACTATTTTGGATGATAAAACCATATACATGTCAGTCCCTACAATATTTTGCGATGTAGACATTTTGCGCCACTCAAAAGAAACAAAATTGTGCTAGGCAGGACAGTAAGAGCTTTTTTTTTTTTTTGAGGTGATTGCATTAGTCCTTTAAAATTGAGTTCTTGAATCATTTTGACGTGGTCATGTATTCTTATTACATTTTTCGCAGCCAACACAGATCTTAACATTTGATGGAAATACCCATTGTACTAGAGGACCTGGGGTAGGGGGCTTGAAGGGGAATCTTTTTATGAAAGAAACACTTTCCCTCAAACGTTATATGAATAAGAAGTATTACCTGTATGCACTTGGTGAATCTTGGACGTTGTAGCTAGTGCCCAGAACCTGTGGTGTTCAGATGTTATCATGGAAGTCACTGCTGATGGAAAAAAAACAATGTTTCCACGTTCACACTAACACTGCTGCACGTGCACAACATGATCTGCACCTCTCTCTCTCTCTCTCTCTTTTCAGTAAGTGGTCCAGATCTCTCCCCCCCCCCCCCCTCTCTCTCTCTCTCCTCCTCAGGAATGCAAAATCCTCTCTCTCTCTCTCTCTCTCCTCTCTTCTCCTCTCTCTCTCTCTCCATCTCCTCTCTCAGTGCTCTCTCTCTCTCTCTCTCAAGTGCCAACTCTCTCTCTCTCTCTAATCTCCAACTCTCTCTCCACTCTCCCCCTCCTACCCCCCTTCCTACCCTGCACGCCCACAGTTTGTGTATCAGCGCGCGTTTTAAACACGGGTATCCAATACCGTTGCCCCCAGAACATTATCCGAATGAACCGATTTACCCTAAAACAACGTCATCATCCTTGAAGATCAGTTCTCGCTGTTCTAGAAGTCATCAGCATTCTCAGTGACACTGGACAACCTGCAAATTGAGATTACGCACTGAGAAGTACGACCAGCCAAGTTCTGTAAAGCGCGAGAAACAGACAAAAGAGAAGGAAAGCAAACACAGTGGTTGTGGACAGCAACATCCAGATTAAAGTGACTGTGCGCCACGTGCGCTACGAATTTGCGTAGGTCTGACCAGCGCGCGTTGGGCTAATGCGTAGGTCAGGCATCCGCTAAGTCGTGGCCACGAGACACTCTTCTTCCATTGTCTCATCTTAGCTGTTGATTCGTTTATATTTCCATCAGCTTCAAATCATGCATATGTGTGGTCTCAAAAACTTAGCGGGATGTAGTAGTGTAGCGTATATGGACTAGCCCGCACGCAGTGACGCCTCCTTGATGAAACTGAAATCTGCATAGGTACTTCTTTTTTAATGCTTTAAAATATGTAAAAGTCTTTTTCTCATTTTCCCAAACAAGTTGCATACACACACATGATGAGCACACACACACACACACACACGGGGCGCGCGCGCGCGCACGCACGCACATATACGCACGCACGCACACACATACACACGCGCGCGCGCATAACTGAAAGAAATTCTCAAACACAAAACCTAGCTTCAGAAGTTTTATTTTTCAAGTATCATTTTCCATAGCAAAAATAAGAATTTCTGCACAAATGTGTTGATCGACAGAAAAATCAACAGGTTATCAGAATATGTTTCTCACACATACACGCACGCGCCCGGCGCGCACTCATGCGTACGCTCGCACACACATGCGAAAAATGCGTTTAATTATTGAAAAAACTTAAAGGGAAAAGTCTATCATGATTGAAGACGAAGAATCTGATCGAAACCAGGACCAGCGTGTAACAATACCAGACAAAAGGAAATGCATGGCTTTCTATTTTGTTCTATACAGGTAGGTGAGTGGAGCAAGGAAAAATGAAATTTTTTTTAGATTAGATGTAAGTAATTCAATGACTGAAATACCTCCAGATAATGACGAAGACATTCTTAGAAAAGACAGTGTAAGAATGAAGCTAGGAAATATTACAAGACATTATTTACAGATAGAGAACGACGAGAATGTGACATTCAAAGTTTCTGATTGATGATATACGAAAACTCACAACTGAGTTACGTTTATCAACAGATGGAAAATTCATTTGGAAGATGTGCAAGTGTATTGATGTCTATGAAACGTGACAAATTCAGATTCAGATTCAGAAAACTTTTATTATCTCTCGTTACAAGAGAAATTACATTCGTGACCGCTGCCCTAAAAGTTAAAACATACATATTTATAGTTACAAACGTGACACTGAAAATTAAAATTACTTTCAAACAATAAAACCAAATACCAAGGTACACTGTAGAATTTTGTTTATAAGAACCTTCAACTAGGGTTTTTTGAAAATAGTTTTATCACAATAAGCAGAAGGTAGGCTTGATTTTTTTTCTACACCAAAGGCTGATAAAGCAGCAGATGAGGTAGAACTGTGGAGAACGATATGCCTTCTAAGCATTTTCTGCAGAACAGTCAAGTCAAGTCAAGTCAAGTCCAAGTCAAGAAAACTTTATTATCTCAATTTGAGAAATTAATTTATGGTTTATGGTCACCACACATTCACAGCAAATAAACAATAATTTAGCCACATTACCCATTTTTCTCACATACGACATACATTCATATAGAGGAATTTGGATTCAATTAACATCTTCTCGGTTCATGAAATCAATGGACAGGGGAATAAAACTTACTTTGTTTAAATCTGACACTTCTGCATTTTAACCGATCGATATCTTCGTCCTGACTGAAGAAGGTCATACTGATTTGCAAAACAAGAACGTGGGTCTGGTCACAAGACGTAATCTTCTTCGCTTTACAAACAACAACGGCACCTGTTATAGCTCACTCAGACACTTTTTTGTCTCTCTCACCACGATTTTTTCGCCTCCCACGTTCACCACTTTCTCAAGCACATTTCTGCTCTTCACAGTCAAACCCACCATACCAACACATAAATGAGAAAGTTAGAACAGATTCCAAGAAGCATGAATAAAATGTCCGAAGAATGTCAGTATTCACATGAAATGATCGCAGCTTGTGAAGACAATATAATCTGGTTTGACATTTTTTGTGGACATACTCAACATGGGATTTAAAATTCAGCTCATTATCTATAAAAGTTCCTAATATTGTGTATGATTCAACACGTTCTACTTCAGCACCTTTGATAAAAAGTGGTGGTACAGCTTTTGGATTCTTTCTAAAAATCAATCAACATTTCTTTCGTTTTTGTTACATTCAGATCAAGATAGTTATGATCGCACCAGTCACCAACAAATCTTTTGAACCCTCCTTTGAAGTAAACAGAATCAGAGTTGGAAAGATCCACAAGTGCTGAGTCATCTGAATATTTAATGTACAAAGTTGAATCACTTCCTGAACAATCATTTGTGTACCGAGTTAAAAAAGCACTGGTGATAAAACAGTACCCTGGGGTGGGTGCCAGTTGAAATGACTCTGGAAGACGAAACAACACTTTGATATCGAACAGACTGTGTTCCTCTGTGTAAGAAAAAATTTATCCAAAGAATGAGCTTGTTACCCCACATTTATGTTAATGAGTTTCTTTGCCATCAGATGTTGGTTGTATGGTGTTGAATGCTGATGAGAAATCAATAAAGAGAAATGCGTACAAAGGAGGCAGGTTTTTCGAGGTGTGAAAAAGCATGATGGAGAAGTGTGAGTGTGGTTCATCATCTGTTGATCTGTTCTGTTGGTATGCGAACTGAAACGGGTCTTGGTACTGTGTGGTGTAGTATCTTTTAAACAATAACCGAGGACAAATTCTTTCACAGACATTTCATTGCAACAGATGTGAGGGCAACTGGTCGGTTAATCATTTAAACAGCTTGGGTTGCGTTTTTTTGGGAAACACACCTTCAACAATTTTTCCACAGATATTATCAGGGCCCATTTGCCTTTCTCACATTTAAACTCGTGTTTGAAAAAACAACTGAAACATCATTTTTCCCTCAATCACAACAGAATCACTTCCATCAACATCGTTTTTAAACATTGCTTTGGAGTTTTCTTTCCTTCACTTCCTTTAATTCTTTACTAAAATCTTTATCATCAAATCTACAGTAAAAATCGTTCAGCTTTTCTGCAAATTGCTTCTGTTCTTTTGCTGTTTTTTTTGTTACTAATATTTTGGTTTGAACATTTTCCTGAACCTGATAAAACCTTTATTCCTTTCCATGCATCTCGCATATTTCCATTCTGGAACATGTTTTCAACTTTTCTCTTGTAAGCTCTCTTTGATTCTTCAATCTCCGTTTGCAGTTTCTTTTTGTACAACTTACGATCGCTTTTATTGCCTGATTGAAAAGCTCTTTTTTTTCTCATTTAGAGTTATTTTTCAGAGATTTTGTAACCCAAGGTTTGTTGTTGGGAAATATTTTGATAGTTTTAGTAGGTACAATCATGTGTTCACAGAAAGAAATGTAGCTGGAAATAACATCGGTGGCTTCGTTAATGTCAAAACTAGAATTCAAAAAAAATCCAATCTGTACATTCAAAACAAGCCTGTAATTCATCAACACTTTCTTGTGTCCAACACTGCACTTGCTTTTTTAGTGAGGTTGTGTGTTTTCACTTTTGGTCTGTAAGCTGGCAAGAGATGAATGGCATTGTGATCAGACTGACCAACAGGGGGGGAGCTGAACACACTTGTATGCAGATGGTATATTACAGTAGCATAAAATCCTTTCTTCTTAAAACATGACACATACTGTTTAAAGAAGGCAGGCTTGAATTGAGAACAGGGTCTGCGTGCATGTCAAATCAGCCCAGGAGGTACTTTTGAAGTTAACTGCCAAAGATCAAAGTGATTTCACAGCCAACACTGATTCATTGGAGATTACATCTGGATGCTGTTTATTACAATTAGATACCTAAAGCAAGGAACACTGCCTGGCATACTACCCGGTCCCGATTTTGAAACGACATATGACTCACTCGTGTGCCAAAGTTATGTTTAAAGGTTCACGTTTTGATTTGGATCTGATATCCGTCGACGGATTAAAAATGTACACAGAAATATAAGTCAACTGTTGTTGTGAATGGCAGTCTGTCTTCATGCTTTCCAATTTAAAGAGGTTGTAGGCAGGGTGATTCTATGTCACCTTACTGCGATGACTGTCCTGTGTGTAGAAATTCTACCTTCTACGACAGGTCAGAATTGTACATAAAACAATTACAGTATTATTAAAATGGCTCATATTGAACACGAGAGAGCCACAAGTTACTGATGACATAAAAATTTTCTAAGTGAAGGTCAGACTCTCTTTGAAGAAACAATAGTAAATATTGATCCCCTCGGTAACAATTCGGGTCTTTGTCGAAGTGCGGGGCAAAACCTGTGCCCTATGGCTAAAATGTGAATGAAAATTTAACACAAGAAATATGCAACATTTGCATATGGATCGGAATCCACCGAAAGTTGAAGTTTTCGGATTTTTGCATCTACTACTAATGCATCCAAGACCTGTGACGAAATTAATCTTCCATTGAAAAAAAAAAAAAACACTTTTGAGAGACAAAAGCACTGTGTAAAAATGTGACTATGATAGCAAATCATGTCTTAGCAGAGTTTGCAATTCATTCATTCACTCGTGGATTTTTTTTTTTTTTTTTTTTTTTTTTTTTTTTGCTAAATCATGCAGACAACTAAATTCACACTATTTCAAAAAGCAATGTTTAAAAAAATCGTCTTAAAATGAAGAAAACGGAATCGGTTAAAAAAAAAAAAAAGTAAAAAATGTAAGCAAAAGGAAAGCTGAGACTATGCCTTTGATCTTTAGGTATCGATAAACTAAAAGCTGCCATACCATGAATCAAGTTGACAACAGCAAGTACAAATCCGAACATACTGATGATTGACTAAATGGAATCAGAATTTATGTCTCACCGATAGTGAATGAAATCCCTTTGGGACGAATGTTTCGAAAGCCTAAGATTTCTTCAGGGGAAAGTTGTTTTTCCCCCTGATGATAAAGAGAAGCTTTGGGTAAATCCAATGTTTTAAAACAAACGATGCAAAAATGGGAAGAAAGTGTGTAATTTGCACGGAAATGTTTGAGAAAGGCATATCTTAAATGAACGTTTTATTGCATCCACATGGGACTTTCGCTTCCTTTTTCAAGAAATCTCAGTAAACACGTAATCTCAGAACTGATTTCCATTACATATATTTGAGTCGTGCGCAATCTGTCAAAATTTTATACAAGGCAAATTGATGCAAATATTTCAGTTACCTTTCAACGTCTACAGTAAACACATTCTATAAATATTCTGCTCCATACGTATAGAAGCTAGATTATACAATGAAATTATCTCTTTTGAGAAAATAAATCCTAACTGAGGCTGGAATGGTTTCAAATTCTGATTATGCACAGACTATTTCTTACAAATAATGCGCTATCTCCTACGGAAATTCTTAACAAGGATTACTGTACTTTTTGTAAAGACGCACGTGCTGATATTTAGCGTGTATCGTGGAAATAATTTGCGCATAGCTAATTTGGCAACAATGTGGTTCAGAGCTAAGCTTTTGTTATAATACTGTATATAACAATTTCATTGAATGTCTTTCCTTTTTCGGGCATGAGATACACTTTGAATATGATCAAACTTTTCACTGCATGTTAGTTATTACAGGCTAGTTTTCACATATTAAAAGCGAAATAGATATAGGTTGTCTTATGAATGAATACCACTGGAAATATGTCACATCAAGATATGAAATAGAAGAACATAAGTTTTAAAACCCTATACATGAAATATTAACAATTTAGAAATAGTCTGGTTTGGCCTGTGACATTAACTGAATTAGCAACGAATCTCTCACAGTCTTAGTCCTTCACGCATGGCGCTACTATGTACTAAGGTGCACCATTTATAAGTGTCTTTTTGATTAAAGGAAAGTGGGAGAGAGACAGAGAGAGAGAGAGAGAGAGAGAGGGAGAACAGATGGAGAGAACACACACAGAACAGGCGCCGCGCGCGCGCGCCCGCGCGCCCAACGCGAACACGCGGGAACAAAGAGAGAGAGAGAGAGAGAGAGAGAGAGAGAGAGAGAGAGAAGACCCCCGACGCACACCACACACGCGCGCGCGCGCGCGCGTGCGCGCACGCATACGCACACACATTCACACGAAAGACAGAGAGAAAGAGAGGGAGGGAGATTTTACGTAATGTTTTACAACATTTATCGGTAACAAAAGATACGAATACGGGCTTACCTTTGTATCGCTTAATTCTGTTTTTTTGTGTTCTTTCGTGTAATCTTTGCTTTAAAGTGACAAAAAAACCGACGATGGTTTTTATAGTTCTAATTATGCCTGATAAGTATTTCTTTTTCTTTTTAAACACTGTGTATCAATTCTCTGTCAAACACGTATGCCCATGTAAGTACATACTGACTGAATATGTCTGCTTTAGAGACATGAAAAGTCAGCAAGCACATGTACACTTTTCCTCCTTTTTCCTCCTTCCCGCCTGCAGAAATCTGTCATTTTTTAAAACGTTAACAGAAGGACAAAGTACAGGCAAATCGTTTTTTACTTCATTCTGATATAAATTACAGAAAGATTTAGATTTAATTAAAAATAATAATAATAAAAGTGAGGGTGAAAGTGAAGAAGAGGCGTACGTTGTAACCGTATAACCCTACACTGGTAGCTTACGGAGGATAATCGAATACTGTATGGCGAACAGAATGATTGTATTGCTAACTATACATTTGTCTAGCGGAAAAAAGGGTGGTTGTTTTGTTCCTGTGACTTACAGGAGTTGAAACAATATGAAGTTAGTTTGCATTTCATTTCTTTCTTTTCCTTTTCTTCCGTTGTCTCTTTCTTATTCTTTTCCTGCCTTTAATTCTGAC
This sequence comes from Conus betulinus, assembly GCA_016801955.1. Taxonomy (NCBI): domain Eukaryota; kingdom Metazoa; phylum Mollusca; class Gastropoda; order Neogastropoda; family Conidae; genus Conus; species Conus betulinus. The sequence continues at coordinate 1,069,468 of JADBJO010000134.1, read as the reverse complement.
TTCTGTTTCGTGCTCTCTAAGTGGCATTGCAAATGGGCTCCCAAAAACGCAGCCACACCCAGCGTCATCTGGTGGCAGCTTCAGCACCGGCAATTCACAAGGAGCCATGATGGGCAGTAGTAAAACTGCCACCTACAAGACACCGTGCACGATCGACTTGGCACTTCGGTGGCTGGCAGTACTGATTGTTTGTCCACTTCTGTCCTGCCAACCTTTGTGTTCATGGTTGCCTGCACCCCAGAGTGTGAGAGACTAGAAGCGGAAGCAGAGGGTAAATACAAACAAATCTTGATGGCTGTTTCGAGGAAAGGCTTCCCAATGAATAGCTAAGGGCTCTAACAATACTTTGTGATAGAAGCAAAATATGAAACAAACAAAATCTTGCAGACGTTTCGTTTCAAAAGCTGTTCAACGACGAAACCCTAGGGCATCAGTCATGAAGAGCATGCAATTTTCACACAATATTCATGTTTCGTCAAAAACAGAAGACCGAAACCTGCTTCCTCTTTAATACTTTGGAAAGACCTGAAACTGAGGACATCTTACTGCGAAATCATAGACAGCGCCCGCGGTATCTTGAGAAAGGTCTTGTTTTTTCAGGCCGACTGATGTCCAGGTGGATGCATCGCAAGGTCGTTGTGAACGCTTTGTACCTGCGAAGGCTGTTCGCCACCTGTCGTTCGTACTCAATGTTCTCTTCAATGCAATGCAGAGGCACACAGGGTTTAAGCACTTTGCTGAATAGGTCTTCAACACTGTTTTTGTCAAAGGCAAAGCAGTGTACAGTCAGGTTCGGACAGGCCCTTCACTATCCTACTCCACACAGAGTCGGATATATCGTTCAGATCCGTTGTTCGGGACAGTCGCTATCTGTTATATTTTCCATACATTTTAATCGCTTGGCCGTCTGAGCCAGCTTTCAACACTTTCTCGTTCACGTCAAAAACCTTGAAGTTTTAAGATGCTCGAGACTGGGAAACTTGGCCAAGAAAAATGCTGCGGCAATGGGATCGAGACGAAGGTTTGTGTTTTCAAAACCACGCACGTCCATGGCATTCAAGATTTTGAGATGGCGATACCGAGGATCTTTAGACACACATACAGCCTAAAACCTTCGCAAGAAGTCTCGGTCTAACAAATCCAGTTCCCACGACATTCTGAGATTCCTTCTGCGTCTTTCACACACGCACGTAGGAACTTGGACCAGTTGTGCTCCGTGTTGTCTGGACATGTCAAAGAAGTCCTGCCCATCGTTCGGATCGTCCAGGTCAATCACAATGTGCTGTAGAGCACTTGAGTACTGGGCAAAAGTAGATTTCATCTGTTCGAAAGTTCCTCGTGTTATGTGAAAGCAATTCGTGGAAAAAACGAACCCTTCTATAAAGATGCCCCATCTTTCTCATCCACCGAGTTGTCCCCCTTGTACACTTTCCGATTCTGTCTTTAAAGTTATTTATTATTATATTATTATTTATTAAAGTTGTACAACGTTGATGTTTGATGTTTAGGTGCTCTCACGCGAAATTCCGCCGTCTTTGTCCCAAAATACGCCTGACATCCATCACGTGGTTGGTCCGTCCGTTTGCATCAGAAACCACAGGTCCCATGTACCTCTTGAGAAACGGGCAGGGTTTCCTTCCACACCAGCATGGGTAAGCTCCAGAGTCCTCCTTGAGTCATCCACAGCAGATCGTCTTCACTCCCTGTGGTCACTAATGGTGGTGGTCATTTCTTAGAAACCACTGAGGCCGTCAGCCACCTCACTGCTGCTGGTTTGTTCCTGATGACGTTGGATCTGGCAAACAGCACAAAATCCATCTGTCAGTCATAGAATCAGCAAAATCAGCCGACAGGTAGTCCAATCAACCAACCGTCTGACTGAACCGATCAGTCTCTGTAAGTCGGATTGTCAGTTTTTTTATCAAGACATGCCACCCAGCAAAACACGCCAACCTAGCAAGCACCAAAGAATTAGACGATAAGTCTGGTCGATCAATCAAAACAGTTCTGGTATAACCACTCCCAATCACAGTCGCTGAAACAAAACAGATAAATCAGCCCAATGGATACCCAATTCAGTCTTGGATTTATTGAGACAGTATATACTCTGAAATCTGTTGCAGTATTACATATGTGGAGAGGAGAGAGAGAGAGAGAGAGAGAGAGAGAGACAGAGAGAGACAGACAGACAGACAGACAGACAGACAGACAGACAGAAAAAGAGACAGAGATACAGCACTTAAGTATCGTTACTGGCTTGGTCTGGGTGCGGGGGGGAAAGGTTCAAATCTATATTTTGCCAGCTCACGTGACAGTGTAACAGTTTGATATTCAAATATGCTCATCGAGAATAAGCTAACTGATATATTTTACATCAGCCAAATATGCTTAATTTATTACTTTTGCATAATGTGAAATATGATCAGTATTTCTTATGTAGATTGGATGTCTTTGCACCCATGCACAAACACTGTACTCTTCTTTCGTAAACATTTGTCCACGCAAAAAGAAGTGTCTCTGGGAACACACACACACACACACACACACACACACACATACACACGCGTGCGCGCACACACACCACACACACACACACCCACACACACACACACACACACACACACACCACATGAGCCTCCAGAATCGTGTCAGCAACAGTTCATTGATACGTTCATTTATCGAGTACACTGAACAATCAGAGAACAGATTTCCCTTTCGAAACCTCCTCCTGCACAAGAGTTTCTTCCTGTCAAAATAGTGAGAGACTGACTTACTAAAATCTGATGGCACTGTTTATTTGTTGTCATGCTAGAGTGTTTTCTGTATTTTCTTCGATAAAACAGTCCTTGGTATTTTGACTGGAAGAAGCACTTGTTTGACAGAGGGATACAAAAGCAATCGTTCCAGTGTTTTTGTTTTTTTTTAATATGTGACGCTGTTATCCTCTCATTAGTTTTTAGCATTCTAAATACATTTTGCAACCAGACCGACCTTCATTTGCGGCAGAGACAAGTTTTCTTGTTCAGGTAGTAGAGCGGGAGAAGGTATGAAGGGAAACCTGTCCAAGACACGAAAAACAATCCCCTAATATACGGAAATTAAATTCACCTCAAAAGCTCTTCATGCAGAAAAGACGGCTTTAACATTGTTTCCCACCTCAAAAGCCAGGGAGCGTTTCAGAAAACGGAGAGAACAGGTCAATGTGTCAGCACACAATTACACTGTTCCACGTGCAAGCATCTCTCTCTCTCCCTCTGTTAGGTGTGTGTGTGAGAGAGAGATGAGAGAGAGAGGAGAGAGAGATAGAAACACATGTGGCTGGCAGTGTGTTCAAAAGGCGCGACAAAGCCCTGACCTGTATTGATGTTTCTCGGGCCTTTACTATACCGTGTAGAAAGTGCCCAATGACCATCACGTCAGAGGTGTTTTTAGTTCATCTTTCTTGCTCTGTTCGTGCAAAGATCTCTTGCCAGTTTTTCTGGGTTGCGTGGGTCGATGTGAAAAAAAAAGGCCGTTGCACCTTAAGGGCAAATATGAAACGCCCCACGGTGTCGAAGTAGGTTTTGCTCCTGATCTGTTTTTCCCACCCTGGGATTTTATTTTCACTCTGTGTGTGATGTTTGAGTTGAACCTTGGACCTGTAGTGCATCAAGATCCTTTTTGTCTGAGAAGCACCGTGGTAGTTCGCCCAGGCCTCTGTTACTTCTGCAACAGCATCGGTTGGTGACCCATCGCCGAAGGATGTGATGATGTTCTGTGTCCTGTAATTTTAGATTGGATGAAGAGGGCATATATCCAGGATACTAGTTTAGGCCTATAGATGTGTTAACAAAGTCCAATAAACTGAGAGACCGACGTGATTAAGCTTTAAAACTTTGAAAAGCCCAACTTTAATAATAATGTACGATAACAAATGGTTTTTTGTTTGGATAAACCACATACTTTTAGGTATGTTTCAATTTTAATTGAATTGAATTGAACTACCCAGTTGCGCTTCCACTTCACCATTCCCATTCATTCTTTTATTCCATTCTCAAATAATTGCATTTGGCAATCTTTAAATGATTTGCTTAAAAAAGTGTTCAATGTGCTTTAACATCAGACAGTTTGACAGGGGTTTCGCAAGTGTAGGCAGTGAGTTCCAAAGTGTTTGGACAGCAAAGCCGAAGGAATGTTACTAGACCATATGAGGTTTTGCTTTTGGATCTGTAGCCATTTGAATCAGAAGGACACCAGACTGTACCCGTTGTCAGGCCAATGCAAGGAGACCAATAGATGACAATAGACTGCGTGGAAAGATAAAAACTAAATTTTTTGCGAAGAAAACTAAACGGTTTTGCCGGGACAATACTCGAAGAAATGGCTATGATCGTTTTATGGCAAAACCCAGCATGGCACTGAAGTTAAGAAGACCTTTGAGGGTTATTATTTGACGATACCTACGGAACTTACAGACTGGAACGAACAATGCCAATACAGTCTGGGCCTTTTTCACAAATAAATGAAAAACAAGCAACAAAGCACACCACTACGCACGCGCACTTGGGTGCGAGCGTGGCACGCACGCAACCGCATCGCCGCGCATCTCACACACACCAGCGCGCCGCGCGCGCACGCGCCAACGCACGCCACTCACGCCACACACACAACACCACACACACACCACAACTACCACACGCGCGCTTCCCCAATATTGGGAATCTGCACCTTCTTAAAGGTCAATAGAAAAATTGGCCTAAACACTATCCATGTTTGAGGTTTGCAAGGATAACGAAATTTATATTGGTTAGGATTTGTCCTCATTACCTGATGGAATAGTAGGTTAAAAACAAAAGAAAAAGAAAAGAAAAAAAGGAAAGAAAAAGAAAAAAAGGGGGGAGGGAATTTGTGGCTTTGTTTTACAACCTCATCCGAAAGCTGAAGAAGACCCTCCTATGATTTTAAAATATCTGACATTGCCGCGGAAGAACTTTTCTGATTGTTAGAACCCTCCAATAAAAGTGACGGCCCCCCAAAAGTGACACAAAACGTTGAAACTAGATAAAACCACAGTATGGTACCATACCCCATGTTTAAAGCTTAACAACATGTCCCCATACATCTGTAAGCCATAACAGAGGGAACCACACTAATCAGGACAAACCGTTGTGTTCATCAAACTGTGGACAGCATTTCTTTTCACTATGCAATGTCAGGGGTATTTCGTTCAGCCTGTTAGTTTTTAGATTATTTGTCAACTCTGTGTTTGCGTGTTCCGCGGAGCGCGAAGCAAAACTATTGATTCCTTTTGTTAGAATTTGTTGAAGTTGTGTGTGTGTGTGGTGTGTGTGGTGTGAGGTTTGATAATGTCCCCCCACATTCTACAGTTTTGTAATTAAGTGCACAGGATTAACCTTTTGGGCCTTTTTCCCGTGGCAGTGTGGAACGTGAAAATGCGTGTACACAATGACTGGTTTTTTTTGTTTTTCTTTCCTTCCAACATTGTTGATGTGTCTGGCAATTATTTGTGAAGGACCGGTTGAGCCAAATAATGGCCCTTTCCTATATCCAAGACACATTTCTTTATATGATATGTCCACGCCCAAAAAGTTTTGGTTTTGACTATACCCCTTGGCACTGCTTTTCAATCCACATGAGACCATGTTTTCCCGTCAGACTATAACAGTTGTTTTCCTTAAGTTAAGCAGCCGCGAAGGGAGAAACATATAAATCATCTTTAATTTGCTTTTTTAGGTTAATGCTGTAAACATCGTATTAATTAATAGCAATATCATTATTCCTAGTTCCATTTGCTACAATACAGATTTCACAGTTTGTTTGCCCACGAATAGAAAATTTGTTTTTGCCTGGTGTGGCATAACCTGATTATACATGTCCTTGGAAAAATCCTTTTAATATCCCACACAAATTTTTGGCACCGGTAATCAGTTATGCTTGGAGCATATGTTTAACAGACAGGTTTTTTACCTTGATATTTTTATTTAACTTCCCCTGATATTGGGGAGCTTAGCTGCAACAACCGATCACCTTATTTTGATTAGCATGTAACAAGTTGAGAATGCTTTCTTCGTTTCACTGATTTCTGCTGCGCTAATAGATATTTTGGAAGTGAAGTCTAACGTGATGTAAGTTAATACTTTCTGCCTCTTTTGACCTAGCTCCAGTACTTCTCCCAGGAAAGTAGCGTCTTGATGTTTTTTTTTTTTTTTTTTTTTGCAAATCCATTTTTAAATTGTACTCCACGCGTCAGTCCCGTCAGACACTAGTGTCTTGTGCTCGGTTAAGCGGCCATCCTTTCCCAATGTTTCCATAGAGGTTGGTTTCCTGTTTGTTTAACTTTATTTTTTTAAGTGTAAAGACCGGAGAACAATAATAAAATGGAAATGAAAATAGCAATTTTAACGAAAGTTGGCCGTGGTAACGCGAGAGAAATGCATTTTCGCAGTTACTGAAACGTATGGAATGATTGAATCAGCTAATGTGTTTTTTTCCATTAAGAGTTGGGGACCGTTTCGTTGAACTTTGGGTTCTCTTGACATATTCAACCATTCAATGAAAAGAGTTTTTTAAAGCAAAAATGAGTGAAAGAGAATGACCGAAGTGTGACAGAAAAAGCCCACGTAGAGATTGATACATGTTCTGACTGAAAATGCAGAAAAAAAAAGTAATTAAAAAAGTAGTAAATAAAAAAATACTGTTCTGAAGTGAATGGTATCAGCTCGCTTGGGCTAGTAAGTCGCGTGTGTGTGGTGTAGAAAACCAAGGTGTTGGAATCCACTGGGATATCAGTTATTTCGGCATAGTCAGGTGGGAGACGTTCGGAGTGACACCACGGTGCCAGGATTGTGTCTGTCGAGACGTGGCATATGTAGGGTGAGAGTAGTCTCGTTGTCATAAGGTTACAGGGTTGTACATCTGTTCGTCTGTGTCTTGCTGGTGAATCGTATGTTCTCTCTCAATGGAAGGGGATTTGGACCTCAGGCTATAAGGACGACTGCCAATAAAAGCAGGGAAGAAGGGGGGATGGGGAAAGCGGGCGATCAGGTGACTAGTCAAGAAGCGTGTAACGAAGTGGACTACGTGAACTGTGGCCGTGAGCGTTGGTATCCGAATAATGCGAGATCTCCGAGACTGTATCCCGGTACGGGAGTTGGGAACTTCTTAATTACGACAATTGAGCCGCGGGTTCTTTTGGGGAAAATCCTGCCTGTCGCCGGGGCAGGCGTGTCTCATCGCAAGTATGGGGTCTCGTTTCGTTGAAACCGCGGGTACCGATATTGTGAAAAAAAAATTGGTCTGGTGAGAAAATTTGGGAGGCGGTTTGGGTAAATACGTTTTATAGTTCTCTCCATTTCGACAAATGAAATTTTTTTACATTCCCACACATTTCTCCTGTTTTTCACATATCATTACCCCTGGCTCAGTGTTTGTCACAGATTCGCGGTCCAAAAGCTCTGTGTTTTCCATCAACCCATGGTTGTTGGCTCCCCTAGGCGTGGTCTCGGGTGGTAATAGGCTCGGTTGGTGGGTAAGACCGGCTGACGGGGATCATACCAAAGGAAGGGTGAATATGGCGGGTTTTTCGGAAGCACCCGCCTTGGCCGTGTCGGACCCCCCCCCCCCCCCCCCCACCCCCCCCCTGTACCAGGGGACATTGCTTTTCCTGACAGGATTGAAGCGAGCTTTTCTGCCTTTCTGGACATGCGCGTACCCGAAGGTGCCTGTGAATGATACATCAAACCGAGGGGTTCCCGTAAACTGAGAATCCCATTACATAACGTTCGGAAGAGAAGGCCGGTGATTGTGTCCGGGTTGGGAAGCATGAATTGGTGGCGGAGTGTTACAACTAGCAATGCACAGCCGTGGGTGAAAATCGTAAAGAATGTGGGTAGGTGAGAGGCCCAAAAGCTTATCAAATTGACTAAATTGCAACACGGAAAAAACGAAACTGATTGTAAAGCTTGACAGCAGGCAGCCCTCTTCAGGGGTGCCCCGGATCTGACCCAGTCATAGCACAGCCCCACTGTGGAGTAAACGATGTTGGGGGGTTGTAAACGACCCCTGTTTAGAGCTTGAGTTTTTCTAAACCTTGTATAGCCAGCTACGTAAAGTGGTTTCTATTATTATTTTTTTCACGCCTTGGCTTAATGCTGGTGTGTTTCACAGTCCCAATTTGGAGGGGGGTGGGCAAGGGCGAGCGGTGGGTTCTGTGCGTTTTCCCTTCCCGGGGGAGGCGTAAGGCTGTGTCAGGGGGGGATCAATTGGACATAGGCCCCCTAGAACACCAAGGCCTACATCGCCAAATGTTGGTATTGCTCTTGCTTCGTTATGCGGGGAGGTCCGGCATGGTTTTTGGGACAAGTTCCTAGCATAACATTAATCAGTCTCCAAAATCCCCCCGACTTCGGAGTGTGCCTGCCCCACGTGGCGGGGTAATCAAAAACGGGCACACACGTAATGTTCTCATCCCCAGCTGATGCATCTATACCATATTGTTTCAAGTGCTTCGGCTGTTTGGATAGCCCTCCCTGGTGTCTTTTAGCCATGGTACTACAACACCGACAACACCACACATAAGGGTACTTTTTGTTATGATGATGACGACGACGACGACGAGTGATGGTTAGTGGGTGGTGTTGGTGGATGATGATTATGATGATGATGATGATTGATATGATATATGATGATGATGATATGATGATGGATGATGTCTCCATACCTCTGTGCTTCAACAGCCCAATGTTTCCAGTAACATCTTTTGTCCTTAATTTCTTCCACTGTTTTCCAGAGTTGTATGATCCAACACGTTATATTTGGGCGCCTCCTGCTGGCCATTCACAGTTTTATATTCCTCTTCATCTCATCATATCTTTCCAACGGCCCTAGATTTCCACACTGGTTTTTGCTTCATTATAGTCCTTACTGTTCTGGACCCTTACAGTGCCATAATTCCCCCCTACAAATTTTCATTTCCTTTCCACGCACACCTATATGTTGTCCAGCAGCTGTTAAACCATTCCTCACGTTTCCCACTATTCGATGTTTCGTGACCTCTGGTATTTCTAATGTCAAAAAAGAGGCAAAACCATTGTGTCCCATATCCGAACGCTCTATAAATCAACCTTCAGTCGTCGGCCGGCTGCTGATCAGCGCGCACCATTATCAACCAAGACAACTCAACATATAATATACATAGTTATCAGAAATACAATACAAGGCCGTTTTAAATAAATGTCCCCCACACGCGGATTTCATTAACATCCCCTGTATGCCTTCTCAATACTAAACCACCAGGTACATCTATATGAATATCACAGCTATCCAACTACCTCAACTACTAATTTTCACTACGACACTCTATGTGAAGCCTACAGCCCATCGGTACCTCCCGTATTCCTGCGGTTTACTAGGGGTCACTCCACCACGTCTGGGTAAATGCCCAGGTGGCGCGCAACCTTAGGCACCCACAGGCAATCACATAGATCAGGATGCGCGGTGCCCGAAGGAACAGTCTAATATCATGTCGAGACGGTCACAGCAGTATGATGGGGACAGAACACGTCACGTTTACATCTACTTTTTGTTGAGCGCACCTCTCACAGTATGGTTCCCACTCCAAACGTGCACTAAATAAGATTGGGACACAACTTATCTGAAATGGTGTCCTCGTGTCTTTGTAGGGGGCCCAAATGGGGGGGACCCCCCCGTTTCCCCTACGCCCACCGGGTATATGTAAAAAAAAAAGGCTCAGAGGGCGGGGGGCACAGGCTATTAATCAACTAATCCCACAGGGAATACAATATAAACGACGCATCAGTGTCTCCAATACGACTGACTATATCAACCAATAACAGACTCAACCCACAACGCAACTCGAGGGGCACAACGCTAGGGGGCGGACAGCGCTAGGTTTTCAACAACTCGAACGTGCGGTTGGAGCGCAAGTGGGGTGTTTACACAACCACTATGATTGTGTTCCCACCAGCTCTAATGTTTCACAACCGAAACACATGGCACAGCACTCGGGGGAACCGAATGGTGGAGCAGTTCCTAACGCTCCACGGTCTTGTCCCTTCAACAGTTTTCATGCCGCCACCAGCTGTCTGTTGCACAGCGCGGTTGCAACAGCCTGTGGGGACGAGCTCCCTGTGTGACAGGGGCTGAAACCCACACAAAGAGTCCAGGGCATAGAAAAACAAAACAAAACGAAAAAACAAAACAAAACAAAACCGCGCATATTCACACCACCGCAGTTGCCGTAGGGTAGTAGCCCCAAACGATCCTGATATTTCCGAAGCGGGGTGTGTTCCAAACATTTCTACTGTTCTATGTTTCCCGCCCGCGGCTCTATGTTTGATACCTTAATTTTCCCTATTTTCTAGGTTCACACCCCCCCCCCCATCTGAACGATCTGAATCGATGTTGGTGGAACATGACATGACCAAAGGAACAAGAACAACAACAGTAGACTCAGGAGCAGCGCAGCAGCAGCAGCAGCAGCAGCAAGCACCAACAACAACAAACACAAACAACAACAAAAACAGTAACAGCAGCAGCAACAACAACAAGAACACGAACAGCAACAAACGATACAGCAACACAGCACAAACACAACAGCAACCAGCAAACCACGTCATGCTGCCGCTACAGCCTCTGTGGAGGGTTAACTGATGAGACGAAAAAAAAAAACCCTAACAAAAGTGCAAAGCTCCATCTGACGCACCAAAAACCACCTCTCGGTCAATGTAAAAAATATCGTATCGTATAGTATCATGGGAGTGGGTTTGTACGTGTATGCGTGCCCATCAGACCGTGTTCCCCCCCTCCTTCCCCCGTCAGAAAGTGGCCCAAAAATGAGGACGACGGTTCGTCCCACCCAGTTTGCTGGTCGGGTCTCCGATCTCTCCCCATCCCCCCCCTCCTCCTCCTCCCATCCCCTCCCCCCCCCCCCCCACCACACACAAGACTTACTACCTCCCCCATACGCCCCAACGTCCTTATCCTCCCTCCCTCCATCTTCGCCCTCGGTATCCATCCAACCACCCATCCAATTCCCACCCTCCAACCCTTTCCTTTTCCTGTCCGCTGTCCCTCTCGCTCTCTGGCTTTTGGCAGAAGATTGGCGCTCTTCCACCGACATTTCTCTCATCTGATCCTGACCCTGACCCCTCTCTCCCTAGGTAAGGAGATTTAGTCTTTCCAAAAAGGTCAGAATTTGTTGGGTTTTGTTAACTGGGGGAGAGCATTTTAATGTAACATCCAGAAAACGGTTCAATTATTACGGGATGTGATGTAAGGGTTCCCCCCTTGAATGTTGCGAGGAAAGGGTAACGATGACGTTAGTCCATTTTATAGATAAGGTTCAAACAAAAAAATTGTGTTGCCGGTGGAAAAAACCGAAATTTCAAGTGATCTGGTGACGCTGTTTGCGAGCACAGGGTAGAGTCAGTAGACAGAACACATCCCCTCCCCACGCCCCACTCCCCACCCCCCCCCCTTTTTTTTTTCTTTGTTTTTCCCCAGCTTGTGAGTTGTGTTCTGCCATAATCTTATTCCTACAACATTTATGTGCTATGTCATTTTCCATGCGTCTTCTCATTTGCGTGGCCTTTATCCATGCTGCTAGTGGTTCCAGTAACCCCTGCCTCACATCCACCACCACACGGGGGTTTTCTCCTTAGCTGCGTCATAGCACACCAGACTTGACCTGCGTCCCCCAAAATCGGCGCCAATCCCCCCCACAAACCCGGGTGTTCCAAGCCTGCGCAACCCCCCCACCGGCCCCCCGGCCGCCTGCCACCCCCCCCCCAGAAAGGCCCCCCACAACCAAAAGCCAACAACCGGGGCAAGCCCCCCTCTCAAAAAAACCTGGTCGCAGGAAGCACCCAACCAGAGGACCTACACGGGCTCGCGACGGCCCGAAGTTCACTGCCGTCGAGGGGGCAGGAGAAGCCGGCACTGATCGCAGCAAGCACAGACACTACCTGCTAGGTCCCCCCCTCGCCTGCTTGACGATGGTGAAATTGTTGAATCCACAGACCCCCAGCGTGGAGTGAGCTCCCCGTTTCTCCCAGAGACGCCCGCTGCATCATTCAACGTCAGTTTCCCACGAACCAGCTGATATACTAAACGACCTTGACAACGAACCCATGAAGTAGCGAGGGCGTGGAGAGGAATATGCATGTGCATCGCAAGCTTATGACCTGTGAAACACACAGGTGACTACGGCACTATTTTCTACGCTTTCCGGCTGCCTGTGTACTTTTGCGAAGGAGTCCTTTTAAAGGTCCTTAGAGCGTTGCCATTAGCTCAGTTGATTGGTTGTGAGCGTCGTGCTGATAAACACGGAGGTCGTGGGGTTCGACCCCATGTGGATCACGCGGACTTTTCTGTGACGTCCTCCTTGATGACACTGAAAGTGAAACTTAAGAGCGGGTACCAATTAATTCCAGTGCGCGTGTTTTGAGCCGCAGGTAGCTAAATTCCCGAGTTCTTGATTAAGTATGTTTTCATGGATTCTTGGTTTGTATAATACGGGCCATAATATAGCCGTGGTGGGGTTTCTTTTTTTTTTTTTTTTTTTTTTTTTTCGTTTTCGTGATAATTATGTTTGTTTCCCTGAGGTCATTTTTACCTGACTACATGACTCGTAACTACTGTTTTTCTTTGGTCGTGATCATCCGTTTTCAGGAAGCCTAACCACCGGATTTTCATCAGTCTCTCATCATTTCAGTTTTCCATTAGTTATCATTACCGCGATTTCCACCGGAGTCATAATTACCTGTTTTCCCGTGCAGTCATAATCATCGATTTTTTCAGCCTGTCCATGATTACGGTGTTCCCATCAGTCACAGTGACTGTTTTCATGGATATCACATGGAATAACTCGCATATACCTGCCAATCAGTCGTGAAAGGCATGACTAAGGAACTGCCGTAATTGTCAATGAACATGAATGAATAATTGTCAACATCTGTAATCATAACTATTGTGGTCGTATGGTAAAAAACGAACATGGTCCATTCTTATCTAACTATTTTTGGACGAAAAAAAAAGTTACTCACACGAAAGAACTATTTTCTAGATTCTTGAAAGGCGAAAAGATCAAAATTGTCAACGAAGAAACGTCATTGCGCTCAAAACCTCTTTACTCACGCCTCCTCAAAGTGGGGTCCACACCCACCCCCCTGCCTCACCACCTCACTCACCCTCTCCCTCTCCCCCGGCCCCCCCCTCACTGCCCCACCTCCTGCTCAACCCGTCCTCTGCCGCCCCCCCCCCCCCCCTCCCCCTCAGCCCGCCCCGCTTCTGTGCCTGAGCCACCATCACCCCTCCCCTGACCCGCCCCCCGCATCCTGTCCTTCCTCCTCCGCACATGCCCATACTCCTTCCTCCTCCTAGTCTCGTAGAGCGTGGTAAAACTGCGGGGCACACCATCGTCCCACACGATCGACAAACCGACAGACGGACGGATACAGAGATACGCGTTGGAGCAGGGTTTGCATGATTGCAGTTTGGATCCCATCCACGGAGACGATGTGCTGCGAACAGTGAGTGGGGGGGAAATTTTGCTCCCAGTTTGCAGACCATTTGGATATGCCCGTTTGAGTTTTTTTTTGGTAGTCGTGTGTTGTTTGTTCGTTTTGGTTTGTGTTGTTTTGGTTTTTTGTTTAATTTTGGATGGACAAACTGGAAAAGGGGAAGAACAAGTTATAAGTATGTAATTTCAAAAGATGTTTTCTTTCTGAACTTCTTTCATTTATCTTCTTTGTATCGAAAATTAAAGTGGGTTAATACACGGGAACGACAAGCTCTCTTTCTCTTCCTTGTCTTTTTATGTTCCTTTCATTCATCTCCTCTCTCTCTCTCTCCTCTCTCTCTCTGTTTTTTATCCTCTCTCTCTCCTGCTCTCTCCCTCTCCTCATCTCTCTCTCTCGTCTCTCCTCTCATTTAGTCATAGGCCCTGTTATGTGATGATGTGTAAACGCACTTTCGCCGATAAATATTAAACTTTCTTGCGATTGAACGGTCCAAACCCTACCTGCTGGTAGTCGTTTCTGGAAACCAAAGACTGGCGACGATAATGTTAGAGTAAAGGTTACTTCGATTCTGGTCTACCCTCAGTGGTTGTTCGTTCTAACTTACATTGTTGTTCTTTTTCCGGAAAGAAGGTTAAGGTTTTCATTTGCGTTGGGTTGGTTTGTGTGTGTCCTGTCAGCAATATTAGAAAAAGAAAGGATATATACTGAACCAGATAGCACTGTCAGAGTTTTCGGTTCAAAGCATTCTGACAGTCGGGTTGAAACGATCGATGTTCTTGTGCATTGTACTTGCGACATGTGTCGGCCGATCTGTTGGATTTCGTGAAATCGATTGATTACTTGCGCACTTTGCGCGCTTGGCATGGCCTTGCCTGGTAATGTGCGGCAGAAACCCTGTATACCATTTCTAGGTTGGAACGTGTACTGGTGTACTTTATTACAATTCTTTCATTTTTGTTTTCCGTGGTTTTAAAACTTTTATTTTTTCCCCAATTAAAGGGGACTTACTTCATATCTTCATATACTCCCTGGGTAGCAGACGAACTACGTTCACCGAACCCAGAAGCAAATGAGAGCGGCGGGTATTATTTTCCATGGTTTCAAAACTTTTATCCAATGAAAAAGGTGACTTCGTTCGTATCTTCATTCAGTCTTGTAAGCAGACGACCTTCGTTTATCAAACGAGACGGGTAGGAGCTGAAGTAGCGTTGGTTATTATAAATCATGGTAAGCTGTCCTTGGGGGGAGCCGTAGCCAGCACAGAAGACGAGAGTCCGTCTTGTTTGGATATTTTTTTTTGGAAAAAAAACTTGGGAGGCTTAGCACGGCGGCCAACGTGTCCATTTTCAACAATCAATTATCTGTGCGGTAAAAGAGGTCAAAGTATTTCAAAATAAGTGAGTCTGAGCGAAGGAGCGTCTTTTGCATGCGGTCTTTTCGTTGTTACGCGAGGGCGGGGAGGTGGGTGTGGGTGGGGGGGGGCGATTTTGATAAAACTTTGGTGGAGCGATTGGAAAGTGGGCGAAAAAAAATTCTTTGGAAATTGTGTTGTTGTCCACTAGCCTGAAGAGAAGACAACAGTCAGGGCTTGTTAAATGCATGTTTTCGTATGTTTATTTGGGGCGGCTCAGTGCCTCCACGTTTGTTTTCGTCTTTAATTTCGGTGTGCATTCAAATGAAGGTTTGAGAGTATGCATGATAGGACAAGGAACGCCATCCCAAGGGCAAAGACAGCCTTTTCAAAACCTCGGTTGCCGAGAAATGCACGTTCAGCGGTATTTTGCTAGTATTTGATCATCATCACGTAAATCGAAGAATTAACTTCACGAAATTACCATTTGATTTCCCGTTTATGAAATCGAAATTGTTTTCCAGTTGAATTATATAGCATCCAGATTTTGTGACCTTGTTTACAAGTGGCAGACGACAATACATTGCCAATTTTTTCGTCATGTAGTACTTTGTTAATTTTAAAGTGATCATCGGCTAATTGGTGGGGTTATTTTTGCCTAGGGCAGGTGAAAAAAAATGTGTCAATGTCCCCGAAATAGGTATGAAAACAGAGTGTTGTCCTACTGAGATGGGATGGGACGGAACGATTTATCTATGGTTGGTTACATGTTTTGGTTGAAGTTTAGGAGGACTGTTCGCACATGCCTGAATTCCACGCACACTCTTACCGGTACTCTTGTTTTAAGTTTGGAAGAGAGGATCTTAGTGTTTTTTAGGATCTATGGTTGATAATCGGGTTTTTTTTAGTTTCTGACTTTTCCGACATATTATATTAGTGTGTGTGGGTGTGTGTGTGTGGGTGTTGTGTGTGTGTGTGTGTGGTTTGAGTGGTTTGGGGGTGGTGGGGGGGGGGTGGGGTGTGGGTTTTATGTGACTTTCCTGAGACGGACTAACATGTTCAGCTTTTTGCAAATTTGGTGACTTGGGGTCTCTGTTACTGCTTTTGTTTTTTTTTGTTTTTTTTTCATGTCATGTGTTTGCCTTGCTTTGTTTAAATGAAAATTCAGGGTCGATTTAAGACAGTTAACCGGGGGAGGGGAGGGGGGGAGAAACTAAGTACGACGGTTTGGGGTTGAGAACGGGGAGGGTGGGGGTGCTTTTGACAAGTGTATAGTGGAGCGTTTGATGTCAGGATATGATGGTGGTTGTGGGTGGTGTTCACTTAGTTCTCTCTCTCTCTCTCTCTCTCTCCTCTCTCCCAACTCTTGTGTCTCTGTATGTGTGCGCGCGCGCGCGCGCTGCGTGGCGTGCGTGCGTGCGTGTGTGTGTGTGCTGTGTGTGTTGTGTGTGTGTGTGGTGTGTGTGTGTGTGTGTGCAGAGTTAGCCGATAGCATTATGTGTTGTGTACACCCTCAGTATAAATTCTAGTCTTTGCTGTAGAGCAGGCTCATGGCAGTCTGAACCCCTTTGCCAGGATACGATATTATGTCTCTGTGAGTGGGAGTGTGTGCGCGCGCGAGCGCGCGCACGCGCGCATGTGTGTGTGGTGTCGTGCGTGCGTGCTTGCGTGCGTGCGCACAAGTTCGCAATCGTGGTGTATTTGGTGCACCCTCAGTATACAGATTTTAGAGTCGTATGGGGGAAGCACAGACCAGTCGTTAAGCCTCTGTGATGAAATATGATTTGTGTGTGTGTGTGTGTGTGTGTGTGTGTGTGGTGTAGAAACAATGTATAACCCAGTAGGAAGCTAGCCCATCAATATTTCGCTAATCGGGTAGAGCTGCCTGAGGCAGGTTGATCTTCTGTCTGCTTTCTCCCTCTCGTGTCCTCTCCCTCCCCCATCGCCCTCTCTCCTCATCTCCTCTCTCTCTCCCTCTCTATCCTCTCTCTCTCCGGGTCTCTCTCTCTCTCTCTCTCTCCTCTCTCTCTCCAATCTCCTCTCTCCTCTCTCTCTCGGTCTCATGTTCGCGCAACGCGCGCGCGCGCGCACCACACACACACACACATAAACGAGTGCATATTACGCGTGCACGCGCGCGCACGCACACATACACTTACATACACCACACATCACGCATGCATGCACACACAAACCATACGCGCGCTTTCACGAATATACGTCCCCCCCCCCTTCCCACGCACGCACGCACATACACATATATACACACACACGCATGCACACACACACCCACACACACCACACACACACACACACACACACACACACATCATGCACGCACGCACACACATACATACGCGCGCGCGCATTCACGAACATTCCGCCCCCCCCTCCCCTCCCACGAAGCCACACACACACACACTCTCTCTCTCTCTCTCTCTCTCTCTCTCTCCTCTCTTCGCTCTCTCTCCCTCTCTCTCTCTCTCCTCGTTGGTGCATATTTGTAATTTGTCTACTGTATTTCACATACCTATTCTTTTAGTTGTGTTGTTTGTGTGTGTGTGTGTGTGTGTTTGTGTGTGTGTTGTGTGTGTGTGTGTGTGCGTGTGGATTGTGTGGTGTGTGTGGTGTGTGGTGTGTGTAGGTGTGTGAGTGTGTGAGTTGCTGACGTGAGTGAGTGTGTGCGTGTGCGTGTGCGTGTGTTGTGTGTGTGTGTTGTGTGTGTGTGTGTTCTGATTCTAGCGGTAATACGTACTAGGAGGTAATACACTGTGTGTGTAGAACTCGTCTCGCCTGTACATCTCTGTGTGTACAAATTTTGAAGCTGGTCCCTTCTGTTCACTTGGTCATTGGGAGGTCGATGGCCCTAGCAGTGTGAGCAACTGTCTGAGCAGATTTCTGGCCTTTTCACTTTTGTATACCACGCGGAGAGATGATGATCTTAGTTATGATTGCAGAACTTTCTTTACTACAGCTTTTTCTACACAATGGCTCTGGTGATTTTTGCTTTGTTTTGTTTGTTTTGTTTTTTTGTTTTTTGTCTTTTTGGTTTTTTGTTTGTTTTTGTTTGTTTGCTTTGTTTTTGATAACTGAAGGTGGCAGTCATAGTGGTGAATAATTGTGTCAGGAGCTGTCCCCACTGAACCCTTTGACCTTATTCTGATGACGCTGGTCCTACTGGTTGCGTCCTTTATTGAATTATGAAGGGCTTCTCCACCTGTCCCTTTATTTGCACTGACTCTGGTGTTGGGTTCCTTCTGGTGACTTGACAGTTGAAGGGCTCTGGGTCCTATTGGTGACAGTTTGAAGGGCATTATCCTATTGGTGACAACTGAAGGGCTGTGGTCCTATTGCTGACTAGAGAATTGAAGGGCTGTTTGTCCTATTGCTGACTTGACAGTTGAAAAGCTGTGGTCCCACTGGTGACTTGTTAATTGAAGGGCTGGGGTCCTATTGGTGACTTGACAATTGAAGGGCTGGGGTCCTGTTGGTGGCAATTGAAGGGCTGTAGTCCTACTGTGGTGATTTGGCAATTGAAGGGCTTTGGTCCCATTCATGATTTGACAATTGAGGGACTGTGGTCCCACAGGGGACTTGACTACTGAAGGACTGTGGCCCTACTGGTAACTTGACCATTAAAGGGCTGTTGTCCCACTGTGGTGATTTGACACTTGAAAGGCTGTGGTCCTACGGGTGATTTGACAATTGAAGGCCTGTGGTCCTTTTGGAGATTGACAATTGAAGGACAGTGGTCACACAGGTGACTTCTGGTGACTTAGTAATTGAAGGGCTGTGGCCCTACTGGTGATCTGACAATTAAGTGCTGTGGTTCTGCTGGTGACTTGATCATTAGAGGGCTGTGGTCCTGCTGGTTACTTGACAATTAAGGGTTGTGGTCCCACTGGTGATTTGACAATTGAAGGGATGTGGTCCTGCTGGTGTTTTGACAATTAAGGGTTGTGTTCCCACTGGTGATTTGACAATTGAAGGGTTGTGGTCCTACTGGTTACTTGACAATTATGGACTGTGGTCCCACTGGTGATTTGACAATTGAAGGGTTGTGGTCCCTGCTGGTGTTTTGACAATTAAGGGCTGTGGTCCCACTGGTGATTTGATAATTGAAGGGCTGTGGTCCTACAGCTGATCCGACAATTAAGGGCTGTGGTCCTGACTTGATAATTGAAGGGCTGTGGTCCTGCTGGTGACTTGGTAATTGAATGATGGCGGTCTTGCTGATGACTTATTAATTGAAGAGCCGTTGTCTTACTTGTTAATCTAAACATTAAAGGATGGCCGTCCTTTTGATGACTCGATAATTGAAGAAGGGCTGTTATCGTACCGGTGACTGACAATCGATGGGCTGTGGTCTTATTTGATAACTTTTTAATTAAAGGATGGTGGTCCTTGTGATGACTTGATAATTGAAGGATGGTGTTCCTACTGGTGACTTGATAATTTAAGAGCTGTGGTGCCATTGGTGACTTGATCATTGAAGGGCTGTGGTCGTTGTGGTGACTTGACAGTTGAAAGGAGACGAGTCTACTGGTGATCTGGAAATTAACTGGTGACTTGAGTATTGAAAGATGGCTGTTTAACCGGTGATTTGATAATTGAAAGATGGCGGTCGCTCTAGTGGCTTGATAATTGCAGGATAGCGATCTTACTGCTGACTTATAATTGAAAGGTGGCTATCCCACTGGTTACGTCATAATTGAAGGGTGATTGTCCTACTGGTGACTTAAGAATAGAAGGCTGGCGGTTCTGCTGGTGACGTGATAGTTGAAAGGTGACAGTTGAAAGGTGATTTGAAGGTAGCAGTTCTGCAGGTGACATCTTTTTCTGATGGGCTCTCCTCAATTTTTTTCTCTGCATACTGGACTATGGTGCTAGTCCTGTCATTTATTGACACTTGAAAGGTGGAGGTCCTGCTGGTGACTTGACAATGGAACGATGGCGGACCTACTGGTGACTTGATAATTTGAGGGCTGGTGACTTGATAATTTGAGGGCTGGTGACTTAATCATTTGAGGGCTGGTGACTTAATGATTTGAGGGCTAGTGATTTAATGATTTGAGGGCTAGTGATTTAATGATTTGAGGCCGTCAGTTGTACTTGTGACCTGACAATTGAAAAATGGCGGTCCTGATGATGACCTGCTCTTAGGTTCTCTCCTTTGACTTGTCTTTATTCTGCATACTAACACTGGTGCTGTTCTGTCGATGATTAGTTGACCGAAGGTCTTTCTTTTAAAACGTTTTTTTTTCTATCGCACTGACTCTGATGCTGATCCTACTGTTGTCTTCATAGGGAAAGGGAAAACGGTCTTCTTGGTGAGTAATTGTTAGGACATGTTTTTTGTTTTTCGATTGTCTCTTCCTGCATGTTGGCTGTAGTGGTGCTTTTAGTGGCGACTAGCTGACTGATAGACGTACCTCGTTGGTCCGTTTCTTTTTAACTGTGATGTTCCCATTGTTGGTTAGCTGACCGAAAGGATCTCCTGTCTCCGTCCTTTTTTTTTTAACTCTGACTTTGATGCTGGACAAACTGGTGACTTGCTAATTGAAGGGTGGTGGTATTGTGATAAGTTATCTGACGGACTTCCCTCGGCACGTTTTTTTTTCCCCGTATTCTGGCTCAGATGGCGGTGTAACAGGTGATTAGGAACCTGCAGGACTTTTCTCGCCCCTTTTCGTTCATGGACTGGAGCTGGTACTGTTAGTGACTGGCAAAAATTGAAGGCTTTCTTCATCAGTCCGTAATGACTCTGGGGCTGTTGATGTCATTGAGTTGATTATTGAAACACACACACACACACACACACACACACACACACACACACACACACACACACACACACACAATACCTCGTGGCGATTTCAGAACCTTTCCGTGAGCTGACTCTGGTGCTTGTCCAACGGGTGAGTAGTCGTTGGAAACGAATTTTTCAAGGTATTCTCTGTGAATAGACTGTGGCGGTCCTACTAATGGCTTTCTGTCAAAAGGGACTTCCCTACCTGTCCTTTCTCGTCAACTGACTCTGATGGTTATCTGACTGAAGGGATTTCCCTACCTGTCCTTTCTCGTCGAACTGACTCTGATGGTTATCTGACAGAAGGGATTTCCCTACCTGTCCTTTCTCGTCAACTGACTCTGATCGTTATCTGACAGAAGGGATTTCCCTACCTGTCCTTTCTCGTCAACTGACCCTGATCGTTATCTGACAGAAGGGATTTCCCTACCTGTCCTTTCTTGTCAACTGACCCTTGTGGTTATCTGACAGAAGGGATTTCCCTACCTGTCCTTTCTCGTCAACTGACCCTTGTGGTTATCTGACAGAAGGGATTTCCCTACCTGTCCTTTCTCGTCAACTGACTCTGATGGTTATCTGACAGAAGGGATTTCCTACCTGTCCTTTCCTGTAAACTGACTCCGATGGTTAACCAGCTGCCGTGGCGAAGTGGGTAGCGTGGCGGACTCCCTTTTGGGATGTCATGGGTTCGATTCCCATCAGAGCCATTTATTTGTGGGGGTTTTCTGCACCTAACGGCTCCTACCCAGAGATGAGTTAGCTACGGGCTCAGTTGAGAAGACTGGGATCACACACAGTCGAGTTTTATCCACTTTATGGACGCATCTCTGAGAATGAAGCTCAAACTTCCTGACCAACACGGCAGGTGTCTGTATCTTTCGGGCCTGGGTGACCCAGGGATATATTATGAGAGTAAGTGTAGAGTACAGCCCTGTCAAGCAGTCTCTGATCAGAATAGAAACCCGTAGCATTATGTTCATCCTATAGTTACATCAGTTTCGATGTCCTCTCCACGTTTGTGGCCTTGGTTTGATTCGTTCACGATCGCCGGTATTGACAAATTCATTAGGACTGTCAATGGATGGACGTGGTGGTGCCCTCCAGAGGGAGAGCTCACATACCTCGGCTGCGTGACCAAGTAATTACTGTCGTCAGTAGGGGGCTTAGTAGGTAGTGTCCTGCGTATGTTGGATCAGAACAGCCACCACTGAACACCACCGAAGTAACTCAGCGGCAGTGCAGTGCTCCTCTAGTGGATTGCCTCCTGAGGCTTTGACATTGACTGTTCCTTGTATATTGCTGGTGCAGCGGCTGTGGCGCGACGGGCCGGGCTGCAGCTGCAGGCAGGGGGGGGGGGGGGGGGGGGGGTCGGAAATGAGCGGTGTGGGCACGCTGCCACTGAGGTGGCACAGAAGATGGAAAATGAAAAAGGAAAAAAAAAGAAAGAAAGGAAGAAGACAAAAAAAAAATCTTATGGTTATCTGAACGAAAGGATTTCCCAATCTGTCCTCTCCTGTAAACTGGTTCTGATGGTTATCTGACAGGAGGGATTTTCCCACCTGTCCTTTCCTCAAAACTGACAATGAAAAAGGGATTTCCCAGCCTGTCCTTCCCTGTAAAACTGACTTTGATGGTTATTTGACAGAAGAGAGATTTCCAACATGTCCTTTCTTTTGCTGACTCTGATGGTGAGTAACATCAGAGCTCTTCTGAGGTCGTCCTTTTCAGTGAGCTGACTGATTTGTTACTATGAGTGAGTCTCTCTCACAGTTCCTTGTTGGCGTTTCTCGCGTCAGGAGTGAGGTTGTCCCTAAATTGTTTCGGAACATGTGGTAGCTGGCAAACGCTTTGAAGTGATGAAATTACTTTGCCTCCTGTGCATCACTGTTATCATGATCCAATTCAGTTCATGTTGTCTATAATCCAGCCGATTACAAGGGGCCCATATCAGGCCACGTCAAAGTCCATTTCTTACATAGTAGTTTAAAAAAAATGTCAATAGATTAGTTGTAAACAGACTGTCAAATTACAGGCAGTGATTGTACGGAGGAAATACCTTCTTTGCCATTAGTCAAGAGTAGAGCAGATCTACATCCGTTTTATATCTTCCCAGGCACATTCTCTTTTCAGCTGCATTTATGTATATGTATCTTTCTGTCTATAAATACATACATACATACACGCACGCACGCACGCACGCACGCACGCACCCACACACACACACACACACACACACACACACACACACACACACACACACACACACACACACACACAGGCCTAATCAATGTACATGCCAGTTTGCGTCAAGATACCTGTTCCGCTCAAGGGTCAATATTTTCCTTCTAAATATATCTTTTGTGGCATGCTAGAGGAAAGTTCATATTATTTTCCAAATTAGAGATAGCGTGCTAGTGGGTCATCATTGCTCTGTTCATTTTCTATACAGAGATTCTGTTAGAAGTCCCAGTAACGACTACTTGACAGAAAGTTTTGCATTCTCGTCCTTTCCTGCGTATTGATTTTGGTGATGCCGCTACTAGAGAGATTTTCTCAGGTGTCTTTTTCTGTGTATTGATTCTGCTTGTGCGACTGGTGACTATCCCACTGAAGGTATTTTCTTGGCCAACTCTCTCTGTGTACGATTTTGATGAAGCTACTCATGGTTATCTGTCTGGAAGGATTTCGTTATGTCCTTTTTGTGTACTGACTCAGATGGTACTACTTGGAGACTAACACATTAGAAGAATGTCCTTATCCGTTCTTTTCTCTGTACTGATTCTTGCGGTACTGTT